>OZ023205.1:31108008-31298008 GCA_963995525.1 Escarpia spicata
AGAGAGAGAGAGAGAGAGAGAGAGAGAGAGAGAGAGAGAGAGAGAGAGAGAGAGAGAGAGAGAGAGAGAGAGAGAGAGAGAGAGAGAGAGAGAGAGAGAGAGAGAGAGAGAGAGAGAGAGAGAGAGAGAGAGAGAGAGAGAGAGAGAGAGAGAGAGAGAGAGAGAGAGAGAGAGAGAGAGAGAGAGAGAGAGAGAGAGAGAGAGATAGAGATAGCGGAAAAGTATAAGTATAAATAGACACACGAACACGCACACGCACACGCACGCACACACACACACACGACCAGAAAAAGAAATACTGTATATTGCAATTGAAATACAAATAAACAGACAAAGACATAACGTGATTATAGGAGAGAAGCGAGTCAGGACGAGGAATATTGACCACATCCCAGCTGTTACATTGACGGACACTGAATCCAGTAGGGATTCGGATTTAGGATACATGGTAATGCTGGCCAGTAGATGAGGAGAACGATCTGTTTGGACGTTAGTCTGATACTGTCGCTTTGTGGTCGATCTAACGACGAGTGACCGATGCCAACAGCAAGATGTATACCACCGACAGTGTCCGAGGGCAGTAGCCTGCCGTTGCTTACTCTCCTAAACGATATAGGTATATACCGACAACTAATCCGCACTCAAAAAACGGTAGCTACCTCATCTGTGTTGCATAAGTAACTTGCATTTGTCCCATTTATTGGTTTGCAAAACAATACCTTCGAAACAGGATGCCAAATCTACACGGTGTCAAATCGAAAGTAATCACGCAGCTAATTTACAATCGGCAGCAAAGGGAGCACAATTTTATACAGTGATTTTCCGCCAACAGACGAACCAATTTGTTCACTACATACGAAGTCATGCCCAGTAGAACAGGATTAGCTTAATCGGCTTACCATACAAATGATTTACAATGGCGAATTTTGTCCAGCATACAGGCACAGGTGGCCGTCATTAATTATGTCTCCGTCTATCCGTCTTCCATTTTTCTGTTTGTCTGTATGCACGTATGTCTGTATGTCTGTATGTCTGTATGTCTGTATGTCTCTCGTCGTTATCTCTTTCTCTCTCTCTCCCCCCCCCTCTCTCTCTCTCTCTCCCTCTCTCTCCTTCTCTCTTTCTCTCTTTCTCTCTCTCTCCTTTCTGTTCTTCTTACTGTCTCTTTCGCTCTCCTTTCTGTCTGCCTGTCTCTCTCCGTTCTGTCTGTCTGTCTGTCTGTATGTATGTCTCTCTCTCTCTCCCCCCCCCCCCCCTTTCTCTATGTCTCTCTCTATATATTTGTCTCTCCGTCTCTCCGTCTCTCCGTCTCTGCGTCTCCCCATGTCTCCGTGTCTCCGTGTCTCCGTCTCTTTCCAAACAAGGATATATGAATTATAGATAGTCTTGCAAGAATGAATACAACGTATTTTGTATGATAGAAAAAGGTGTGTACACCTGTATTTTCCTTAACAGTTTTACATATGCAATTTCTCCCCGATAATGTTTAATATTATGTAAATTTATTATATGTCGTAAACAAGCTGTAGGCCCCTAGTTGTACGAAATTGTCATCGACCGCTCGCCAACATCAAATAAGTACTAATTTACGGGCTAGTGGCAAGGGAATCTGTTTGAGTATTGCTTCCCATAACTTAATCAATGTCGACCAGATTACGAATAATCTCAGATCAAACAGCGTACGTCTGCGACTTGATCACGCCGAAATTGCTGTAATTAAAGCAAGTGGAACGTTATATCAATAAGTGTATCGTAGCAAATGCGATACATCTTTATGGAAATAGCAGTACAGATTTATATCTCAGTATCACCACAAACAATCGTTCTTTCGTTCGATGAAAGTTGCTATGAAAAAGTTCGTCTTTGACTGCCCACGTTATTCAAAGCCGTCCGAGTAGGAATACAGGCCATGGTTTCTTGTTCTTTTGTGCACGGATAAAAATGCACGAAAACAGCGTGAGAACATGTTCTTGTTACTATTTGCTTGAATAATTTACATAACACATCTAGGCTCTATGTCACAAAGTGAAGCCTGCCTTCCGGGTTGTGGCATGTGACGAGCGCTGTGACGAAAGTGAGAAGTTACGTGAAAACAGCTTTTGATCATTTAATATGTAGTCAATAACATCATATGCAGAGAAGACTTAGTGCCGACTGTCGTCATCAGCAGCGTCGGATTTAGGACTGTGGAGGCACCTGGGCAATGACTGACGAGTCGTCCATCCGACGTAACAACATATAAATACAGGACTTGTTATATACGTATCTGGCTTCGCTTTCCTCAGTTTGTGTCGAGAATTCAGCACAGTACCAACGTATTGATCCAGGCCATCTTTGAGCAAGTCGATCAATTCAAAATGAATATTACGTGTTAGTTTAATACCTTCGAATACGTATATCGTTGAGCTTAGACACCGATTAGTTTGTCAATTGTCACACTACCATGAGTTTCGTCACCTGCATTTATTTGACCTCAAAACCGTGGGATCATGACACAAAACACGTTTTTTGGGAAACATCGTTGAAACTATTTTTGCGGCGTCCCTTGGAGAACTGTCCTTTCTACCATGCCCTAAATCCGGCACTTCATGTTCAGCAAATATGCATTTATATTGTTACCATGTTGGGACACTACGTGTGTTATTAAGTTTCAGCAAAACAAATGCGACTGCTGAGAAGAACATAGTCCCACCTTCTCTGCTGTGTTTGACCAACGGTCGAGGTGGCACAAGCAATATGTTTCCTCTGGCTACTCGCCTTGACCACACTACTCACCTGCATAAGTCGATCGTTCTGGAAGTGCGTGTCCATGCCGCCTGCCCTGCGCTACGAGACGCCCGCAGCAAACACAAGACGGCGTCTTCTTTAAGACGAGTCCCAGTCACCTAGAGACCGGAAGGCGGAAACGGCGGGATCTTGGCCGGTCGTCAACAGACTGCGCTGCGAGCGAGTCCGAAGCTCCTCTCGCCGACGGGTGTAATTACGCGGCCCATCCTGCGAACAGTGCTGCCGCGGTCGGGCCCGGCTCCTCGGCGGTCACGCCTCATCGTGATGGCGACCCCCGGCCGAGAACGACGTGCGAATGATTGGCGGGAACCGGCGGGTAGTCGACGCAAACGACGTCTTCTCAGACGTGGTCAAGTATGTTATTGTCGTTTTTTTCCCGATAAAAGGAGGTGGTCTGAACCCAGTGGCGTGTAATGTTATGGAATCCTTAATAAGGATGCGATTATAATAGCCAACATGGAATATAGGGGGCCTACATATTTATTTGAAGAGCAACAGCATGTTTTTTTTCTGGAAGACCGTGTATCACGCACGTTTCTCAACACCGGACATAAATCACCCAGTTTCTTACCACCCCATTCACTTGCCGATGAAAGCCTGGCAGTACGTACCAATTCCCCCTCTTGTTTCACGAACCTGCCTTCAGATTCTCTGGACGCTACTCATGCCACGCAACAGCTGCCCGGCATGCCGCTGATGAGAATACATGTATAACAGAAACCTCAGGATCAAATGTTTGGCAGAGCCAGGTAGCAGCTTAGTAACGCTTGCACTATTGTGCCGTCTTCTTCGTTGTAAGGTATCCTTTTAGAAAACCGGCAAAGATTTCAGGCTTCGAGTGTTGCCAAGTCATGGCAACGAACAGATGTTCATCTGGCATAACTGTTGTGATCTTAGGCAACGAACCACGGAACCATCTGGTTAATGCATCCACCTACAGAGCAAAACATGTGTCTACAGTATTAATATGACATAGATCGTCATCTCACGCTCAAACTGCCGGATGATGATGGATCAAAACTGAAACTTGCTCGAACGCTTTTGGCACTCCCTTTTCCCATCATAATATATTCTTTCCCTCTTCAACTACTAATGTGCATACTTACTTGTTACTAATTCCAATTCTCCGTATGTCGACTGAAGAAATGCAGTTTCTTCTTTGGGATTACAAGTGTCATTGACTGTTGTTGAACGGTGCACCAAATGTTATGGCCTTCTCCAACTGTTCTATCTTGCGGATGGAATCAACATCTGCTAGCTTTGCCACCACGTGTGTTTCAATAATTAAGATATCACCACCGGTGTCCGCGGCGCACAACTGATGTACGTTGTTTCGTAACGTGAATGTTTGGTCTTTAGTTTTATGTTTCATGAAATTGTATATCGATAAATGAAGAAGGCATCGATCTCAGAAATTGACTAACAGCTTAAAACGGCTGCTAAACCACGAAACGGAATCTGCAAACGTGGAACGCAACTCCTAAGCCATCGAGGACAAACAGGTGGTGTTACATGGCAAAATAATGCCCAACAGCGAAAGCAATTTACTCTCCTCTGAACGCTGTTTGCCTAAATATATTACAACCCTCACTTGTAAGCATCTTAATTATGCAACCTTTAACGTCCAAAAAAATAATTACGAATGATGACACAGTCCCGATAAGGCGCAGTTTCTTCAGCCAACAGGTCGTCTGTTTCCATCGTCAACAATCCTTTCTGTCGGTTGCGGATGTTGTCCACGTCTCGAAGTCGTCGCGTCGATAAGATGCACATCCGCCCACTTCGATATTGTGCGTCCAACTGGTTGTCACGTAAAAACAATACGCGAACATCACTTGTTGACGTCATCACCGTTTGAGCTCGAAGACGTTTACGTCAATGCGCACCTGCACCAGCTGTTAGCTTGAACTAATTCCAATCTGGTTCAATTCACATTTTTATAATAAAATAAGCATTACGTGTTCTCATTGTCAAGTACAGAGTAAAAGTCGTCAACAGATGGATAGAATTGCTAAGAAGTTAAGGAGGATATGCAGTATTAAAATATTGTTTTTCTTAATTGTAAGCAGGATATGGTGTTCTAGTTCATAAGATTCTCGTTCAGTTCATGATACCATCACACCACATGTGACAACCATGACATACGTGAGACAATGGACATCACTAGGAATGTCCCCGGGATTGATCTCTCAAGGCGCAGCATGCGTTATATATATTGTGTGTAGTGTAGAACAGAACTGCTCCCCGACCTTTATCGGCTGCTGCCATTTTGGAAAATGGCTGCTTGGAAAAGTCAAGACAGGAGGGCGTTAGTTATGTGCGACACCTACGCACGAACACGATAAGTAATTAATTAAGCTTAGTAAGTAAGTAATATGATAAATCGATGCGATGTGGCATGTCTACCGACACTGTCGGGCTCTCGCTCCTCGGCGGTCACGTCTCACCGTGATGGCGACCCCCGGCGGAGTCCGACTGACGGAGCCGCTCCCGAGGACGACGTCCGCGTGAATGGCGGGAACCGGCGGGTGGTCGAAGCAGACGACACCTTCTCAGAAATACGTGGTTAAGTATGTTATTGGCGCTTCCGGTACAAGGAGGTCGCAGCAACACGCAGCACTGGCCTGATCTGTGTACGTTGCGTGCGGTTTGTTAGCACTACCTTACACCACTCTATTACGATATCGTAATCATAACGTTGTTTTATCGAGTGAACTTGAAATTTAGTGCGTGCGTGCGTACGTGCAAATGTGCGTTTATGTATGTACCCAGCAGATTGCCACGAGTGATAGTGAGTATAATGTGAACCTCTTTATACTATACAGTTTGCCAGTGATAATAATTAATTTAATAGGTTGACATTTTGGTTCTTTTAAATGTTTCTTCAAGAAAACATAAAGCTGTGTACATGTGAAGACAGTGTCTGTGAAACTTGGCAGGTAGTAACATATTTGCAGTTCTTGAGGCTTCTGGTGCTGTGGGGGGGCAGTGAAGGGGAGGATGGATTTCTATGAGATAAAATTGGGATGACATTTTTGGTGTCTTTATCTGCAAATGTTCCCTCTTCCTTGAGACGAGGCTGCACAAGACATTCTGCTCTCTACCCAGTGTTTGTACTGAGCTGGTCTGCACCAGTAGTTAAACGTGAGGTCACTCCCTGTGACATGATCCTCTGAGTTTGAGTGCGTCCAGCCAGCTCTGTATCTGTAGAGAGATGGCACCATGCTTGGCTTGAGCAGTCAGTGAAGACTTGGCAGACGTTTCGTTGATGGTACCTGGAATGAAGGGATCACCTGCGTCATGCAAATGTTACAAAGGTCACACACACAAACTTATGTCTTCCTCATTTGTATATTTTGTTATTAAACTGATTACATGGTTCAATTATGGCTAATAGTTTAATTCATTACACCTGATCATGATGAGAACTGCCAGGGTGGTATAAATATAAATCTGGTATTGCATATAAGAACCATATGCAGGTTTAAGTAACACCTACTGAAGCCACAACAAAATTAAGATACATTTTCAACATTGCATTATTTGTTACAACCTGCTGTAAATCAAATAAATAAAAAATACCGCAAAAAGACAGAAAAAGCTACATCGAAGTATCAAATGTCCTTCGATTTGCCAGAAATTACTGCCAACAGATACTCTAACTGAAAAAGTGAATGCAAATTGTGTAATCATCGTCTTTGTGGTTGATTCAAAAATTCTTCTTTCTCAGTTGTTTTCGGTTACCTGTAACCAGTGTTTGTCTGCTGTTGGTCTGGGTAATCAGGGCTGTAGTGTTCAGCCTCTCATCCAGGGTGATGTACTGGGCCTCCAGAGTGACATCAGTCGATGCTTCCTCAGTCAGCCCAATACGAATGTCACCTGCAAATTATTACTGAATGATCCCTCTCATATCTACACAAGGACCATAATAAATGCTAATTCTACTCTAACTCTGTCTGTATAGCATAAATATTAGGAGACAGATCAATATAAAATAGTAATTTGAAAATATTTTGTCAATGGTTATTTGAAATAAACCAATATAATCGTGCAAGTTATTTAATCCAGCCCCAGTTTACACAAATTAATTGTATACACTATTAAATACAGTATATTAGTATTATTCATAGAATTTCTAAGTCATCCAACCAATAAAAACAGCAATTCCTTATGTACACGAGTCTTCATTGCAAAGAAATGTCCACCCACAGCAACCTCCAATCTGAATAAAAATGTGCTTTCTGATTTTACAAAGTTCTGCATCAGACATTTATCTGGTGTTGCCTTGAGTGAGAACACAGCTCAGACTAATGCAATTATAGTAGTGAACTCTGGAGGCTTGTGCTGTTGTCATTAATACAATTCAACAAGTCTCCTGAACAAAAGAAACCAATGTGTTTGCTTTGACAAGGAGCAGAAACTGCTGGCAAGGTCACCAGTGCTGACACCTATAGTCTATATGCATATTTGTTGTTGCTCGTCTCTTTGTCTTTGTAGTCTGAGGTCAGGCTGCAGCCATATATACATTATTAACTTACATTTGGCACTATTCAGCACTGTTAATATGACAATAAGTGTGTCTTCCAAATGGGCAGAGAACACAAAGCACTCTCTGTCTGATTGAGCAAATGTTCAGCGACAAGATTTAACAAGATTTAACAAGATTGCCACCCAGAGAATTAACTCTAGGTAGCAGGTGGACAAGGAAGCCTTTGGCTTATCGAGAGTCCGACCCTTTTATCTATGTGTATCCCGCCCGTCTGAGGTATGTGTCGATTTTATTTTTAAACATATTCACACTACTAGCACCCACACAATCAGCAGGTAATCTGTTCCATTCATTTACAGTCCTTTGTGAAAATGAAAACTTTCTTATATCCAATCTACTCTGCTCCTTTGCTAATGCAAGATCATGTCCTCTAGTCCTTCTATCTTTCTTAACTGAGAAAAACATATTTCTATCAATATTTTCATAACCCTTCAATATTTTAAACACTTCTATCTGATCTCCTCTCAATCTCCTGGTCTCTAGTGTTGTTAAACCGCATTTTTTTAGGCGTATTTCATAACTAAGATCCTTCAGATTTGGTATCATTTTAGTTGCTCTCCTCTGCACTCTTTCTAGCATATCTATGTCCTTCCTGCGATATGGCCTCCACGCTTGAATACAATATTCTAAATGAGGCCTAACTATTGTTTTGTACAGCGGTATTATTAGCTCTTTTTCCTTATACGTTATGTTTCGCCTAATTAATCCAAGGATTTGATTTCCCTTTGAAGCTGCAATTCCGCACTGCTCTGAAATCTTCATATCAGCACTAACGGTTAACCCTAAGTCCTTTTCTTTTACAGTAGTACTTAGTACAGTACCCCCCATTGTATATTCTACTTCTTCGTTCCCATGTCCTATGTGGAGGCATTTACATTTCCCAAAATTGAACATCATTTGCCACTTTTCAGACCATTTGATCAACCTGTCAAGATCATCTTGTAAATGCTGTCTATCTCCATCACTTTTAATCCTTCTAAACACTTTTGTATCATCCGCAAATTTCAACACCTTGCTTGTTATTTCATCATCCAAATCGTTGATGTATATTAAGAATAATATAGGACCTAATACTGATCCCTGTGGTACCCCACTCAATACCGATTTCCAGTATGAAGCCTCCCCATCAACTACTACACGTTGTCTTCTGTCAATCAGCCATTGTTCTATCCAGTTTATTATACCATTTCCTATGCCATGGGCCTTTAGTTTAAGCAGTAATCTTTGATGTGGTACTTTGTCAAAAGCTTTTTGAAAATCTAAGTAGACGATATCTACTGGTGATCCCTCATCTACCCATTTAGTGACTACCCATTTAGTGATGTCTTCCAAAAAACATAACATATTTGTTAAGCATGACCTCGCTTTAAAAAAACCATGTTGAGATGGGTTTATAAAGTTTTGTTTAACAAGAAAATCCACCATGTGATCTTTAATTAGTCTTTCTAATAATTTACAAATCACTGATGTTAAACTCACTGGTCTATAGTTCTCTGACTTGTTTCTCGAACCTTTTTTTAATAACGGTATAATGTTTGCTTCTTTCCATTCTAAAGGAACCACTCCCTCTTCTAATGACAAGTTGAAAACTGTTGCAAGTGGTATGCTAATTTGTTCTACAATTTCCAATAGTAGTTTGGGTGGAATACCATCCACTCCAGGTGATTTATTATCCTTCATAGCCCTTATTTTCTTAGCTACCATTTCCGGGGTTACAATTAATTGTCCTAAATAGTCTGAATCTGCCCCCTTGAACTTAGCCTCAGGTATTGGCAGTGAACTAATATCTTCCCTGGTAAACATTGAACTAAAGTACTCATTCAGGTCTTCTGCCATTATGAATCCCTCTGATATTATATTTCCAGCACTATCTTCTAGAGGACCGACCTTATCTTGAACTTTCTGTTTGCTTCGAACATACGCATAAAAACTCTTGCTGTCATGTTTTATATTACTAGCTAATTGTTGTTCATAGCTTCTCTTTGAATTTCTAATTTCAGCTGTAGCTTGGTTAAGTGCTTCTTTATAATTGTTGTAGTCTTCATCATTTCCAGTACATCTATATGACTTCCACATCATTTGTTTATACTTAATTTTTCTAATGGCTTCTTTCGATAAGTGTTTCTTTTTGGACCGTTTTCCTTGTTTTTTGAAGGGTACAAATTTATCGATTATGCACTTAATTTCACTCTTTAATATATTCCAGCATTCTGTTGCCGTCTTATTTGTCAGTGTCTTATTCCAGTCTATCTTTGCTAAATATTTCCTCATGTCCTTATACCTTCCTTTGTGGAAATTTCTCCTATACTGCTTTTTGCTATTCCTTTCTGATTTTACTTTGATGGTAAAATGTATCTGGTTGTGATCGCTACTCCCCAGTGGCTCACATATCTTGACATTGTCAACTAATTCATTCTGTGAGGACAAAACTATGTCTAACACATTCTCACCCCTGGTTGGTTCTAGCACATGTTGAGAAAGGAATGTATCTTGAACTAAAACTAAAAACTTGTGGTCCTCTCTCCCCATACTCTGTAGAGATTTCCATTGTATATGCCCATGGTTAAAATCCCCCATAATAATACATTCCCGTTTGCTTACTTCCCTTATAGCGTTTTGTATTTTTTCATTCTCTTCTATGCTTATGTTTGGACTTCGATAAACTAACCCAACTGTTAACGTTGAGTTTCCTGTAACTATGTTACACCAAACAGCTTCTTCGCAATCTGCTTCTCTTTCTAATTTTATTTCATAAGCCTGAATAGATTCTTTAATATATAAAATAACTCCACCTCCCTTTCTTCCTATTCTATCTTTTCTATACATTACATATCCTGTCAGTCCCAATTCAGCATCTGATATATCGGTGGTGGTCCAGGATTCGGTTATACCTATTATATGAGGGTCAATATCTTCTACCATAATGTTTAGTTCATTTCTTTTGTTTACTATACTCCTTGCATTTAAACAAACACATTTATATCCAGCTTCAGAAGAGTTTTCCAGACTGTTATTTGTTTATTTATTTGTGCTGTCTTTATCTATGCCTCCATTTTCAGGCTTTTCTGTGAGTCCCCCCTGCGAATCTAGTTTAAATAGATGCAACCTGTCCCACTGTCAACAGATTGCAGCAGATTCTCTGGGAAAACTGCTGCCCCCTTTCCACTAAGATGGAGGCCATCTCTCATGTACATATCTTCCCTCCCAACAAAGTATCCCCATAAATCTGTGAATCCCACCCCCTCTTCTTCACACATCTGCTCAGCTAGATGATGATCTACAGAGGAAACGCATCATGCCACCATCTCTGGGATATCTCTCTCGATAACACATGCATATTGCACAATTAATATTATGCAAAAATGACTACTGAACAGGTGCAGAGGCATTGGAACAAGTTTAATATTTGGCATCCTTGTGCACCAGGGGGCGATGCTGATTACATCAGTCTCGGTACCCCCTGGCCGATTGCTTGCCGAAACTTGGAATATAAGCTCAACCAATAACATCGCTTGCCAACAAAATCCGTGGTTTTCATGGAATGTTTGGGAAGTAGACATAATTATTTGAATACACAATACCACTCAGCGGCTCATGAGAATGGTCAACTGGATAACAGTATTGGGATTCCTGGAACTGGGGCACAATTCGGATGGGTGTCTGCACTGTTCTCATGGGTGGTACGGCGACGTAAATTATGAGTTTGTTCCAGCTAACTTCCATACAATGCACAGGAGGTCTGGCAAGGATAGTGTAGGTAGTCACACCCCTGGATTGTGAGGATGAGGTTGGGGGCTGAGTCTGGGCTTCAGCTCTCAGCACTCTTTTTGATGGAGTGTCATTCACCATTTCGATGCTGTAGACTGGAAGTCAGGGAGAGGGGGTGTCCTGTTGGAGGTTTTTTGCTGTGAAGTTCCACAGAGTTGAGTCGTCCAGAGTCGCACTCACTACTTCAATGATGTTGAACATGACATTGGAAGACTCAGACCCCTTCAGGCCCCCCCTTTTGACACATATGAAATGAGTAAGTAGAGAGATTACCTCTGTTGGTGGTTAGACTGATGTGTTTGTGTCTTGATATATGCACATCAATGTTCCCCTCTTGCACAGCTGCCTGTAGACTGCCATCAACCGTTCCTACACAAACATACCAAACACCTTCAGGTAATTATAAAAACCAAACAATACAAATACACAATGCTATTTTGGTAGGACAGGTGTATGTTTTTCAAAACCTTGACTGATAACCAGACACTAGTGCACAGAGACATGTTCTCTTAATATTTTCATCATATGTGATAGGCCTAACCAATTCAAGAAATTTCTGGATCCTAACGATAACTTGCAAGACAGAAGTAACTTATTTTTTTAATAAACAGGTGCATATTTAGACACGGGAGGGAGCCACATGCATCTCCGGTCATAGGCAAGTGATTCTTGCAATTAACACGATAAACTGTTTCTCTGGTGAAAGATTAGTGTGAAACAAATAACTTGTCTAAAATATGTTGCATTGCTAAATGTCCTGAGGAAGAGTCATAAAGAACAAGCAGTAACACTGTAACAAGTTACTGTTAACCTACCAATGTTACAGTTGCCTTGTTCTTGAATCTCCACTCTCGCATCACCATGGCAACTACCAATGTTAACACTGCCTCGTTTGGTGACAAACTCTGTTGCGTCAACATACAGAGATGTCACATTTATGTCACCGGCTTCAGTCTCTATATGTAGCACCTGCCCCAGTGGTTTATCAATTGTCACATTCTGAAAAAGACAAAACATGACTTTAATGATGAAAGATTTATCAAATACAATCAAGCATGCTTGATACACATTGTGTGCAGTTCTCATTCTTCATGCTCCCTGTTTACATAAGCATTCATTATACAATCACGGTAAATATTAATTTATTACATACACATTTATAAATTTAAATGAAACAATAAAAATGAAGTATTCACCCAACAATTACACTATGTATATGATCAGCGTTCACCTCTCACCAAATAGTCATCTACTCACGATGGGACAGTCCCTGGCCCTCTACTCACCCACCCCTAGAATTTGGCAAGTGTGACAGCAATGCCAGTTGATCTTGACTTAATTATTATTTAATTTCTCTGACGTGATGGCTGATGGCCTCCACTCACCCCCGTGCCTTGTGTTTGGATGACCGTGTTGCCCTGTAGAAGTGTCTTGCTAGTGATGTTGCCTCCATGACTGGACAGTCGCAGGTTATTTGTCTACAAGACATTAGTCACAGTCAGGCAGAGTGAAAAATTTTCAAACACTATTAATAGTTTATTTTTCTCTAGACTAGGAATAATTAAAACACCTTTGTAGCTCAGGTAATATAAAAGATGTGATCATTTTGGGACAACAATGTGTGTTAATTCAAATTATTCAACTGCTTAACATTTATAGTTGCTCATCCACCATAAATTTAATTAGCTCTTTTACATCCCTCTAGATACTACTAATAGTAGCTGGCCTTCCATATGTAATTGGCCCTTGTTACAACAGTTGGGCCTAAATTACAGGACCTTGCTTTGAGTGATGTCAACTATTGCTGTCATGTGTGTATTATTGTTGGAACATGATCCTTGTCCTTGAACTTTTGTAACTCATACATTAATGAGGGAATACAACAATCAATCTGAGAACCAAATTTGTTGTGTCTAATATAAATAATGGTAGTAAACATGGAGCCCATACTGACCTTGATGTTATTCAGTGTACAGTGTCCAAGGGCGACTGATATGTCTATGTAGCTGTTCTCTGTCGTTTGCAGTGACACTGTCTTGTCACCGGTCACATGCACAGCCAAGTCTACAAGCAAGTCAACAATGGCCAGATGCATTATTAAAGAAAATGTTTACATATTTATACATAAACTATCTTTTTGGTAGTTTAATGGGGTGAGACAGGTCATCAACCAGCCAAGTCCGTTGTCAAGTCCATGGCCATGATTCGTCGTCCTATGAATTTTAGAAGAAATCAGTACTGATTACGCAATGCCTGAAATTGACTGAAATCGCATTGTTAACTGGTAATGCAAACGAATATAGGTTTGATAGAAATACTGCCGATTATCATAAAGATGTCACTGGCAAAATCTTGTTTTAATACTCACCAAACTTAACCGGTAACTGGATGTGACATTCGGCTGTAGAGCAATGGTCAATACTGGTGTCATAAGCCACCGTCACAACGATGTTATCGTCCTGTCGTTGACACTCGACGCGGTCGAGC
Organism: Escarpia spicata; assembly: GCA_963995525.1. NCBI lineage: Eukaryota > Metazoa > Annelida > Polychaeta > Sabellida > Siboglinidae > Escarpia > Escarpia spicata. The sequence goes on from OZ023205.1 coordinate 31,121,600, forward strand.
AGCGAGGCTGTCACACCGCCAGGGTGGTACACGTCCATCACAAACCGGTCCATGTGTGGGTAGTCGTCCGGACACAGCGACTCTATCCGCACGTCTAGGTGGTCGCTTGTATTCACTATCAGGCGACCGAATGGCGTCACTTGATAATCCCATTTTCTATTACAGTTATCGTCTCTTTTGTCGGTGTTTGTAGCGCGCGTATGTGGAGTTGTACCCATATATCGCCCACCGGTGCCGACAATGCATCTCGACGTCGCGCGTGCCAGTGCTTCCGAACTAACTCGTCGGCATTCGTTTAATGCCATTAATAATAACTTACTTGAATTCATGCTGTGGTAATTCTGAAGTTTCCGGACAACTCATAAAAAAAACACGTTCATTCAGCATGCATCGCCTTACTCACGTCGGGAGATTTCTGCATCAATTCAATGTGACGTTGCTAAAAATAACCAGTATCGGGACTTCCCCATACCGAGGGGTTTCCTCTGATGCTCTGGCGCGAAATTCGAGAATACCTATAGCCACACTAGAATAGTTTTGTTCTGGAGAAATCAGGAATGGGCTCAATTGTCAATGCACATATTGGCAATCTTTTACTTAGCTGGCCTAAATTATTAGCAGCATCCACCGGGTAGGCCTGTTTCAATGTTGAAGATTTGAGAGTGGGCTACTTTTTACTGCACAAAATATTGCCATAGCCAAGGATCAGAATTTTAGTGCACATCACATGATTGCAGAGTGAGCAAATCATTTTTTTTATAAGAGAACAAGTTGTTTCATATCAATATATTAGACTTAGAAAATTGTAATTTATAAATTTGAAGAAAAACGTTTGATGTGAATTTAGTACAACTGATCATGCATATTGGCAGGTTTAGTAATGGGACGTACTCGTAGTGAAAGGGTGCAGCTTTTGAAGAGCTTAGTTGGTGGAGTGAATTGTTTCCATTTTTTACCCATAACATACAATGGCACAGTATGAAATGGTCAGCTCTTTTGTAAATACTGACAAGCATCGAAAGTAGTTAGAGGTATTTGATATTGACAAAACTTGTTCAGCATAATCAATGACACGATGGTAGTAACTATGTAAAAGCTTCAGGATATTCTCAGGTCTAGTTTTCTTGTAATAAGACAAACCGTTAAAAATGGCCACCGATGGGAAAATCAACTGTGCTCCGTGTCCTAATGACCCATCTCAAAGTGAAAACAAATAATATGATATGGTTATTATACCAATATTTTATTAATTTTGTTATAGCAACATACACAAAATTGTCTGATGTAGTTTTTCCTCTCAAATGTTAATGAATATGTACTACATTATATATGATAAAACAACATTCAATCCTTGTTATTTCTTTTACAGTTGTGTTAATAAAAACATCAACATAAAGAACATTACATGGTTATCAAACAGCTCAGGCAATCGCATATATTTGAAATTGCCATTCTAGTGGAATAGATGAAATACAAATGTATATATATAAACATAACATATATAAAGATGACACCATTTTATAAGAACACAGATGGTTTAGCGTGCATTCTATTGTAGTAAGTGAACGCGTTTCATTGGCTGGATGACTGAAGTTTGTGACGTGTATGCGTTAGTTTATAAAATACATTACTCTGTGTCATGTCCATAAAAGGAAAACCAAGCAACCAGATACTCATGATGATATCAACTGTCTACAACCTCCACAATACATCTACAACACCCAGAAATGTATAAGACAGTGATAAAATGTGTGTGGGTGTGTGTGTGCATGCATGCATGTGTGTTGCATGTGAACAGTGTATGTATATATATATATATACATTTGTATATATATACATACATACACAATTACACATAAGTAGCGAGTACAACCTTGATAACTGAAAATCATAACTTGAACAATGAGCCCGATGCAACCAGGATAGTTGATAATATTATTATGCTATTTAGCTATGTATTGGTGGCTGAGACGGCGAGAGCATATAGGACATAACAGAAGCACTTCTAGACAAGATAGCATGACAGGACATTTGGTTACATCACTAGCCTACATCTGTTCACTGTCTGAGGAATGTCTCATAACTATACAGATCCACATCTCATATGATTCTACAAGTCCAACCTCACAAATCTAATGACGTCACTCCACACATGACAACAGTCATCAAGTAATCGGTGCAGATGAAGTTCCACTGCAGTGATGATCACCGGAGTGCACTCCTATGTTCGCATCCTTGGAATATGAACCCCGCATAAGATTTTAATAAGAGCACATCATCTGCCATTATAGAATGTAATATGTCAGTCTTGTCGAAGAGCCTGACAGCAGGTATGCCTGTCCCCATGCAATACCTGGGGATGATGCAACGACCAGACTGCTAACAAGCCAAATGTCTGGTTGAAATATCAGTCTCTATATAAAGCAAACAATAAACCTCTAGAAACACTAGTTCACTTAAAGGTTACCTTTGTAGATATGGCTCCTGGTGCTGGTTCAGCTTGTTGCAATCGTCACCTTGCTAGTTTAAATAAGTATACTTGTAGCCACAGTTAAGTTAAAAAATAATGAAAATCTTATTTGTGATAGGACTAAAACTTAGAGAGAAATCGCCAGCCAAAGCAAGAGGAAATGACATGGGTGCAACATGTTTGTACAGTGCGTAGTATTTTATAAAGTGCTGTTAGCAATACATTCCTCTTTGAGAAGCACATGCCAACAGATTTGTGCCATGACATCACAGATTAGTTCAGCAATGCACACTATACAATATAATATATACACTGTACAGATAAACAGGGGTAACTGTTTACAACACTGCTAACTACCCCTTGTAAATACTGGTCATGTAAATATAGATTCAAGTGATGATGGCAAGTTGTGCAAACATCTTGTCTCTAAATTTTAGATAACTTCTTTCTCTAGTTGTGCACTTGTGCTGTTTTCTCAATGTAGCAGTACACTTTAGTGTAAACAAAACCCACACATATACATCTTAATTTAAGTTTTCATAGTCTGTTTCTTGCAATCCTAAATGCATTATTTGCATCAAAATTTAGCAAAATATTTTATACAAAACATACTACATAACAATCGACTGCCAACAGTGGTCACATTCAACTGTGGAGCACGAGAGAAGGAACGGTATCAAAGTTTGGCACATTTTCCATTGCGTTCTTATAAATACACTGGGTCTTAGCATGGAAATATTTCACAACCGGCGACACAATTTGTAAAACACTACTGAGAAGGCATACGTTGGTTCTACGTATCCCAGAACACAGGTATACATATCAGTTGAATATTGTAATAACTAAATACAGTGCCATATTAGAGAGATGTATGGCACTGTAGAATTACACTTGCGACCATTTAAAAAACTAGTCGTACTTTGGAGTCGTTGATCCAATAAAGTTGATGACAACACAGGATCTAAGTCATACAGAGGATGAACTGATAAGACTTTAACATGATAGGATCTAAGTCATACAGGGGATGAACTGATAAGACTTTAACATGATAGGATCTAAGTCATACAGGGGATGAACTGATAAGACTAACATGATAGGATCTAAGTCATACAGGGGATGAACTGTTAAGACTTTAACATGATAGGATCTAAGTCATACAGGGGATGAACTGATAAGACTTTAACATGATAGGATCTAAGTCATACAGGGGATGAACTGATAAGACTTTAACATGATAGGATCTAAGTCATAAATGGATGAGTTAAGAGTTAGTTGACATAATACAGTACCTAAGTGATAAACGGATGAGTTGATTTTGCTGACATAACACAGGATTTGAGTGATACATTAGATGAGTTGATAATAAGTGTTTGTTGACAGAACACAAGACGAGTAATTTGATATGGCTATAACTAAAAGAGGAGACTAATAGATATGACGAAAACCTCAAATAAGTTGGTCACAACTGAAGAGAACAATGATAAAATGGTGATATCAAGATGTCATCATCATCACTTATGTAAACACTATGATGACTCAATTATCAACTGTTTAAAACCAACTACGACAAATGAGTTGTCACTAACTATGGTGACAGATGACTGTCACTGTGTAAGTGCCACAAACATGACATCTGTGGTCACAGTCAACACTCCACGCCAGTCTGATGTAGATCACTGTTGAACCTGTCCACATTCTGCACTGAAACGTCACCAACAAACTACAATTTCCTAATAATAAAAGCAGATATTTTCTCTGCATGAAACTGTTCTCAGTAAAGATGGTGTGCTGCAGCCGGTGCAGGACAGTTCAACTATCAGTACACAATAAACACAGCTATGTATTCTGGTGCATGGGGCGACCAGTCAACTCCTGAAGCACTCATGGGGGAGATTCGGTAGACCGTTCTACCCCCTCACCTCCATCCTTGCACCCCCGAAGTCGCTTCAGAATTTCTGGTGATCTCGTTGGTTTTTTCATCACCTGTGGCTTCACACGCACAGGAGGTTTTGGTCTTGGTTGAGCGACCGGACGCGACGCCATCAAATGTGGGTCCTTCTCTGCAGTCCGTTCAATCCACACAGGCTTGTCTGCTTCAGCCGTCGTGTCGACGGCACTGCTAACACCCCCTGTCTCAGGGACAATGACATCAGACGGATCCGAGTAACGTTCCCGCCGCGTTCGAGTTGGATTGGTGTGTGCACGAATCTTCGCATTTGTCGTGAAGCTGCGTTTCATTGGACGAAATGTTTCGGTAGATGGCACCAGCGGGGCCATGAACGACGACAACGCCGTGTTGCTGCGAGGCATCGTTGCCAAGCTGCCTTTCTTGATGGTGCTCTGATTGGAGTCGGCGAACACCTCAGCTGTGCTGAGTGACAGCATCGAGCAGGTGTCTTGTGGGATACTGTAGCTGTTTTCGCTGGGAGACAGCAGGTGCGACGTGATGGGCAGGTCTTGCACCAGGTCGGGCGTGTTGCGGGGCTTCACGCTGGGAACAGGCACTGACTTTTCCTGTTCTGTCTTGGTTGAATCCATCTTCATCTGGAGCGACTCAAGCCCAGACATCACCTCTGCCAGCACCGTGTCTATGTCCTGGGCGAGGTCATCCGTACACGACGGGTGCGGGTCTGACTTGACGTCCTTCGCCATCGCAGCAAGCACCTCTTCCTCGTCATTGTTTGGGGGTGACTCGGTGAGAACGGAGTCCGCGGGCAGACATAAAGCAGACTGTGATGCTGAAGGCACTGTGATATTGGGCTGGGAGGTTGACTTGTCGACGCTGTCTACTAGAGGCGCCGTGGACGAGTAGGAATGAGACGGCAGAGACTCGGTTGACCTCTTCTTGTCACTGTTACTTGACAGACTACTGGTGCTCACCAGTGCTCTCCTCTCTCTACAAACACGGTTATTACTTTTAATTTTGTGCACATCTATTATGTCATTATTATTTTATTAATATATTTTTGTACTCCGCCATGTAATCATGTTAATATCCTGGTCTAAGATGTTAATAAGATCAAAGTGAGTTATTATATGATAAGTTGGAAAGTTCAAATAAAATGTGCTTAGAAGAGTAAGAAGTAAACATATGTTAAATAAAGCTAAACGTAAATTATAATAAGTTAATTAAATCAGTTGGATAAACAAGTTAATACAGTTACTTTCATACATGTTTTAACTGCCAAATATACGGGCATAACGTTTTTAGTAGACAGTAATTTTTAGTATTTTGTTGTTTGTGAATTTTTTCAACACAAGATGTATAAAAAAGATACACATTTAAAAAATATATATTAAAAATATCTTATTAAATACATTAATTCACAACTGGCTGTTTTAGTGAAAACACTCAATGTTACATTAGCATTTTAATTTACTGTTATATGGAAAATGTATTTTTCTTACAATGATTATTTTAAAGATGTTGTTGATGTAGTTAGAGAACTGACCCTGTCTTTGAGGTGATGTATTTATCGGGGATGAGTCCGTCCTTGCCTGCGATGTGTCCCTCCCACCAATCAGCCGACACCTGGTGGTACAGGACTAACATGTCACCCTTCTTGAACGACAACTCTCGCTCTGTGCGAGCCGTGAAGTCATATTGTGCTATGGCTTCCTTCACTTCCGCCTCTGTCAAACAACCAATCATATGTAGTTAGACAAGTCATGTGACATATATGGTCGACAACCATACAGTTGACAGTGAATATGTATTAGGAATAGTAAGAATAACAATTTTCTTAATAAATTATTATCCATAAATTATAACTCTTGGGAAGAACTGTTTCCAAGAAACTCAGAAGTTTAGAATTGGCGTCTTATAGGCTACTCACTCAAAACATGAATATTTTTGTGAAATCACTGAGAGAAACTAAGTTTGTTCCACAATTTTAACTGCTATAACTTGTCCAGTTGTATCATTTTATTTATTATGCATCTGCAAATGAAACACATCAACTGAATAAGTAACAATAAAGTAATACACTCATAATACATGAATTATGTATTACAACACATTATAGTGAAACACATTAACTGAATAAGTAACAATAAAGTAATACATTCATAATACATGAATTATGTATTACAACACATTATAGTGAAACGCTATTGTAACCTATGAAACTGGAGAACAATTTTGATATTTCCGGACCCATCTAGTTTTCCGAAATAGAAAGGAACTTGGACAATACAAGTACATACCTTTCAGCTGCACAAGTGATTTGTACTTTACTAGCTCACAATCACTCATTTAAAAAAAAGTATTTTCAAGGGTTTTTATTGGGACTACATCACAATAACTCCTAATGGTTAAAACAAAGATAAAATAACAAGTCCTTGGATCACATAACAGATACTTTGATGGTTTACTACCAGGAGCACATAACAGGTACTTTGATGGTTTACAACTGGGATCACATAACAAGTACTTTGATGGTTTACAACCAGAATCACAAAACAGATACTTTGACGGTTTATAACCAGAATTACATAAAAGATACTTTCATTGTTTACAACCAGAATCACATAACAAGTACTTTGATGGTTTACCACTGAGATCACAAAATGAGTACTTTGATGGGTTAAAACCAAGATCACATAACAAATATTTTTGATGGTTTACATCCAGTATAACATAACAAGTACTATAATGGTTTACAACCAGGATCACATGAAAAGTACTTTGGAGATTTACAATCAGAATCACATAACAACAACTTTGATGGCTTACAACCTGGATCACAGAGCCAACTTGTTGCACAACCTGCTGCAGGAAGGTAGGCACAGACAAGAACACAAGCCACGCTACAATGTAGTTGAAGCGGCTGTACATCAGACATTACAGTCAGAGAGAGAGACGGAGAGAGGGGAGATGTGGTGGAATCACTGGACAACAGGCCATGCACACAGATATGGAGATACCTTTGAGTTGTTTTAGCTTCGTCCACAATGTGGTGGCTAGAAGTGAGAGCCGTGACAGAGAACAGACGTGGTGAATGACAAAGCACAGTGTCACAAAGCACATTATAAAGTAGCTGTCATCTGATGAACATGCAAATGTGTAGAAGTAAGAATGTCCTAATTAATTGATAAATTCATCCGTGTAAAAAACTCTTTAGCATGATCTATGAATCAGTTACTTGTATCTGGAGGAAAAGCTAACGAAACGTGTGTATTGTAACAATAAATTTATATGCAAAGTACCTGCCAATATAACAAAAAAGAAGCAGTTTTGCTGTTTCAGGTCAGATGAAGATATTTAATAACATGAATTCTACCTCAAGCAACATGTCAGTCAAAGCTACACATACAGTAACAGAACATGTTGCCTATAACTAACACATTTAAGGAACATGCCTAGATGTTAGGTATATCGAGATATCAGTTATATCTAGATATCAGAGTCAGATGTGTGTAGAACATAACACAAGAGCCGCATGCATCACAAAACACCATTATAAAGTAGCTGTCATCCGATGATCATGCAAACCATACTGCACTACATACTGCACTACATACTGCTCTACATACTGCACTACATACTGCACTCCATACTGCACTACATACTGCACTACATACTGCTCTACATACTGCACTACAAGCTGCTCTACATGCTGCTCTACATGCTGCACTACATACTGCACTCCATACTGCACTACATACTGCACTACATACTGCTCTACATACTGCTCTACATACTGCTCTACATACTGCACTCCATACTGCACTACATACTGCTCTACATACTGCACTACATACTGCAGTATATACTGCACTCCATACTGCACTCCATACTGCACTACATACTGCTCTACATACTGCACTACATACTGCTCTACATACTGCACTACATACAGCACTACATACTGCTCTACATACTACACTACATACTGCTCTACATACTGCACTACATACTGCACTCCATACTGCTCTACATACTGCTCTACATATTGCACTCCATACTGCTCTACATACTGCACTACATACTGCACTCCATACTGCACTCCATACTGCTCTACATACTGCACTCCATACTGCACTCCATACTGCTCTACATACTGCACTCCATACTGCACTCCATACTGCTCTACATACTGCACTACATACTGCACTACATACTGCAGTACATACTGCACTCCATACTGCACTCCATACTGCACTCCATACTGCACTACATACAGCACTACATACTGCTCTACATACTGCACTACACACAGCACTACATACTGCACTACATACTGCACTACATACTGCTCTACATACTGCACTACATACTGCTCTACATATTGCTCTACATACTGCACTACATACTGCACTACATACTGCTCTACATACTGCTCTACATACTGCTCTACATACTGCACTACATGCTGCACTACATACTGCTCTACATATTGCTCTACATACTGCACTACATACTGCACTCCATACTGCTCTACATACTGCTCTACATACTGCACTCCATACTGCATTCCATACTGCTCTACATACTGCTCTACATACTGCACTACATACTGCACTACATACTGCACTCCATACTGCACTCCATACTGCTCTACATACTGCACTCCATACTGCTCTACATACTGCACTCCATACTGCACTACATACTGCTCTACATACTGCTCTACATACTGCACTACATACTGCACTACATACTGCAGTACATACTGCACTCCATACTGCACTACATACAGCACTACATACTGCTCTACATACTGCACTACATACAGCACTACATACTGCACTCCATACTGCTCTACATACTGCTCTACATACTGCACTACATACTGCACTCCATACTGCTCTACATACTGCACTACATACTGCACTACATACTGCTCTACATACTGCAGTACATACTGCACTCCATACTGCACTACATACAGCACTACATACTGCTCTACATACTGCACTACATACAGCACTACATACTGCTCTACATACTGCTCTACATACTGCACTACATACTGCACTCCATACTGCTCTACATACTGCACTACATACTGCACTACATACTGCTCTACATACTGCACTACATACTGCACTCCATACTGCTCTACATACTGCTCTACATACTGCACTACATACTGCACTACATACTGCTCTACATACTGCTCTACATACTGCACTACATACTGCACTACATACTGCACTACATACTGCTCTACATAATGCACTCCATACTGCACTCCATACTGCTCTACATACTGCACTCCATACTGCACTACATACTGCACTACATACTGCACTACATACTGCACTACATACTGCACTACATACTCCTCTACATACTGCACTACATACTGCACTACATACTGCACTACATACAGCACTACACAGTACATACTGCACTACATACTGCTCTACATACTGCACTACATACTGCACTACATACAGCACTACATACTGCACTACATACTGCACTACCTACTGCACGACATACTGCTCTACATACTGCACTACATACTGCTCTACATACTGCACTACATACTGCACTACATACTGCACTACATATAGCACTACACACTGCACTACACACTGCACTACATACTGCACTACATACTGCACTATGTAGTGAGCACACTTTCATGCAACATGGTCTAAAGTTTGCTTTCCACCAAACTCTCACAAAAACCACACCTCTAAGATGAGGAACCCAAGACAGCAATGGTGAACTATAACAGTATAACTTATACTCCTAATGATTGCTACTGAGATTACCTGCATATAGAGTAAAGTACAAACTGAATACCAAACACATATGATTCCACAAGACTTTGGCAACCAACACGGGTGACTACACACTGACTACACACTGACTGCACACTGACTACACACACAGACAATATCTAAGGCTTCATCACACATTTAATGCTAGCGACAGTTCAAAGGTCAGCTCACCAAAGACAAACTCTGAAAAGGAAGAGAGGAAGAATGACAACACAGCAAATGTTTGCGAACTTGGTGCAATGTTTGTGCATTGTCGTTGTCGCAATTCGGTCTGTATGAACCATGTACTTTATCTGACACAGTATGCTAATTAAACCAATCAGAGGTAATCACCAGGCAGGTATTAACAAGAAACTCTTTCATCACTGTATTTCATAGAATGGGTAAACATGACCAGAGGAATAAAGGCACAGAGACAAGGGGACAATTGTGGTCAGTACACATGGTCAGGCATTGAGGGGAGTGAGAGGAGACAGCAGAAAGAATGGGGAAGTGGGAGGTGGAATATCAGCAAGAGCTCCATTGCCTTTGCCACACAACTGATCTAAGAGGGAATAAGGGGAGAAGATGGGACACAAGGGATAAACAGTAACAGTCCCCCAACAGTCAGATCATGCTGTAGACCAAACACATCATATTAGAGTGCATCAAATAAACAGTGAAGTTTCCCAGACAGAAGAGGGTGGGAAGAAGGAATTAGGAAGGGAGGAAGGGTTGAGGAGGAACTGTCTCACCTTCCTCACTGGTCGCCTCCCCCATGTCGTCTTCCTCCTCATCCTCTGACAGTGTGTCTGGCCCATCCTCATCCCTGTCCCTGCAACATCACCAACATCACATGACAGCACACACAAGGAAAAGCAACAAATATTTGCATTTCTCATCAAATGTATACTTCTCATTTATGATGCTCCCTGTATACTTTCATTTTGTCCTCTATGACACACTTCCCATACATGATTCTTCCTGACTACCGGGTACTTTCACTTTGTCATAAATGCTCCCTGACTATAAACACTTCATCTTCAATGATAACACTTCTTGTACAAGATGTTCTCTCAATATATACACTTGATTCTCGATGATACACTTCTCCTAGGCGATGCTCCCTGACTATAAACACTTCATCTTCAATGATAACATTTCTTGTACAAGATGCTCTCTCAATACATACACTTGATCCTCGATGATACACTTCTCGTATGCAGCGCTGCCATCGTGTGGCAAGACCTCGTCTTGGTGCAGAATGACATTCTTGATGAGTTCGTTGACGAAGCTGTGATACTGGACCTGGTCGTGGTCCGGGGGGACTGGCATGAGGGTCGGCCCGAAGCAGATCGCCAGGTTGTATGGGTCCATCATGTTCTCATCACTGTACTCCGACAAACTGCAACACACAGAGTACAATCTAGGTGATGTCTGCATTACTATTACTGACAGTAAATAAAACTTGACACATAAATATAAATATTATAGCTAACATCACAACTGGATCATCATTTTACTTGAACTGGCCGTTATTATTTTAGCCAGTATTTCAAGTGTTGTAATGCAAATGATCAAGCATCAGGGGTATTGTTGGGAAGTATGTTTGGATAATAAATTATACATATTTAGTGAGCTTGTACAGTCTTCATACTTCACTGGTTTTAATAACAGATGTGTTAAGGACAATAATATAATTATATTCATATTCAGAAATGCCAATGCAGGAGATTTATATTTAAATCAGGGGTGTTGAAAAATCGGGCATTTATACATAAATCACAGGGTCTCGGAAAATCGGGCTTTTATGTGTAAATCAGAGGGTCTTAGAAATTGGGGAATTTTATATAAATCGAAGAAAAATATTACAAACAAATGGGCCAAGCCTGAAGTCCTTTGGAGTTTGGGGGGCCCTGGGGGGACAGAATGATTCAATCAAATAAAGATTTCTTGTGTATAGTGGCACTACAACATGAAATGTCTATGCAAAATTGGAGAAAAAGTTACTGAAATATTTGTACTATAACAAAAGTTACTAGAATTTAAACAGGGCACACTTCAAGAATTAGTTATGGAGAAAAGTCAATTTTAAAGTCGAGAGTCATTATTCACATGAAAATAAAATTCAACATGGTATAACAAAATATTCATTGCTACAGGCATGTACAGGTATTAGTGTTATGTAGTCACTCGCTACGCAGTAACAAACAATAACAATAAAAGCAATCTCAACACAGTGGTACTGGTTCACAGGGCTACTTTATTTTGTTAACTGCCTGTTTCCTACAGTACATCAGCCCTTAAAGCAGAATCCAGTGCCCCTCAATGACACATCACTACTCTGGCCAACGCCATGGCATGCAGCCTGTGTAGTGTCTACTAGAGTTGTAGTCTCTCAAGGACACTGTCTTTTAGCAACCAGTCCAACGTGAGACAAACACACTACACTACATAACATCTCATTTTGGGAGGCCCTGAGATGCCATTAGAAAGATTCAATCAAATACAGATTTATTGTGTATAGTGGCACTACCACATGAAATGTCTATGTAAAATCAGAGAACAAGTTACTGAAGAGTTTTAAAAAAAAGGGAAAATGTGTAAATTTACCAGTTTGGAGTTAGAATGATTCAATCAAATGCAGATTTCTCGTGCATATTGGCAGTATCCTAAGACACATGTCTTTGCAAAATTTGAGAAAAAGTTGCCGAATGGTTTCTGAGATATGACATCTAACGGTGGACGCAAAGTGATGGCATAAGTCCATTGGACCTTTATCCCAAAGGACTAAAAAGAATACATTCCACTGATATTAACAACCATGTTTTATTATCACCAACAGTTCACCAGATATGATACAAAACTTCCATGTTGATCCCATATAGAACGTGTTATATAATCACAAACAAATTAGATCTAGATAACTGAGAGAAAAGAATACCGGTAATGTCCATGTGGATCTCATATACAGCATGCAGAGCGTCCTTACCATGCACGACAAGCACAAGCCTATATATATACAACATAAAAACACATATATGACAGATCTAGTCTAAAGAAAACGTCCACAGAACGTCCAGACACAGGCTTACACATCACTGGTGGTCCTTCACATAATCTCATGTGCTGGCCTTGGCCAACTTCGGGAGATCACTGTCTGGCAGAAACGCATAGCATGGATCATCCATGTTGATCTTGCCCAACAGGAGTGCACGCAGTGTGCCATTGCCGAGCTGCGAACGAGAATTAGTGTCGATCCTACGGCACATCGAGACCAACCATTCAGTGTCAGCATTGCTGTAAGAGATCACAGAAAAGGTCGTCGTCTCACGTGAGAGGGGTGGGAACTGAACTGCACCCACATGTCTTCTTCTTTCCAATCTCTGCCCAGAAGGTGTCGACATGACTGTCGGTGGAGAATGATGGCAGGTCGTTGTCCGGACTCAGCTGGTAGTCCTGTAATTCTGTGATGTGGTAGTCAAGCTGCTCAGCTGCAATGAGGCCAAACCGAGTATCCAAGTCCTGAACCATTGTTGAACTCCAGCTGCACGAATCACAGGGTCGGGATTCAGCACTGTAGAATTTCCTCACACTGCTGAAGATCCATGTCGATGTGCTGTCTCCGAAGTCATCCTCACAGTTAGAAAGCATGATGTGCACCTCTATGTCAACTGCGAGTGTTGTCATCGAGATGATGTGACCGGTCTGCGAACAGCACCTTCATCAGGTCTGCAGCAGACTTGATCTCTCTCATGGTGACAAACTTGGCCATGAACAAACGAAGCAAGCGATTCATCTTGGGTATGAGGATGATGATCTGTGTGTTATCTGTCTGGAAGATCGTGTTGAAGTCGTTCAGTGGTGCGAGGATCAAGGCGAGGAACATGAAGTACACCTTCATGTCAACATTGGCCAGGTAGTCAGCACACCGCTTCACAGGCCCCGGTAGTTTTCTTGGTCTTCATGGCTCTTGAAGTAGCTCGGCTTCAGTATCTTCAGTGTAACCACGTCGCAGAACTCGAGGAACTCACTGCATTTCTCCTTGCGTTTTGCACTGTGGTTAAAATGTAAGAACACATCAATCAGGAGTTCTTCCACGGACAGGGGCAGTTGTTTCACGGCATACACGCAGCAGAGATTGGCCAGGTGACAGATGCAGCCGAAGTTGAGCATGTTCAGTGGCATGACCTTGATGTGCGACAGCACGAGTTGTGGTGACCCTTTATCACACTGCAGTTGTCCAATGAAAAGGCGATGAGGTTTTCCCAAGGAATCCCTCCAGCGCTGAATGATAATAAGAAATAGTGAGATAGTGTTATAATGATAATAAGAAATAGTGAGATAATGTTACAATGATAATAAGAAATAGTGAGATAGTGTTACAATGATAATAAGAAATAGTGAGATAGTGTTATAATGATAATAAGAAATAGTGAGATAGTGTTATAATGATAATAAGAAATAGTGAGATAGTGTTACAATGATAATAAGAAATAGTGAGATAGTGTTATAATGATAATAAGAAATAGTGAGATAGTGTTATAATGATAATAAGAAATAGTGAGATAGTGTTACAATGATAATAAGAAATAGTGAGATAGTGTTATAATGATAATAAGAAATAGTGAGATAGTGTTACAATGATAAAGATATATAATCAATTCATCACAAAGCTCGAATATGATAAGTGACAAAGCTGTTAAAAACCAATAAATACCTGAAACAATCATTGATTGCTTTGAAGATATTATCTTCCATGCTGATGAGGATATCGAGGGGAACAACAGCTTCACCAGTTTCGTGAAGTGGTCGGCGATGGACAACGGAAGGTTGTCTTCTGCCACGAACTGCATAAACTTGACCTCTGCAGACATCGCACTGGTTGACAGTTCCGTCGCCTTTGAGCTCACATAGAACGATTGCATCTGTGGCTGAACCTTGGAAGCTTTCTGCAGCGTGCAGTGACTGATCAAACTTGCGTGGCACACAACGTCGTTCTTGCCACCGGACAATACATTTACGTGCATATTGCATACTCTACAATATGCAAACATTGGTCCCTTATCACTGGAGCATATAAACTTCAAATCAGTCGCCCACTTTTGCTTGTACTTTGCGGAGTACTTCTTCTTCTTTGCTGAACTATCGCCTGGTGAATCAGCCGTACGCTTCGCCATATTATTGTTTCCGTGCAACAAACATCGAATCAGATGTCTTATAACACTTTATGTACAGAACACGTGGGGAAAACAGCCAATCAAAAACCATATAAGGTTGCAAGTCCAGACACGTTTGTTTTGACCCGAAGACCCAGTGCAAGATTACGTCGCGATTACATTGCAACATGTGAGAGAAAACAGCCAATCAGAAACGGTATCGAGCGGTGAGCAGTCCAGCGATCAGCAACAAGCCTGGACATGTTTATTTTGACCCAGAAAAACATGGGAGAAAATACCCACCGCTGAAATAAAACTAATTAAGCCATGCCGAGTTTGGTAAATTAGACAGGAAATGTTTGGTCTGGATTTCACTGAAATTCTGGGGGATTCTGTTTCCGACTGGGAGATTGGGAGATTGAGTGGATTTCCGGGAGATTTAACATGTATGACACGCTTAGACAGTATACTCACTAAACAACTGACTTGACACTGACACATGAAGCAAGGTCAACTAAACTAAACTGGATACAAGTAGCCTCATTAATACATGACAGACATGTGAACATGTGCGCATGCTGTGTCTGCTACTCACTGGTGCAGGAAGGAGAAGAGATAGGCCATCACAACAATGATTGGTCGAGAAAATGTCATGATGAGTTCCTTTAGTCGACTCACCATCGCTTCCGGCTCATGCATCTCTACAAACACACACACGTGATTATTAGTGCAAAATAGTGTTCTGTGAAATATTGTTCCATGATTTATTGTCTGGAACCAACAAAAATATGGAGAAACAAATGGATGAACATGACAAGAATAGTCAGAGATGATCTCCCTGTGTTAGTGTTGTATACATTTTTAATGATCAATAATATAATAAAATACAAGACATTATAAATGAGTTGCCTCTCTACAAGAGCACCACTTAATACAATCTTGTATTGCAGTCCTCGTGCTATTGTCTCTTCAGACGCTGATGTATTCCATGTCACTGACAGCTGAAGAGTCACAAAAATATAACTTCACAGTAACCGTAACCATGGTATTTGATTGCTGCACTTTATATAAGTTCACAGAAACCATAACCATGGTATTTGATTGCTGCACTTTGTATAACTTCACAGTAACCATAACCATGGTATTTGATTGCTGCTCTTTATATAACTTCACAGTAACCGTAACCATGGTGTTTGACTAGTGCACTTTAATAGTTCACAAATAGTATTATACCTCAATACTTGTGGAAATGAGACGTAAAAAAACAAGTACACAACAGTAGTTGCCTAGGGGACAGTGGCTAACTTACGACTGCAGGCGATGAAGTCGTCAAACAAGGAGTGAGGAAAGAGCGGCTCCCTCAGCTCCCGGAAGTAGAGCTTGAGGACGCCGGCAACAGAGTTGATGTCTCGACCCTCCAGCACGTCTAACAGTGGGTCATCACCTAGGTAGAGCAAACAATTACATTTTATATAACTTGCTCAGAGCACGGTAGACAATGTCTCTGTTGTAAGACTTGTTCACGCAAACACTACATCAATGTTTACTGCAGCATAGCCATACTGCAATAGTTGCATGAAAGCTGTTTGTTCTTAGAATTCCACTGCTGGAATCCCTACTCTTTATTGTCAGGTGCTCAATTATATAGCCGGTTTAACTGAAGCAATGTGGGCTGGTCAAAATTGCCCAAGTTTTGTACTGGCGTCAGGTGGATTTGAACCTCGGTCCTCTCGACTGAGTTCAGCATAATATCATACTTCATGTAAACTTTACATGGGAAACATCCCTTTGTCACAAGAATCTCATTTTGCTACACAGCAACAACCAGCTTTAAGAGTGTCAAAAAATGATATATAATAGACTCAATTTAGCGAGTTTACCTAACAGAAATTAAGAATATTCAAGCAGGAGAGTTGGTAACTTTCAACATTCTGGCCTAATTAACATACCACTGGCTACACAGTAAACATTTGTACCTCGTTCAAAGCAGTTCTTGAATTCGTTAATTTCATGCTGCGAACCCGACACTCGGAACACCCCCTGGTGGTGCATCCCTGAAACACAGAGGATGAAAATGCTAAGTACTGGGACAACATGGCATTCGAATACCTTTGTTTTAAGATCTTCTTAGAAAACAGATCACGCTTTTAAACTATTTAAAAAGTTTAAAATGTTGCCAATCGTCTTGATCTTTAATAATTATAATACCATAATCTTGTATCATTATTATCACTGTAAGAAATCTGCTTGACTATTGATACTTTAATATGCAGTTAGATGAAAAAACAAAACACAGACATAAACGTTTACGTTTTGTCTAGTCTGCAAAAACCAAAATAATGGTAGTGTTAAAAGCAGCGCTATTAATTACGTTTTATGCAAATTATGAAACACCTGCCACATTGACATAACATCTGCAATAATCTATTACTTTCAGTATCAGAAAAACTGCAGTGACTTCCAATTTGTCCTGAACAGGTATGGATAGATTGATGGCCTAATGTGCAAATAGATTCTAGTAATGTTGTAATTTCATAATTTATAGTCTGTGGTAGATTACTAATGTTGAAAGTTCTCCGATTCAAACAGTAAGAAACATTAGATACTCTGTAAACTACACCAGCAGTAAGAGTGACAATGTGAGAGAGAGGGAAACAGTGTGAGACATACCCCGGGTACTCTGTAAACTACACCAGCAGTAAGAGTGACAATGTGAGAGAGAGGGAAACAGTGTGAGACATACCCCGGGTACTCTGTAAACTACACCAGCAGTAAGAGTGACAATGTGAGAGAGAGGGAAACAGTGTGAGACATACCCCGGGTACTCTGTAAACTACACCAGCAGTAAGAGTGACGATGTGAGAGAGAGGGAAACAGTGTGAGACATACCCCGGGTACTCTGTAAACTACACCAGCAGTAAGAGTGACAATGTGAGAGAGAGGGAAACAGTGTGAGACATACCCCGGGTACTCTGTAAACTACACCAGCAGTAAGAGTGACAATGTGAGAGAGAGGGAAACAGTGTGAGACATACCCCGGGTACTCTGTAAACTACACCAGCAGTAAGAGTGACAATGTGAGAGAGAGGGAAACAGTGTGAGACATACCCCGGGTACTCTGTAAACTACACCAGCAGTAAGAGTGACAATGTGAGAGAGAGGGAAACAGTGTGAGACATACCCCGGGTACTCTGTAAACTACACCAGCAGTAAGAGTGACAATGTGAGAGAGAGGAAACAGTGTGAGACATACCCCGGGTACTCTGTAAACTACACCAGCAGTAAGAGTGACAATGTGAGAGAGAGGAAACAGTGTGAGACATACCCCGGGTACTCTGTAAACTACACCAGCAGTAAGAGTGACAATGTGAGAGAGAGGAAACAGTGTGAGACATACCCCGGGTACTCTGTAAACTACACCAGCAGTAAGAGTGACTATGTGAGAGAGAGGAAACAGTGTGAGACATACCCCGGGTACTCTGTAAACTACACCAGCAGTAAGAGTGACAATGTGAGAGAGAGGAAACAGTGCGAGACATACCCCGGGTACTCTGTAAACTACACCAACAGTAAGAGTGACAATGTGAGAGAGAGGGAAACAGTGTGAGACATACTCCGGGTACTCTGTAAACTACACCAGCAGTAAGAGTGACAATGTGAGAGAGAGGGAAACAGTGTGAGACATATTCCGGGTACTCTGTAAACTACACCAACAGTAAGAGTGACAATGTGAGAGAGAGGGAAACAGTGTGATACATACCCCGGGTACTCTGTAAACTACACCAACAGTAAGAGTGACAATGTGAGAGAGAGGGAAACAGTGTGAGACATACCCCGGGTACTCTGTAAACTACACCAACAGTAAGAGTGACAATGTGAGAGAGAGGGAAACAGTGTGAGACATACCCTGGGTACTCTGTAAACTACACCAACAGTAAGAGTGACAATGTGAGAGAGAGGAAACAGTGTGAGACATACCTCGGGTACTCTGTAAACTACACCAACAGTAAGAGTGACAATGTGAGAGAGAGGGAAACAGTGTGATACATACCCCGGGTACTCTGTAAACTACACCAACAGTAAGAGTGACAATGTGAGAGAGAGGGAAACAGTGTGAGACATACCCCGGGTACTCTGTAAACTACACCAACAGTAAGAGTGACAATGTGAGAGAGAGGGAAACAGTGTGAGACATACCCTGGGTACTCTGTAAACTACACTAGCAGTAAGAGTGACGATGTGAGAGAGAGGGAAACAGTGTGAGACATACCCTGGGTACTCTGTAAACTACACTAGCAGTAAGAGTGACAATGTGAGACATACCGTATAAGTTGATTGAGCGGATACAACTCCTGACTACTAGAGGAATGTCATGACCTGTGCCCTGCAAACAATGCAATGCTTATCACACACAGCCTATTTATACAGATCCACAACAAAACCTTTACACACTTATTAAATAGTTATAAGTGTTTTTGTTATGGTGCTTTTCAACACGACTACTGGTAAATAATACAGTAATTATAGTGTTGACTTCCATTTTCTTACAACATAACTAGCTGTTCTGATGTTTACAGAGAGTGCATTCTTTCAGATATATCATGTCACTGTGCATGTGTACATGCGCTGTGTTGGATCTACTCATGTGATCCAACAATAGCCAAACATAAAAAGCCTACATGACACTGTGTGATATTACAGACAGTTAACAATGCCGTTATACATGTCCGCATACTTGTCAATTCAAAGTACATTTGATCTTCACTACTGACATTGTTCTAAGGATTGGGCCAAAGAGATTGAAATATCAAGGTGCCCTAATACAGAATAGTCACTAAAGCATCATGGGTACTCGAACGTGTCATAAGAACAAGATTAGGCCTGTTGCTGTCTGTCTGTGACACATAAACCATCGTGTAGTTTTTATATTGTTATTTCCATTTCATGAATATCTAATCTGGTTACATCCGTGTAACATTTTGGAAAAGAGTATCAAACTAACAAAACACACGTTACTATCACCATAAATCAGTTTCTGTAAATAGTAATTTTACATTGTTATTATAATACAACTTTGTTTAATCTTGTCAAATGGCAATGTTTGGCTATATTTGTCTGTGACCTTTGTACAAACATCCAGGCATCAGATATGCACTAGCATGAAACTTTTCTCTCTCCACGCAGCCAGTAACAATCAGCACATGTCACCATTTGACATTTACATGTTATTGTAGAACTACTCTGTTGCATAATATCACTTCACATTGTCAGCTTGTCACAAGTTTAAAGATTCCTCATGAAATAGTTTTTTTACTCATCTTGTTTCAGACCCATTTCATGGAAAACAAAACCTAATTCATATCAACTACAACATGCCAGCTCATAACACCAAGTTTGCAATTCAGTTCTGGCGAAATCATTGGAAAAATTTTTAAATAATTTTTGACTAGATCTGGTCATAACTGACCTATACAAATCACTACGAGCTTACCTCCACATATTCTTCTATACTCCCACCAAACAACTTTGGCTGACCAACTACTGGTGCTCTTCCTATTTTCCGCTTCACTGGTTTCGGTGGCAATGACGGCGGCCTGAAGAGAATTCAACTGTTGGGTGAAACATTCATAATTCTGTGCATTCATTATATCACACAAAGTTAACTGTAAGGGATGTGGGTAACATAATTAAGGGCACGAATGTTGCACATATTACAGGCTGATTTTTGGCAAAACATAGTGGGTACATTTGATGTTGTACATCTTATTGCCTGATAGATGGCAAAACTCAATCGGAATAAGAATGTCATAGTATGTCTGCATGTGTCTGCATGTGTCTGCATGTGTCTGCATGTGTCTGCATGTGTTTGCATGTGTCTGTATGTGTATTTGCTATAGCAAGGATAAAAGCATGTCTTGATGAAATGAGTAAGAACCAACCGTATGCCAGAGAGGTTGGAGTAATCTCCTTCACCAAGAGCCTTCTGGATGGAATTCACCTTTGCTTGGAGCCGTGCTATCAAGTTGTTGCTGAGAACATACTCTCCAAACTTCTGTAAACGCGCAATGACAGCAATCAGAAACACAGTGCATTAGACATTGCAATGACAGCAATCAGAAACACAATGCATCAGACATTGCAATGACTGCAATCAGAAACACAATGCATCAGACATTGCAATGACAGCAATCAGAAACACAGTGCATCAGACATTGCAATGACAGCAATCAGAAACACAGTGCATCAGACATTGCAATGACAGCAATCAGAAACAGTGCATCAGACATTGCAATGACAGCAATCAGAAACACAGTGCATCAGACATTGCAATGACAGCAATCAGAAACACAATGCATCATCAGACACTGCAATGACAGCAATCAGAAACACAGTGCATCAGACATTGCAATGACAGCAATCAGAAACACAGTGCACCAGACACTGCAATGACAGCAATCAGAAACACAGTGCATCAGACACTGCAATGACAGCAATCAGAAACACAGTGCATCAGACACTGCAATGACAGCAATCAGAAACACAGTGCATCAGACACTGCAATGACAGCAATCAGAAACACAGTGCATCAGACATTGCAATGACAGCAATCAGAAACACAGTGCATCAGACATTGCAATGACAGCAATCAGAAACACAGTGCACCAGACACTGCAATGACAGCAATCAGAAACACAGTGCATCAGACACTGCAATGACAGCAATCAGAAACACAGTGCATCAGACATTGCAATGACAGCAATCAGAAACACAGTGCACCAGACACTGCAATGACAGCAATCAGAAACACAGTGCACCAGACACTGCAATGACAGCAATCAGAAACACAGTGCATCAGACACTGCAATGACAGCAATCAGAAACACAGTGCATCAGACACTGCAATGACAGCAATCAGAAACACAGTGCACCAGACACTGCAATGACAGCAATCAGAAACACAGTGCATCAGACACTGCAATGACAGCAATCAGAAACACAGTGCATCAGACACTGCAATGACAGCAATCAGAAACACAGTGCATCAGACACTGCAATGACAGCAATCAGAAACACAGTGCATCAGACACTGCAATGACAGCAATCAGAAACACAGTGCATCAGACACTGCAATGACAGCAATCAGAAACACAGTGCACCAGACACTGCAATGACAGCAATCAGAAACACAGTGCATCAGACACTGCAATGACAGCAATCAGAAACACAGTGCATCAGACACTGCAATGACAGCAATCAGAAACACAGTGCATCAGACACTGCAATGACAGCAATCAGAAACACAGTGCATCAGACACTGCAATGACAGCAATCAGAAACACAATGCATCAGACATTGCAATGACAGCAATCAGAAACACAGTGCATCAGACATTGCAATGACAGCAATCAGAAACACAGTGCACCAGACACTGCAATGACAGCAATCAGAAACACAGTGCATCAGACATGGCAATGACAGCAATCAGAAACACAGTGCATCAGACACTGCAATGACAGCAATCAGAAACACAGTGCATCAGACACTGCAATGACAGCAATCAGAAACACAATGCATCAGACACTGCAATGACAGCAATCAGAAACACAGTGCATCAGACACTGCAATGACAGCAATCAGAAACACAATGCATCATCAGACACTGCAATGACAGCAATCAGAAACACAGTGCATCAGACACTGCAATGACAGCAATCAGAAACACAGTGCATCATACATTGCAATGACAGCAATCAGAAACACAGTGCATCAGACATTGCAATGACAGCAATCAGAAACACAGTGCATCAGACATTGCAATGACAGCAATCAGAAACAGTGCATCAGACATTGCAATGACAGCAATCAGAAACACAGTGCATCAGACATTGCAATGACAGCAATCAGAAACACAATGCATCATCAGACACTGCAATGACAGCAATCAGAAACACAGTGCATCAGATATTGCAATGACAGCAATCAGAAACACAGTGCATCAGACATTGCATTGACAGCAATCAGAAACACAGTGCACCAGACACTGCAATGACAGCAATCAGAAACACAGTGCATCAGACATGGCAATGACAGCAATCAGAAACACAGTGCATCAGACACTGCAATGACAGCAATCAGAAACACAGTGCATCAGACACTGCAATTACAGCAATCAGAAACACAATGCATCAGACACTGCAATGACAGCAATCAGAAACACAGTGCATCAGACACTGCAATGACAGCAATCAGAAACACAATGCATCAGACACTGCAATGACAGCAATCAGAAACACAGTGCATCAGACACTGCAATGACAGCAATCAGAAACACAGTGCATCAGACACTGCAATGACAGCAACCAGAAACACAGTGCATCAGACACTGCAATGACAGCAATCAGAAACACAATGCATCAGACACTGCAATGACAGCAATCAGAAACACAATGCATCAGACACTGCAAAGACAGCAATCAGAAACACAATGCATCAGACATTGCAATGGCTGCTCAATTTAGCAACTTTTTGTACTTTAAATTTAGAGAGTGAGATTTTTTGACAAATTGTTTGCAGACCAATGTTGCAATCACCAGTTTGTCTGATACTAATTCACCAATAAGTGATAAAATATTGTGTCTGCAAGAATTACATAATGATTTCTAACCAAAATCACAGAAAAACATGACAGCAATCAGAAACACAGTGCATCAGACATTGCAATGACAGCAATCAGAAACACAGTGCATCAGACATTGCAATGACAGCAATCAGAAACACAGTGCATCAGACATGGCAATGACAGCAATCAGAAACACAGTGCATCAGACATTGCAATGACAGCAATCAGAAACACAATGCATCAGACATTGCAATGACAGCAATCAGAAACACAGTGCATCATCAGACACTGCAATGACAGCAATCAGAAACACAGTGCATCAGACATGGCAATGACAGCAATCAGAAACACAATGCATCAGACACTGCAATGACAGCAATCAGAAACACAATGCATCATCAGACACTGCAATGACAGCAATCAGAAACACAGTGCATCAGACACTGCAATGACAGCAATCAGAAACACAGTGCATTAGACATTGCAATGACAGCAATCAGAAACACAGTGCATCAGACACTGCAATGACAGCAATCAGAAACACAGTGCATCAGACATTGCAATGACAGCAATCAGAAACACAATGCATCAGACATTGCAATGACAGCAATCAGAAACACAATGCATCAGACACTGCAATGACAGCAATCAGAAACACAGTGCATCATCAGACATTGCAATGACAGCAATCAGAAACACAGTGCACCAGACACTGCAATGACAGCAATCAGAAACACAATGCATCATCAGACATTGCAATGACAGCAATCAGAAACACAGTGCACCAGACACTGCAATGACAGCAATCAGAAACACAGTGCACCAGACACTGCAATGACAGCAATCAGAAATACAGTGCACCAGACACTGCAATGACAGCAATCAGAAACACAGTGCACCAGACACTGCAATGACAGCAATCAGAAACACAGTGCATCAGACACTGCAATGACAGCAATCAGAAACACAGTGCATCAGACACTGCAATAACAGCAATCAGAAACACAGTGCATCAGACACTGCAATGACAGCAATCAGAAACACAATGCATCAGACACTGCAAAGACAGCAATCAGAAACACAATGCATCAGACACTGCAAAGACAGCAATCAGAAACACAATGCATCAGACACTGCAATGACAGCAATCAGAAACACAGTGCATCAGACACTGCAATGACAGCAATCAGAAACACAATGCATCAGACACTGCAATGACAGCAATCAGAAACACAGTGCATCAGACACTGCAATGACAGCAATCAGAAACACAATGCATCAGACACTGCAATGACAGCAATCAGAAACACAGTGCATCAGACACTGCAATGACAGCAATCAGAAACACAGTGCATCAGACACTGCAATGACAGCAACCAGAAACACAGTGCATCAGACACTGCAATGACAGCAATCAGAAACACAATGCATCAGACACTGCAATGACAGCAATCAGAAACACAATGCATCAGACACTGCAAAGACAGCAATCAGAAATACAATGCATCAGACATTGCAATGGCTGCTCAATTTAGCAACTTTTTGTACTTTAAATTTAGAGAGCGAGATTTTTTGACAAATTGTTTGCAGACCAATGTTGCAATCACCAGTTTGTCTGATACTAATTCACCAATAAGTGATAAAATATTGTGTCTGCAAGAATTACATAATGATTTCTAACCAAAATCACAGAAAAACATGACAGCAATCAGAAACACAGTGCATCAGACATTGCAATGACAGCAATCAGAAACACAGTGCACCAGACACTGCAATGACAGCAATCAGAAACACAGTGCATCAGACATTGCAATGACAGCAATCAGAAACACAGTGCACCAGACACTGCAATGACAGCAATCAGAAACACAGTGCACCAGACATTGCAATGACAGCAATCAGAAACACAGTGCACCAGACACTGCAATGACAGCAATCAGAAACACAGTGCATCAGACATGGCAATGACAGCAATCAGAAACACAGTGCATCAGACACTGCAATGACAGCAATCAGAAACACAGTGCATCAGACATGGCAATGACAGCAATCAGAAACACAGTGCATCAGACATGGCAATGACAGCAATCAGAAACACAGTGCACCAGACATTGCAATGACAGCAATCAGAAACACAGTGCATCAGACACTGCAATGACAGCAATCAGAAACACAGTGCACCAGACACTGCAATGACAGCAATCAGAAACACAGTGCACCAGACATTGCAATGACAGCAATCAGAAACACAGTGCATCAGACATTGCAATAACAGCAATCAGAAACACAGTGCATCAGACACTGCAATGACAGCAATCAGAAACACAATGCATCAGACACTGCAATTACAGCAATCAGAAACACAATGCATCAGACATTGCAATAACAGCAATCAGAAACACAGTGCATCAGACACTGCAATTACAGCAATCAGAAACACAGTGCACCAGACACTGCAATGACAGCAATCAGAAACACAGTGCATCAGACATGGCAATGACAGCAATCAGAAACACAATGCATCAGACACTGCAATGACAGCAATCAGAAACACAATGCATCATCAGACACTGCAATGACAGCAATCAGAAACACAGTGCATCAGACACTGCAATGACAGCAATCAGAAACACAGTGCATTAGACATTGCAATGACAGCAATCAGAAACACAGTGCATCAGACATTGCAATGACAGCAATCAGAAACACAGTGCATCAGACACTGCAATGACAGCAATCAGAAACACAGTGCATCATCAGACATTGCAATGACAGCAATCAGAAACACAGTGCACCAGACACTGCAATGACAGCAATCAGAAACACAATGCATCATCAGACATTGCAATGACAGCAATCAGAAACACAATGCATCATCAGACACTGCAATGACAGCAATCAGAAACACAGTGCACCAGACACTGCAATGACAGCAATCAGAAACACAATGCATCATCAGACACTGCAATGACAGCAATCAGAAACACAATGCATCAGACACTGCAATGACAGCAATCAGAAACACAGTGCATCAGACACTGCAATGACAGCAATCAGAAACACAGTGCATCAGACACTGCAATGACAGCAATCAGAAACACAGTGCATCAGACACTGCAATAACAGCAATCAGAAACACAGTGCATCAGACACTGCAATGACAGCAATCAGAAACACAATGCATCAGACACTGCAATGACAGCAATCAGAAACACAGTGCATCAGACACTGCAATGACAGCAATCAGAAACACAGTGCATCAGACACTGCAATGACAGCAACCAGAAACACAGTGCATCAGACACTGCAATGACAGCAATCAGAAACACAATGCATCAGACACTGCAATGACAGCAATCAGAAACACAATGCATCAGACACTGCAAAGACAGCAATCAGAAACACAATGCATCAGACATTGCAATGGCTGCTCAATTTAGCAACTTTTTGTACTTTAAATTTAGAGAGTGAGATTTTTTGACAAATTGTTTGCAGACCAATGTTGCAATCACCAGTTTGTCTGATACTAATTCACCAATAAGTGATAAAATATTGTGTCTGCAAGAATTACATAATGATTTCTAACCAAAATCACAGAAAAACATATTTGGTTGGGCCGATGTATGAATAATTTAGAACACACTCGAGTATTTGTCTCAGCACATGACAAAACAACTGGAGGAATTGTGTAGGTGTCTATTAATAAGTATTAAATTAAAAGTCAAATGTTGCGATATCAATGGCTGGTAGATTCGGTTACTTATTGTATAATTAAAAGAAAAATAAATACTACGAATCAGCATGATAAAAATGGCGCCACCTAGTGTAACATAGTAAAAATTACCCAGTTATACACATATCATAATAGTAAGCTTGTAAAACATCATAGGTAACATAAACCACATACAAATTTCTTTTATTTGATAGAATATGCTAAAAATAACTACATGAAAACACTTACTGTGAGATAATAGTCCTCTGTTTCAAATCTATCTGAGCGCTTCTTCGCCTTCTCAAGTGACGACTTCTGTTGATGACGCTCCTCGGTAAACAAGATGGACACGTCGTAGTCTTTCACATTGATCATCTCCATCAGAGAATGGTCAACTGTCTCCAATGTCTTCCACATCTGTCAAACACAATACTACAGTTACACAGTCTCCATCAGATATTGATCAACTGTCTCTAGTCTTCCACGTCTATCAAGCATCGTTGTGGTAACGGAATAACAGGGAAAAATCATGGTAATAAACGAACAGCTAATCCCACTTTGTGTCACCCATTAGCATTCATTAGCTAAGCAGCCAGTCACGCAACACAAACCTCGTCATTCTCGACCTTGAGTGAGTTGAGTCTGTTGTTGAGTTGGTTGAGTCGGTCGATGAGTTCCTCCTGCACCGGCTTCTGAGCACTGATCTGACACACCTACAACAATATGTCTCAGTGCTGTCATGTGTTGTTGTGTCATGAGATCATAATGTTATGATATCATATAACATCATAATGTTGTCATATCCTGTGATCTTGATGTTGTCATATAATGTGATTATACTGTTGTCCTGTCATGTGATCATTATGTTATTAAATCATGACCATAATGCTACCATATGTTACAGTAGCACAAATCCCAATGATATCGTAGTATTGTACATTGTGTAGTAGCACAAATCCCAATGATATCATAGTGTTGTACATCATGTAGTAGCACAAATCCCAATGATATCGTAGTGTTGTACATCATATAGTAGCAAAAATCCCAATGATATCGCAGTGTTGTACATCATGTAGTAGCACAAATCCCAATGATATCGTAGTGTTGTACATCGTGCAGTAGCACAAAATCATCATGCCTCAGTAGCATGAAATCATAATTTTTAAATAGCACGTCATCATGTCAGTAGCCTGAGATCATGCTGCGGTCACAAGAGGAAACCACAGCCATCAACCCTCACCTCGTCACCCTTGTGTGGCTGGAAGTCAAAGGTGCGGGGTGTGGAGAAGGGTTGATGGTACAGCTCCAGGAAGCGGTTTTTGTCGGAGCGCTGCTCCAGGTCGCCGATGCACTTGTTCATGAGGTTCACACAGACCTGGCGCGACTGGATCAGATTATCCTCCGCGGACACATGCATCAACATGGCCCGCCCCAGCGTATTGTGGTAGCCCAGGTCCATGCACTGAAACATACCACAGGTCCAGGTAGGTAGTAGAAGACTTCACCTACGTCGGGTCAAACATCTCCAACAACCTTTGAGATAAACAAGCGCATCGGAAAAGTTGCAGTCACTATAGCCAAGCTGACCAAAGCCTCTATGGCAGCGAATCGCGGATCACCTACAAGCATCAGGAGCACCTCAACAACATCTTCAACATGCGGTGCCTCAAGAGCATCTTCGGCATCACCTGGCAGGTTCGTGTCCCCTACAGTGACATACTGAACCATGCTAGGATCCCCAGTAAAAACAGGGCGCATCAGCAATGTCTCTCGAGACTATGCTCTGCCTACTAATACTATAGCACTGAAACACAGATATCACAGGTCCATGCATTGAAACACAGATATCACAGGTCCATGCACGGAAACATAGATATCACAGGTCCATGCACTGAAACACAGATATCACAGGTCCATGCATTGAAACACAGATATCACAGGTCCATGCATTGAAACACAGATATCACAGGTCCATGTACTGAAACATAGATATCACAGGTCCATGCACTGAAACACAGATATCACAGGTCCATGCATTGAAACACAGATATCACAGGTCCATGCATTGAAACACAGATATCACAGGTCCATGTACTGAAACATAGATATCACAGGTCCATGAACTGAAACACAGATATCACAGGTCCATGCACTGAAACACAGATATCACAGGTCCATGCACGGAAACACAGATAGCACAGGTCCATGCACTGAAACACAGATATCACAGGTACATGCACTGAAACAGATATCACAGGTCCATGCACTGATATATAGATATCATAGGTCCATGCACGGAAATATATATCACAAGCCCATGCACTGAAACACAGATGTCATAGGTCTTTTTCCTGAAACACATATATGACAGATATGCTTCCTGAAAAACATATATCACAGGTATACTTTCTGAAACACATGACAGGTCTATTTTGTGAAACACAGATGTCAAAGATTAATGTGTCAGAATGTTTTTGTAGGTCCATTCACTGAAACACTGAAAATATAGGTCCACTCACCGAAACAGACAAGTCGATAATATAGGTCCATTTGCATATGAATGAATGCCTGCACACATAATAATAATACAATTTATTTGTATGGCACCCGAATCTATCAGATTGCTCTCAGGCATTTTACATGCATGTACACGTAACTATTTAGAATTGTATTATAGATAGAAACAAAAATCATTCTAAAATGTAAACCATGAAATAATAATCAAAACATTCATTACACAATTATTATACCTCCATGTACAAACAATAAATATATGAACCTATCTATCCAAACATGAGCACAGTGTGGAGAATATGAGAGAATGGTGCTGCTGTTGAACTCACGTCTATGAGATCTGGCAGGTCGTCGGTGAAGTACTTGTGTACGGCGGCGTTGGCTGCGTCCAGACACAGCAGGTACTCATTGCGGGCCTTCAGAGCCTTCAGCTTGTTCTCAGTGTACTTCGCTTGTTTCTGTAACATAGGATCACTGTCATAAAACAACAGTCAAATAAACTCCATTGCTTAGTTTATATTAAATATCTGAACATACGATGACAAGTCAAAAAGGTGTCTTTAAATCGCAATGATGACATCGTGATTTTTCCATTGTGATAACTGCTAGCAAAATTGCAGACCACGCTACAGACACAGAAGCAGAAGACAGTTTCCCGGGTATTCATAAGTGATGTTTGTAATCATGTAATTTGCAATGGAGTTATGCAAGACATCCCTAACTGATTGGCAGACGTTTCGTATGGCTTGGAACAACTGCAGAAGCCACAATCCACATGTAACTGTACAAACAATCAATTTCATTCCCTAAAACCGATAAAAACCCTGTGGGGAAT
Source organism: Escarpia spicata (assembly GCA_963995525.1). Classification (NCBI taxonomy): domain Eukaryota; kingdom Metazoa; phylum Annelida; class Polychaeta; order Sabellida; family Siboglinidae; genus Escarpia; species Escarpia spicata. The sequence goes on from OZ023205.1 coordinate 31,152,626, forward strand.
ATAAAAAAATAAAGATGTTACTTTTCTTCCCAAGAGGTCGTAAATTAGGACTGAAAGTTTGGTACATGAGGTGAAAGCCATCTAGGAAAAAACGTTAACATACCCCCACATTTAGGCTAGATCTATTATAGTTAGACTACAGGTGGTCACAACTTCTACATTATGGCTTAGTTTTCTTCTCCAGAGTTGGCACGTCTACGACAGGTTACATATTTATCCCGACTGGGAGGCAAACTGGAGTAAATGAAGTTGTTCAAGTTGCGAAGTAGCAGCTTATGAACTAAAATCCTGGACCTCATAACGGACAATCCAGCATTCTATCAATGAACTGCACAAAATAAATTTATATTTTGTAATTTGGTATGAAAGATTAATTTGACTGCCAACTGCGACAACATAATATCTTGTGTGATTCTTCTGTTACCTTCTCTGTCTGTTTCTCCACTGTGCGGTACTTGCGAGAGAGGGACCCCTTTGATCCCTGCTGCTCCATCTTGGTCTTCTGCTGCTCCATGTTGCGCAGCTTCAACTCTGCCTGCTTGCTCTCACTGTGGTAGACGTGGTATGTCTTCAAGGCCTGCCATGCATAACAATATCAGATGAGACATCATAACACACTAACTTGTGGTACGTCTTGAGGGCTTGACAAACACACCAACTATAGATGAGACATCATAACAATATGACACTGGAATGTTTACAATTTAATTAATATTGTTATGCATACTGTTATTTTATTTCTTAATATAATTTGAATGTTTAGTGTGTATTGCTAAAGTTGCTATATTTAATACCATAATTAGTAATGTTTAGTTAAACAATGATCCAGTGCATATCATCAGTATATTGCAGTACTACAAGAAATATTAAATAATGATAACAAATGAGTCATAGAGTGAAAGTTTTGTTTATCATTAATATTGTTTATATTCTGCTGAAACTGTGTTCTAACAAAATATATATAATGTATTTGACCTGCATTCAACCAATTTTTAAACAAATACACACATTTTGTAATTCTCAAATTTTGTTTGCATTAATTCCTGGTTTGTATATAAGCCATAGATATCAAATACAAATACAAGTATGCTGCATAAGCCATAATAGCACAAACAATGCTCTATGTATCAGTAGTATTATTATCAGTATTATTGTAATATTGTAATAATAACAGCTCTTTGCAATAGCATTGTGTTGGAAAATACTTACACTTTGTAATTCATTGAGAACTTTCACTATTTCATTGTGACTTTTCACTGCAATATCGTGACACTGAAAACAAGAAAGTCATTTGTTAACATCTAGAAAAGAAAACATACATGAAGTAATTGTTCTAATAATTAAAACATTATGATATCATAATCTACTCAAAAACAGCTCAATATTTACCTATGCTAATAGTACGTTGCTAAATTTTGTGTGTGTGTCAAGTGTTTATTCAACTTAAAACGGATCAGTCTTGCAATGTATGTTGTTCCACAACTCAAGAAAACTCTTGTAATTGTAGCGCAACAACAAATATTGCCTAATGTGTGCCAGTCTATGATGCAAAGCCACACAAAGTCAGTCGATGTGTGTGTGTCCACCACTCGGCAAAAAACAATTGCAGCAATAGATGGAAAATGCTGCTTGATTTACATCGGGTTAATTCATGCCAAACATGAAGCAAAAAGGGTGCATGCATGCATGCAGTTGCACAACATACCATTAGGATTGTGGTGGTGTACACAATAATTGTGACAACTGTTGTTGTACAATGTATGCTGATCCTCCAGAACGTAGAATGTCGTCTCACACAGTCAAACAACCACAGTATGGACACTAGTGTTAGTGTTATAAATGCACAACTCAAAACGTGGCAGTTTAACTCATGAATATAAAATTGTTTTCTTCGACACCAAAACTAATCTTTCCATCTGTTCGAGATGGACATTCCTCTAGAACATGAGACTGATGCTAGATGAAAGATACCAGACCAGCTTCCTACACAAACAGCCTCTTTACACAGCTAATAGAGTATTGTGAGAATGAAAGATGGAGAGAGAGGGCGGCTGACAGGAATTATGGAGAGAAAGAAGAGAGCGAGTGGTTCGACAGTATTATATCTGATCCCCACCCTCTACAAGGAAAAAGAACGAAGAACTGATAAATGTGTGACACATGACAGACCTTCCTGTAGATGCGATGCATGTCTTCCACGAGGCTGGTGAAGCGAGAGGTCATCTGTGTGTTGTAGAGGTCACTCAGGATGGCGTGGTCCTTGCTCTGTCTCATCGTACTCTCCAGCAGCGACTGCCAGCACTTGTAGGTGGAGTAGCCTGGCCAAGTCTCACGTCTACAACACATTACAGCACTTGTAGCCTGGCCGTGACTCACGTCTACAACACATTACAGCACTTGTACCCTGGCCACGACTCATGTCTATAACACATTAAAGCACTTGTAGCCCAAATATGACTCACGTCTACAGTACATGACAGCACTTGTAGCCCGGCCACAATTCATGTCTACAACACATTACAGCACTTGTAGCCCGGCCATGACTCACACCTACAACACATTATAGCACTTGTAGCCCGGCCACGACTCACGTCTACAACACATTACAGCACTTGTAGCCCGGCCACGACTCACGTCTACAACACATTACAGCACTTGTAGCCTGGCCGCGACTCACGTCTACAGCACATTAATGTACAGCATTTGTAGGACTCACATCTAGAACATTGTCACCCAACACTGCAGTGTACAAAAGCTTCCTCCTCAATTTGATATATTTCTTCATCTCATTTAAAACACACGTCCCTATCATCCTAGCTATCATGTACAAATGTAGTCTTCGTGAAGTCATCAAACAAACTACTCTATTATATATGACCAGATCCAATAACAAATCAACCTAAGATACATTTTTCTCAACTACCAACGAGACACCTACCTTTGTTTCTCAGTCTTATGCCTGGTCATGATCTGTTTGACAAGCCTATCGAGCTTCTGTGAGTAGTCAAGTTCGAGAGAAGCACGATGTCTGTAGAACTCTTGCAGTTCCTGCAGCATTGCATCATGGGTCTCGACTCGTCCATCCAAACATCGTAGCTGCTCGTTTAGTTGTTGGTGAATATCTGTAAAAGAACAACACACACACAACATGATCATCCACATAAAAAGTAAGCTAATCCCCATTGTCTATCACAAAATTAAACATTACCTGTGAGCAAATGCACATCACTGATCTAGGAAATAAACATCAAAAGTAAATGCAAATGTATGCACATTATCTATGTAGGAATTAAACACCAAAAGTAAATGCAAACATACATCATCCACCTTGAGCAGAATAATTAAATGTCAAAAGCACACAATCCAACTCGGAATTAAACATCCGCATGTCCTGATTCCATGGTCTGATAGGGTAAGTTAATGGTTTCCTGTAGCAAAGAACACACACATTTAGCAGATCTCTTTAAACTGCCCATCTCCACACTAATGAGTCGGCTGACAGGAGAACACGCCATGTCATCAACACAGATCTACTATTATCTAGATGAAAAGACAGCTAACTCCATCCAAGTCTCTACACAATGTCACTTTACTTCTTAGGTTATGATTGCAGTTACTGGAAGCAATACGAAGCCAAGAGAAAGAGGATGTAAACTTTATCAGTGCTCCTTGCTGGAGCAGGTTCCTCGGCTAACGTTACACAATAAGCCACACTCCAGCATAATTATCCAAGCTAAAAATAATAATTCTTGAATTCATGTCCGTGTTTGTCAAAAATCTGTACTGTCAATTCTACAAGAGGTGTTGGCTGTACAGCCTCAACCGGCCACAGAAATATACCTGAAGACATATATATATCACACCACAAAGTTGAGAGATCAAAGCAACCAAATGACATGTTTGAACCATTGCAGACTGTCAAACACTGGCTAGGTGAATAGATATACTAGTGTCAGGGAGAGTAAGAATGTGTGCACAACAGTAACTACACGTGTCCCATAGTCAGTTCCCTTTCAACAATATAATTAATCTAATTTACACTTGTAAAAGTCAGTAAAAGGAAGCGGCAGATCATTATTTTACTTCCTGGTTAATGAAATATGAATCCATGGGCCCGCATACAGCACTGGGGTGATTGCACACAGCACTGTGGAGGTTACGTGCAGCACTGGTGATCACACACAATACATGTGATCACACACAACAAAGATGTGATCACATGCAACACAGAGGTGATCATGCATAGCACTGAGGTGATTTCCCACACACTGACTGACAGCACTGAAGTGATCACACACACATCACTGGGGTGATCAAACACAGTACTAGTGTAATCATACACAGTACAGGGATGATCATAGACATCACTGGGGTGATCAAACACAGTACAGGGTTGATTGCACACAGCACTAGTGTAATCATACACAGTACAGGGATGATCACAGACATCACTGGGGGATCAAACACAGTACAGGGTTGATCGCACACAGCACTAGTGTAATCATACACTGTACAGGGATGATCACAGACATCACTGGGTGATCAAACACAGTACAGGGTTGATCGCACACAGCACTAGTGTAATCATACACAGTACAGGGGTGATCACAGACATCACTGGGTGATCAAACACAGTACAGGGTTGATTGCACACAGTACTAGTGTAATCATACACAGTACAGGGATGATCACAGACATCACTGGGTGATCAAATACAGTACAGGGTTGATCACACACAGCACTAGTGTAATCATACACAGTACAGGGATGATCACAGACATCACTTGGTGATCAAACACAGTACAGGGTTGATTGCACACAGCACTAGTATAATCATACACAGTACAGGGATGATCAGACATCACTGGGGGATCAAACACAGTACAGGGTTGATCACACACAACACTAGTGTAATCATACACAGTACAGGGATGATCATAGACATCACTGGGGTGATCAAACACAGTACAGGGTTGATCGCACACAGTACTAGTGTAATCATACACAGTACAGGGATGATCACAGACATCACTGGGTGATCAAATACAGTACAGGGTTGATCACACACAGCACTAGTGTAATCATACACAGTACAGGGATGATCACAGACATCACTGGGGTGATCAAACACAGTACAGGGTTGATTGCACACAGCACTAGTATAATCATACACAGTACAGGGATGAACACAGCCATCACTGGGTGATCAAGCACAGTACAGGGTTGATGGCACAGCACTAGTGTAATCATACACAGTACAGGGATGATCACAGACATCACTGGGTGATCAAGCACAGTACAGGGTTGATGGCGCAGCACTAGTGTAATCATACACAGTACAGGGATGATCACAGACATTACTGGGGGATCAAACACAGTAAAGGGTTGATTGCACACAGCACTAGTGTAATCATACACGGTACAGGGATGATCACAGACATCACTGGGTGATCAAACACAGTACAGGGTTGATCGCACACAACACTAGTGTAATCATACACAGTACAGGGATGATCACAGACGTCACTGGGTGATCAAGCACAGTACAGGGTTGATGGCACAGCACTAGTGTAATCATACACAGTACAGGGATGATCACAGACTTTACTGGGGGATTAAACACAGTACAGGGTTGATTGCACACAGCACTAGTGTAATCATACACGGTACAGGGATGATCACAGACATCACTGGGTGATCAAACACAGTACAGGGTTGATCGCACACAACACTAGTGTAATCATACACAGTACAGGGATGATCACAGACATCACTTGGTGATCAAACACAGTACAGGGTTGTTCGCACACAACACTAGTGTAATCATACACAGTACTGGAATGATCACAGACATCACTGGGTGATCACACACAGTACAGGGTTGATCGCACACAGCACTAGTGTAATCATACACAATACGGGGATGATCAGACATCACTGGGTGATCACACACAGTACAGGGTTGATCGCACACAGCACTAGTGTAATCATACACAGTACAGGGATGATCACAGACATCACTGGGTGATCAAACACAGTACAGGGTTGATCGCACACAACACTAGTGTAATCATACACAGTACTGGAATGATCACAGACATCACTGGTGATCACACACAGTACAGGGTTGATCGCACACAGCACTAGTATAATCATACACAGTACAGGGATGATCACAGTCATCACTGGGAATCAAATACAGTACAGGGTTGATCGCACACAGCACTAGTGTAATCATACACAGTACAGGGTTGATCGCACATAGCACTAGTGTAATCATACACAGTACAGGGATGATCACAGTCATCACTGGGAATCAAATACAGTACAGGGTTGATCGCACACAGCACTAGTATAATCATACACAGTACAGGGATGATCACAGTCATCACTGGGAATCAAATACAGTACAGGGTTGATCGCACACAGCACTAGTGTAATCATACACAGTACAGGGTTGATCGCACATAGCACTAGTGTAATCATACACAGTACAGGGTTGATCGCACATAGCACTAGTATAATCATACACAGTACAGGGATGATCACAGTCATCACTGGGAATCAAATACAGTACAGGGTTGATCACACACAGCACTAGTATAATCATACACAGTACAGGGATGATCACAGTCATCACTGGGAATCAAATACAGTACAGGGTTGATCGCACACAGCACTAGTGTAATCATAAACAGTACAGGGATGATAACAGTCATCATTGGGAATCAAATAAAGTACAGGGTTGATCACACACAGCACTAGTATAATCATACACAGTACAGGGATGATCACAGTCATCACTGGGAATCAAATACAGTACAGGGTTGATCGCACACAGCACTAGTATAATCATACACAGTACAGGGATGATCACAGTCATCACTGGGAATCAAATACAGTACAGGGTTGATCGCACACACCACTAGTGTAATCATAAACAGTACAGGGATGATCACAGTCATCACTGGGAATCAAATAAAGTACAGTGTTGATCGCACACAGCACTAGTATAATCATACACAGTACTGGAATGATCACAGACGTCACTGGGTGATCACACACAGCTTTGGTGTGATCACACACAACTCTGGTGTGATCTCACAGTGCACTGTGATAATCGCATAGAGCACTGCCAGTCCAGTGTCTGTTGGTTTACCTTTTGTGTCTGCTTTGGATTTATATAAATAGACTGGCTAAAGTCAGCATATTTAGTTTTGTTAATAATATGTAATATTTCAAGTTAGATTTAGGTTTTTAGTACTTTTAGCCCAAATGCTGAAGCTACTGCAATTGTCCCTTTAGTCAGAATGCTATTAAAGCTACACGGTAATATGGTAAATAGTCTGGATGCTAAAGCTATGACAATGAAGTAGCCACAACCTCAAATAAATGTTTATTAAACTGGCAGTATTGAATTCCAGCTAAATATTCATGTAGCCCAGTTAAATAGAATTGGTTTTGCTAAACAATTGATAGTACTGTGACACTGGAGTCACCTAGTGCAGGAGGAAACAGCTGTATTGATTACTGAAGCTCACTTGACAAGACACAACCAAAACACTCAAACAAAACATACTGGGCAACAATGTGAACAAACACTAAAGTGAAATCTAGGAGTAGGAGGCTCCCGATTCTAGAAAATTTGTCAATAAACAGCAGCCTTTGATACCTTGGGAGCTCCTGACATCTAGAAGCTCCTGGAACTTGGGAGCTTCTGACACGTAGGAGCTCCTGAAACTTGGGAGCTCCCGACACATATAGCTCCTGGAACTTGGGAGCTCCTTGTATTGGCACTAGGTGCTCTTCTGCAAAGACATTCCTGTCTGAAATAGCTTATAATCCCGAGTGCACATACACTCACAAACATACCTGTAAGTTGTGGCCGAGAGGTCAGTGGAAACTGGACACTGACCACTGTGTCAACTCTGTGACACATCATACTCAACAGTCTAGCCTTGGATTGACCAGCATGAGTAACCACTGGTGACAGAGTTTACGACAGCTGTTGATACCAATGTGTCACTGTAGACAAACTGAGAGAGGAGACAAGCACCTCTTGGTGATGGTGACAGATGTGTGGCCTGTCACACAGATGGTGACGACCTGCTGACAGTTTCAGGTTGATCCTGCTCTATCTCTCTCTACCTGCAGTTCCACTGCCCCCTGTTTATATGTCACATAATTAATTACATATATCCACAGTAGCAAGAGATAAGGTAACAGTCACCCCATAAAGCTCAACTTCATGCTGAAATATCGCTGGCTTTTTACTGTTACTAGAAACATGAAACTATTTAAAATGTCGTAAAACTGGCAGTTATGGCTGATCGCTGGAGACCAGAGTGATGTGTGGTCCTGGGGCGGAAGTTTAATGTCAGGTGCTCAGTACATAGGGACCTATTTTCATTCAACACAAGTCAACTATCACCAATGGCATGTATTCAGTGGATCAAAATAAGCAATTAATAACTATATTTAAAGCTAAACTGATACAAAATGTACATGTCCATAAATTGCCATCAAGTCTCAAAATGAAGTTATCGACACACATTTTGTTATTTCCACAAAATTGGTTTAAGCAATGCAACTATATATATATATATATATATATATATATACACACTGTATAGTATAATATACATACATTTGCCAACTTTATTTGGTGTTCCCAGGGTTCTGTTCTTGGGCCTTTGCTTTTTAGTCTTTACACCACGCTACTAAGCTCTGTTATATAAAGACATAATTTGGATCATCATCTTTATGTTGATGATACTCAGATCTACATTTTGTTGGCTACCACGGATACAAATCACTCCCTTAACCAACTTAGTGATTGCTCCCCTTGTTCACCATGATGGCCTTATCTGTATCAACAAGGGGTCGGCCTAGTCCTCCTCCTCCACTCATGCGATCTAGGGCCATATCCACTGTAACACCTACATCCCTTATGTCCTCTTTGATTTGTTGTTTCCATATCTTCCTTGGGCGTCCTCGTCTTCTGACACCTGGTAGCACTACGCTCATCATACTGCAGGTGACGATGTTCTCGTCTTGTCGTTGCACATGGCCAAACCATCGTAGAAGGCCACTTCGCATGACCTCGTCGATTGGCGGGAGAGGTTCAGTACCTGTCTTATTTCTTCATTTTGGATGTGATCCAACCTTGATACTCCGAGGATCCCACAAAGCATCCTCATCTCTGTGGTGGCAACTTTCCTCTTGTTGTTGGTCTTCATTGCCCAACATTCACTCCCATACGTTAGGGTGGGTCTGATGATGACTTCGTACACCTTCGATTTGAGTCTTAGGGGCATCTTCTTATCGTACAGGACCCCGGTCAGTTTCCGCCAGCTCGACCACACGGCTTGCACATGTATGTCCACGTCTCTGTCGATTGTTCTATCTTTATCTATTACTGATCCCAGGTACTTGAAATGGTCTACATTCCTCAGGGGTTCTAGTTGTATATGTTCAGTGGTCTCCCTTGTTGTCAGATATTCTGTTTTGGCCTCGTTAATTTTCAGCCCATTGTTCATCAAAACATTGTTCCACAGTTGAAGTCTACCTTGGGCACCCACCACTGTCGTGTGTGTCGTTGATTACCAGGTCGTCTGTAATTCCCATGGTGGCTTAGAGCACACTTCCTGAGACACCGTGTCAACCAGCATGATGAATAGGAATGGGCTAAACGTTGAACCTAGATGGAGGCCAATGCCGACTTCTAATTTTTTGCTGGTCCCTCGCTTTGATTTCACACACGTGGTAGCGCCTTGGTACATGTCCTGCATTATTCTTATATAAGCTTCCGGGATGTTCCGCTTCCTCATGCATCTCAATCGTACTTTGCGAGATACGGTACTTCTCGGATAGGGTCCTGATGACAAACATGGCATCCGTGGTTCCAACCCCAGGCCTAAAACCAAACTGACCATCCGAAATGCTCACAATGTCTCTGAGCCTTTGATCGATGATACATTCCCAGAGTTTCATGGTATGGCTAAGCCGCTTGATTCATCTGTAGCTTCAAGATATCTTCCACTGGATGACTGACAGCAAGTTGAAATTAAATGCAAATAAAACTGAATTGATCATTATTGGTACTCCAGTGCAGCATAGTAAACCTGATAGTTTTTCCCTACGCATATTTTGAATAAGTATATCACACCAGCAACCTCGGTGCAGAATCTAGGAGTGATCTTTGATAGTAACTTCAATTTCCGACAACACATATCTCAAACGTGTTGCTGCTGTTTTTAGCATATTCGTGATCTTTGCCGTATTCGCCGGTATATGTCATTTTCTGTTGCTAAGACTATTGCAACAGCGCTTGTTAGCAGCAGACTTGACTATTGCAATTCCCTCCTTTATAATATCGCTAGCAAGGATGTCACAAAACTTCAGTGTGTCCAAAATTGTCTAGCAAGAGTAGTTACAAGATCTTGTTTTTCTTGTTCTGTACCACTTTTGAAGTCTGTATTGGCTTCCTGTACAGTATTGTATAACATTTAAGATCTGTACCATTACATACCAGGCACTGTCCAGTAAGCAACCATATTATTTGCATTCACTGTTTATTCCTGTAAGAAAACCTATCCAGCTTTGATCATCTAGTTATGATCTACTTTTTGTTCCTAGAATCAACACTAATATTGGAACTAGGGCTTTTTCTGTTGCTGCACCAACTCTTTAGAATATGCTCCCTCTTAATGTTAGATCAGTTGAAAATATAACAAAATTCTGTCATCATTTAAAAACTTATCTTTACAACCTTGCTTATCCACCATAGCTCCCTAGCGCCTTGACCCATCTGTTGACAACTGGAATACTGCTTATGGATTTTGAGATTGACAAATCCTTTTGTTTTGATGTGCCTCTCAGCTTGGTTTCCAAGGATTTAGGCGCAATAGAAGTTATCTTATTATTATTATGCAGTATTAACGACAGTCAAAAGTATAATAAAGATTTTAATATTTTTGCACCAAACATCATGTTTACATTGCATGCACCTAAAAAAAATGCCATAGGTGTTAGCCATGAACCCAAGAATTTTTTTTCACAAGCACTGGAAATTGTCAACAGCTGGGTACAACTGAATTTGAACATTAGGTTAACATTCATAAATGTTCCGATCAATTATAAAAAACAATTGTGGTTTATTAAAACAGCCAAGTCACTCAAGATGTTAGAATGGATTACACAGAAATACATACACTATGATTTTTTAATAAATTTATACAACTTTAACCCAGTAACGCAATGAGTTGGTAGCTGAGTGTGATGTGGATGGTAATGCTTTATCCATGAACCAAGTGTTTCTCTGGTCACTGTCTATCTCACTGCTGGCTGTCACATATGGTCATAACTCACTCTTACCTAGTCCGCCACACTGACAGCTACTGGCTGGTAACACCCTTGACACTGATTCACCCCAGCAAGTATCAAATATGCCATAGAAACAACATAAAAATAGTCATACAACTGGCAGACTAGACCCTGGACCCCAACTCCCATATCTAACCCTACCAGGGTCTGAAGATGGGATGACATTGACACAAATAACAACCCGAGATGACACAACAGCCTTGAAAAACATCTAACCCTGTGAGAATCTGTCAAAGTTTGATCTACTCATTATGTTGGGTGTATAAAAAGTGTTGGATGCACAAAAGGATTTGGGTATACACAATGTGTGTAGTTTTGCATTTTAAACACTTTTGATTATACACAAGGTGTTTGACATACCTGTTTAAAATAGTTGTTATTTATTCTTACACTAGAAGGGCGGCTCTAACGATAGCAACTTTTAATGGTGTCAGTCTCACAGACCTTTTCATCAGTGTTTCATTTGTTGTCATTATATGAAATGTAAGTCAACTAAATATATATCTGAATCTGAGTTCATTACAACTTCAAAGTCCACCCTTGCTATCCTTATGATAACACTTGAGTATCTGGTAATGTTGTTATTTGCTGGCCAACTGTACCACTGTTGTGTCACTGGTAACAATCTCCCATAATGTTACTATCCTGTTTTAACAGTGACACTGCACCATATTTATAGACTGATGACTCAATCACCCAGTCAGTAGGTGATGATGTCTCTGGCGATTTGTAACACACCTATTTGCTGTCTACCTATCAGTCAAAGTGGCTAGCTCATCCAGACTACATATGTGGTACTACCTAATATTCCTAACTGACATACCTGTTTCACCAGCCATCTGTACAGACAACATTCTAAGTACATAAAACAGTTAAAGTACTGATGACAGCCATTCTAAGTACAAGTATGTTCAGCTGTTCAGCACTTTTGCTAATAGTTTATTTTATCATAGCATTTACCAGTAATTTTACTATACATAGGTTTATCTATGTATATACATATTAGGATTTTCCTTCCTAACTTTTTTTTCTTTTTCTTATTTATTTCTCTTAAATGCGTTTTTATGCTTCTTAGATGATTGCCAATTTATAAATACCTGTGAACGGGTCATTAGTCCCGGATTTGATGGTGTGTAAATAAAGTTTAGTCATGCTAAGTCAGTATAAGAAGCATGCCACTCTCAAATAAGTACAGATGATAACCAGTCTATGTACAGATGGCAGCCATTCTAGATGAACAAAGTACAGTGTAACAAACATATATGTACAGATGACATCTAAATACAGATGACAGTCAGTTTATATGAAATACAAATGACAGTCAGTTTATATGAAATACATATGACAGCCAGTCTAAATATAAACAGATAACTGTAAGTTTAGGTGAAGTACAGATGTCAGTCAGTCTAAGTACAGATGAATCGGTCTTGGTGATGTACAGATAACAGTCAGTCTAAGTACAGATGACAGATAATCTAAGTGCAGATGACATTCAGCCTAAGTACAAATGGCAGCCATTCTAAGTACAGATGACATTCAGTCTATGTACAGATGACAGCGCTACTCAGATGACAGCTACTCTAAGTACAGATGACATCCCATCTAAGTACAGATGACAGCTGGTCTATGTGAATCACAGATGACAGCCTAGGTACCAACATGAATATGATGACAAGTATCTGGAGCACTTAGAAACAAAGCGATCAACATTCATATAGTCATTACAACAAAACTGATTGTTCTACTCACATTGAATGATATTGTCATATTCCGGACACAGTGGTATTGGTGGGCTGAAGCACAGCCAGTTGAGATTGGCCGCTGCCATCATAAGACAAGTGCCTGATGCAGCTCTCACATACTAGCCACTGTCACAACTCACTGGCAACCACTTGCACCCCACGCACTGCCCCACAGAACTAGTTAACTTGTAAATGACACCAAATGAAAGTCCTCCGTCTCATTGCCAGTGATGATGCACTGCAGCACTGTCAGCATCAACTGTCACCCTGGGATAGTAACCCCAATGTGTAGTCAGTCACCCCTCCTGCTGGTGTGATATTGCCAGTGGAATCACTTCAAACAGTGCTGGCCACCTGACTAGATGCAAACAAACTCTGGTGGCACCACTCCACAACCAGAGTACTTTAACCCTGTGTGATCCAGTGTGCACACAACTAGGCAAACAGCCTAGGTATAATATGCTAGGATAGAGCCTGCTAAGTGACTGGTGGCCAGTGTGTGATTAATGTTATACACCCTGGTGTCTCTATGAGTAGCTTTGTAATCATTAACCCATCGCGCTCCAGTGCATCAGCATGCAGAATAACAAAGAGAAGAACCCCTGCAGAGTCCAGGGTATGTCTATTTCATGGTTGAATGATTAAAGCCTGATTCCTGATTGGCTACAGTATTTTGCCATGACATAACATACTCTTGGGATTTCTGCATACAAAGAGCTTGACAGTCTTATTTAACCCTTTATTTCCTCTTGAGAAAGAACATGGCAATAATTATTATAATTTCTGTGTAATACCAGTGGAGTGATTAAACCAGTGTTGCCATAATAAAACAATAGAAACCCTAGCTGATTTGAGTTTGAAACAATATATAACTAAAAGAAAAAAATAGCAATTTCTAGAATGCAGCCTTTTAAAATTCATCTAGTAATCCAATTATCAGACAGTGATATTTTAGATTAGTTCAAACTGTACTGTTGACGAACTGCAATACTTTTAATTTTAAAGTATGGCAGAGGTAACTTATGCCAAGAACAGCAATATATAGAAAAGTCAGAGTCCTATATATATACAATATTATATATATATATTATATATATATATATTATATATACGTGTGTGTGTGTGTGTATGCACTAAATATATCATTAAATAGAGACAGCACTTCCAGTCAGAGGGTTTGGAACCCAACTTGTACATAATCCTACATCTATCCCACAAAACATCTACACCAGTTAATGCATTATTAGTTTTTAGATTCCCGATAGACACAATTATTGTATTATTAATAGTGGCTGTGCTCATGAGCTGCTTTTAACACAAGCACATTTTGCATCTAGGCGACATGCAGTAACTTGTGCATTACTAATAGTAAAGTGCATTTTTATCAGATGTGACCTTTGCACCTGAAACAGGACTCAACATGCAAACCTGTCAGAGTAGCAGGCATGGGATCTGGCAAACATTTACTTCCATGCCATTACGTCACGCTACATGGCTCGCTCACATGCCATTTCCTTAGCACTCGTTTGCTACGAAAACTCGACTGTACACGTCAGCTTTCAATATTCACGCAATGGCGAAAGTTTAAAACAGAAATGAAAGCATGTGTGCTTTGACTGATTATTGAATTAATTTACAAAGCCAACATCACAACTTCAAATAGTGATATAATACTGCAATAAATGCATATTTTCATTTATTGTCGCATGTTGCTGTGTTGGAGAATTGACAGACAACAGTGATATTGCAGTATGTAAGTAAATGTCCTTGCTAAGGCCTGTTTAAACAAGCAATTTATGGTCTAGGGCCTAACTGGTAAGGCAAGCCTACGTCTTATGACATAGTGCTGCTAAATTATAAATGTGCTGCATAGAGCCACACGTCTTGACCATGTGAAGGTATGTCTCTTGACTCAGACCAATCCTGACTTGAGATTTGACGATAGGTCAGAATAAGTGCAGCAAATGCCCACCGCTATGTACAGTGACTCTGATTGACCACTGCTGGACAACTGTTGGAGGAAGATGTCAGTTACATTGTGAATGGTCAGACCAGCCCAATTCCCCATACATAACCACAGCCACAAACTGGATATGCTAATTGGACATGCTAATTGGTTCTGGGAATGTTTACATGGCAATCCATTGTCTGGTTGATCCAGTGACACTCTGTCACCTGAGGAACTGGACAATTAATCACAAATACACAGTCAGAAACAGTCCTGATCACAGTGGTCTAGAACTCTAGATGGCTGTCTTGAATTAAACAAATATAAATGTATATGCTGTGTTTTGCAAAATGATTATGTCCCTTCACTTCCTGTTTCCTGTACGACATGTCAGATTTTATGTTCATATTCCATACACCTTGTATCTAATTGAAATGATAATTGCAGTGAATACCTGGTAATAATTCTGAGGAAATGTGGTTTATTCAGTCAATAAGCCTTACACTGTAACACAAACCACACATCCTGTCATCTAAACACTACTTGCAGGATACAAATACCTGTAAATAACTTATCATACATTACTCAGCAATATAAGATAAGGATCTATGGTCAAACCATGACATTAGACATGTTTAAGTCAGCCAGTGAGTAACTGCAAATTGATTATAAATATTTAGGTCAATTTGACATGGGATAACTTGACATGATACAGACAATTGCACATCCAGAACAATTATAAAGCCAGTTGGATGAGCCCACAGTTGGCATATACAGTGTAGATGAGCCCACAGTTGGCATATAGATGAGCCCATAGTTGGCATATAGATGAGCCCACAGTTGGCATATAGATGAGCCCATAGTTGGCATATAGATGAGCCCACAGTTGGCATATATAGATGAACCCATAGTTGGCATATAGATGAGCCCACAGTTGGCATATAGATGAGCCCATAATTGGCATATAGATGAGCTCACAGTTGGCACATAGATGAGCCCACAGTTGGCATATACAGTGTAAATGAGCCCACAGTTGGCATATAGATGAGCCCATAGTTGGCATATAGATGCCACATTTGGCATATAGATGAGTCCACAGTTGGCATATAGATGAACCCATAGTTGGCATATAGATGAGCTCACAGTTGGCATATAGATGAGCCCACAGTTGGCATATTGATGAGCCCATAGTTGGCATATAGATGACCCCATAGTTGGCATATAGATGACCCCATAGTTGGCATATATGAGCTCATATTTGGCATATATAGATGAGCTCACAGTTGGCATATATATGAGCCCATAGTTGGCATATAGATGAGCCCACAGTTGGCATATAGATGAGCCCATAGTTGGCATATAGATGAGCCCACAGTTGGCATATAGATGAGCCCATAGTTGGCATATAGATGAGCCCACAGTTGGCATATAGATGAGCCCATAGTTGGCATATAGATGAGCTCATATTTGGCATATATAGATGAGCTCACAGTTGGCATATATATGAGCCCATAGTTGGCATATATATGAGCTCATATTTGGCATATATAGATGAGCTCACAGTTGGCATATAGATGAGCCCACAGTTGGCATACATATGAGCCCATAGTTGGCATATAGATGAGCCCACAGTTGGCATATAGATGAGCCATATAGATGAGCTCATATTTGGCATATATAGATGAGCTCACAGTTGGCATATATATGAGCCCATAGTTGGCATATATATGAGCTCATATTTGGCATATATAGATGAGCTCACAGTTGGCATATAGATGAGCTCACAGTTGGCATATAGATGAGCCCACAGTTGGCATATATATGAGCCCATAGTTGGCATATATATGAGCCCATAGTTGGCATATAGATGAGCCCACAGTTGGCATATAGATGAGCCCATAGTTGGCGTATAGATGACCCCATAGTTGGCATATATATGAGCTCATATTTGGCATATATAGATGAGCTCACAGTTGGCATATATATGAGCCCATAGTTGGCATATAGATGAGCCCATTTTTGGCACATAGATGAGCTCATAGTTGGCACAGATGAGCCCACAGTTTGCATATAGATGAGCCCATAGTTGGCATATACATGAGCCCATAGTTGGCACATTGATGAGTCCACAGCTGACACTTGGCATGGATGAGTCAGACTGAGTCCACAGTTGGTATATATGGATGAGTCCATCGTTGGTATATATATGGATGAGTCCACAGTTGGCATATGCAGTTGCATCTCGCTTAGTAATACAACCATCTTGTAATTAAGGTCATCGTATGATAGTCCCAAATGATGTTCTGTTAATAAGGTCACCTCGCTATTCCGGTCACTTTTGTCCAGTCCCAAAGGTGACCTTAATAGTGAGGTTCCTTTGTATATGGATGAGCATTTGTTTACAATATGATTGGATGAGGTCAACACTGGCATATGAATGAGTTTGTACAGACATAACATAGTTCAGAAAAACTTGAACAATATTACAATCATTGGGGAAACAGGGAACAGATGGTCAACACATAAACATCTGTAGTGAATGGTGTTGACAGGTCAGTTGCAACATAAGTCCTGCAGTGACCAGTGTCCAGTATCACTCACAGTGACCCCAGAGGGCACCCAATCTGGCAGCATTCCACAGCACTGCCATGTCAGTAGGAGTGGTATTGGGCCCACTGAACAGGGCATGGGTGCAGTCTCAAAGACTGGCGTAAAACAAACTAATTGAGATGCCCAGGTAACTCAAATTGGAGCTGCTGAACAGGTCCAAGTTTTCACCAGATATACAACATTAAAAGTACTGCATTTATAGCAGTGTGACCACAGCACTGGCAGTAGTGTGGAGATAGCAGCACATGCACACACAGGGGCACTGTGCTACACAGTGATGGCACTGATAACAGGTATGATTTCTATTGCACAATCTCAGAGATGTGTTAGTTGAATACCACCATATCTGAGTCACCATCTCAGACTAATATGCCCCACTCCATACACCTGCCATTGTTAGCATGTAAAATACAACAATGCAGCCCTTCAGCACCTTACTGAACATGAAAGAAAATGGATGGAATGTGAAAATTCCATCTACAGCTACTGACTCATAAACTAACTGCGCTTGAGTTGCATTTAACTAAATTCTATTTCATCAAAGATAAAGATAATAGCATAAATTAGTTTTGATTAGCACAATGCTGACAAGATAAAAACCATGCAGACTGTTAGTCAATGGACAAATCGTCAGCCAAACCAGTCATCACATAGTTCATGATAGCTCCATTATAATCCTAACAGTGGACAGATTGTCAGTAAGTAGCAACACACATTCCACATTTATATTAAACTCTCTCACACATGCCAAGTAGCTAAGTAGACACACATTGTTGGGATTGAACTGTTTTAACTTTCAACCTGTCTACCATGGTCTTCTATTTGCACAATGCTTCTGTTTTATGGAAGTCTGTGGCTCTGTGCTAATAAGTAACATTATCCCATGTGTGTTTTCAGGTCCTAGTCTGTTGCACAGAGCCTGAGAGGTGAGTGCTGAACATTGCCTCAAGACTCAAGTCTCATAAATTCTCAAAAGATTATTATGCCTTTAATCACTAAGTATTTACATAACATAACGTGATCAAGTTGATATAGTTATTGCAATTATATATTATTTTAAAATAGGCTGGCTAACAAAAGTAATGATACATTTAATTACATAATTACATAATTTAATTATCTCAAGCTCTGATGACCATATCAAAACTTTCAATTTCTGTGACAGCATCACTTCCAGTCGATTGTGCTCACTCTTTCCACCATGCATCAAGATAACAATTCTGATGGGGATAACAACATTTAAGCAGATCACCTCAACCGCCTGGTCACAATGTAGCATTGATCCCTCCAATGTAGTTTTTTGTACACACCCACAATTATGTCAATTGACGTCAAGGCTGCAGCTGCATACATAATTGAGATGTGTCACTTTCCGGAATGGAAGTCGTCTAAAGGAAGGGAATGACAAGGCACCGATTAATAATCGTTTTCTTAGAGCTGGCAAATGTGCTGGTAATGCCACAGACCCACAGCAGAGCAAATTAGTAAACCCTGCCAGCACGCACACAATTGGTAGTGAAGATGATTGTGATTCACATAGATCCTCTCAGCAGAAGTACAAGTGTACCCAGGGAAGAGAGAGGCACTGCCCCGAAGGTGTCAATAAGAAAATCAAGCAACATGGCCAGCTGCAGAAAGCCAGTATGCCCCACTTGTTCAGTTACCACCCCAGTTATTCAGCACTGCCCCACTCACAGCCTACACTAAGTTGTTGTGATGAATGCTTGCATCTTGTTTGCTTGTCATGTAGAAAATGCCTGCATCTTGTTTCCATGTTATACCGAGAAATAATGACAACCACTGATAATGTGTCTGCCACTGACAGTATCTCTGACAGTCATTACATGTGTGTGATGCAGTTATCTGGGGTAGACTGTCAACAACCCCCAAATCATGGGTTATAATTATTGTTACCTTTTGTTACAGTAACCCAACTGGTAGCAATTCCCCATTGCTGTATTTTCTGTTCACAGATTACCATTATATGACCCTGCAATCATGGAGCATTTATCATTTCTGGCAACCCACAAATGACCGTTGCCTTCTTGCCAAACTGCTAACAAAAACTGTGTACAGTATTAATATTTTATCACTAGTAATGTAATTGTCACTTACTCTGTATCCAGCATGGGTTTGTCTTGTGGCGTCGGAGCGACCGACGGAAGGACGATTGCCGAGTGACCTGTGCCATGCTGTGATGTCCTCACAACCTGATGCCTGCTGCAATGTCCATGCGTGTACAGACTCCACGTTCTTCCAGCCAGTAAATATTTAATCCACAATGTTTTCCAGATCTCGCACAGGGCTGGCAAATCACCTCGATTTCAAAGAATACCTCTAGAACATTGATTTAAGATCCACCGGAATAAATCAAATTCCAGGCAAAGTGCCGAAGTTGCCATCAAAATTACTCTTTCTGTCAGTAAACTAACCTTGTTGCCAGCTGAGTACCGCTCTGGTGGATGTGTCAACAACTACTTCTTTGATCAGATACGTCTGTATTGTCATTAGGTATGCAAGCAAGGCAAACAGATCGTGTATAATCATACAATAAGCCTGCTGTACTCTATGTATTTCTGCTCATAGCCATGTTGATCAGCTCGGCTGAACTGTCAGTGAGAGTACAGGTGCCTAGGTCGTATTTGTGTCAGGTATGACAGGCTGATCAATCAATCCACTAGTTGAATCACAAGTCTCCATCTACACACACCTTTAGAGAGTGTCCGTCTGTGGTTCCTTGCAAACTGCCACATTTGTGCCAATATTAGCTTTTCTCTGCTCTGTGAATATTGTATGTCACACGTGTAGGAACCCGACCATCCAACGACTGGTGCTTCAAGACTAGTGCTCGGTCAGATCACAGTGCTCAGGTTTCTCATTTAGTCCACCAGTAAGCAGAGTCAGTACTGAGGCTGTCAGGGTGTTCTAACACACAGAATACAGCTCCACCATGTTGTACGAAGGGCCTGGCTGTCTCAAGGCATTCCAATGTTTACATAAGCTCACAACACTGAACATTCATATAATCTGCTCATAGTTTTGTAGGAGCTCTCGTTTTCACACCACTGGTACTCGACAATGCTCACAAGTCACACACTCACTTGTAGTTCTAATCCAAAGAAGTACATCCAAATATTGTTTCTGGTCGATCCTGACAACAATCCATGAGCAGAGCACTGAAAGCAGCTGTACTTGCCTTAGCCGGACGTCCAACTGGAATGACTGCTACACCATGTCACATCCATTCATCCGGTTTTTCTGTCTAATCAGTCACTTCACACAAGTAGAGGCGTAATTGCACGGTCCATGAGCATATCATGTGCATCTACTGCCTGCTATAAGTCCTGCTGTATGTCTGTCCTGTGTAGAGTGCCATGGCTGATGTACAAGAACCAGCATCCAGTGAGCCTACTGGCCAAATCAACAAACTGACCCTAGCTGCAGCTGGTTTGACACAAGGCGCCAGTTGAGCCCGCAGGTCAGTGAAGACTATATCAGCTCTGGCACCGCAAACAAGCTTCTCTTTAATTGCCGCTTCAAACATCAAGTCACATGGCATGCAGTACTTAGGTGCAATGTTTGGTTGAGCTGATGTTTAACTCTGGCCTGAGGCCTCACAGAATGAACTCTCTAAGGTGCCACACTAACAGCTTAGCTGAGAGCACATCTAAAGTCAATGTCAGCAACAAACTGACGCCACTTGAACATGTCAGCATAATGTCAGCAGTGTCAGAGTGGGGTCTGTCAAGAATGTGTGTACACAGGTGTCAGAAATGTGCATCTAAACAGCTCTGTAGATGCAGGGCTGTCAACTACCCAATCATACCAGTGACCTCACAAAATACCTCGCACAAATACCTGTTGACTGGGCTCATTGTCCTGGTGTAACCCGGACTGTCACTAGGAGTGCATATAACCGTGAGTAACTGCGAATGCCTCAGTCAAGTCAATCTGTCACCCCATCATGTCACTGAGTGAGTGTCACACTTTCACGCAACTACCTGCATTGTCACATCAACTTTATTAATTTTGTCCTATTACAGCAATATATACCATGAATATCATGTTATATGGTACTTAATTAAACCAATTATTGTCATAGCAGAGCTATTTCATGTCAGTTCTGTCTTACATAACTAAAAAGCAGATAGGTTAAATTGCATTTTATAAATTTCTGTTCAACATCATAGTTTTCAAATTATATAGTTAAATTTTCATATTTATTTATGGATTAGAAATGTACTAATTAATATCAAAGATCTTTTTTAAATAAAGGTTTCTCTCAAAATTTACTAGATTACCAGAACGCAGGTCTGTTTATAAACAAATGTAATATACTGGGGATATACTGAATATACAATGGCACGCATGCCTGTCTAAGTTCAGGCAGGTTAGAATACAAGCATGCCGATATCTTTTTCTAAAATAAACATTCTGTTAACTTATTGAGGGTCCAAAGTGTATATTGGGATCATCTAAATCACAACTGCTGCTCCAATTACTAGCAATTTAGGGCCAAGAGGCAGAACGGAATCAGTGGTGCGAACAACACAGACTGTACTTACCCTTGAATGACTTGACACAGTGCTTCTGCTCTATACTTTAGCTAACCACCAACATTAGCCATCTATTGTAAATAAGTATTCACTATATACAGCTGAGTGACGACCAAGCGAGGACACAAGCTGTAGTACATATACGTTGACAAATTTTTCGCAGAATTTTAGTTCAGTATTTATAATTTTTATTTTTTTATTTACCAGGTACTAGTTTTGTCAAAACTAAATAACACATCTACACACATGAGCTAGCTTGCTGTATTCGATACTACCCCGGCCAGATTTTTATGAAATGAGGATAAAATGAGACAAGGAAAAGTTAAAATGGAGAGGCAGGTAAAGTGTATCCTTGATAATTACCAAAAGACAGGGTAGACCAAAGAAGGAGGCTCATTTTCTCAGGGTTGTGATTTGTGAGATACAGGGGGCAACGTATGTCAGCAACTGAACTGTTCCTAATGAGTACAGTATGCGCTCTAGAACTGATTATCTTTCAATGGAGGCTAATTGGTGCAATATCTCTAAACAGCAAGTCGTTTAAGGTCAGTTTGTTGATTTCACCAGTTTGTAAGCAGGCTGATAGCTCTGGCCTCCTAAACCTCTAGGATACTGTGAATGCAACCAAGTAATCAACTATTAGATAGACATGACTGATGGACCATTAGGCTCCATTGATCAAGTGTTAGATACCCATTAAAGTGTGAATGTTGTCATATACATAGCTGCTGTGGTGAAGTTCAGGTGATCACTGTCAATGCATGGGACCATTGGTATACTATACATACCACGTGGTCTAGCAGTTAGAACTTAGAGCACTGGACCATTGGTACACTATACATACATACCACATAGTCTAGCAGTTAGAACTCTTAGAGCACTGGACCATTGGTACACTATACATACCACGTGGTCTAGCAGTTAGAACTTAGAGCACTGGACCACTGGTACACTATACATACATACCACATGGTCTAGCAGTTAGAACTCTTAGAGCACTGGACCATTGGTACACTATACATACCACGTGGTCTAGCAGTTAGAACTTAGAGCACTGGACCACTGGTACACTATACATACATACCACATGGTCTAGCAGTTAGAACTCTTAGAGCACTGGACCATAGGTACACTATACATACCACGTGGTCTAGCAGTTAGAACTTAGAGCACTGGACCACTGGTACACTATACATACATACCACATGGTCTAGCAGTTAGAACTGTTAGAGCACTGGACCATTGGTACACTATACATATCACGTGGTCTAGCAGTTAGAACTTAGAGCACTGAACCATTGGTACACTATACATACATACCACATGGTCTAGCAGTTAGAACTCTTAGAGCACTGGACCATTGGTACACTATACATACCACGTGGTCTAGCAGTTAGAACTTAGAGCACTGAACCATTGGTACACTATACATACATACCACATGGTCTAGCAGTTAGAACTCTTAGAGCACTGGACCATTGTTACACTATACATATTACATACCATGATGTGGTCTAGCAGTTAGAACTTAGAGCACTGGACCATTGGTACCCTATACATACCTCATGGTCTAGCAGTTAGAACTTAGAGCACTGGACCATTGGTACCCTATACATACCTCATGGTCTAGCCGTTAGAACTCTTAGAGCACTGGACCATTGGTATACTAAACACACCACATGGTCTGGCAGTTAGAACTTAGAGCACTGAACCATTGGTATACTAAACACACCACGTGGTCTAGCCGTTAGAACTCTTAGAGCACTGGACCATTGGTATACTAAACACACCACGTGGTCTGGCAGTTAGAACTTAGAGGACTGGACTGTTGATTTAGAGGTGGGGCCAAGTTTCGAGTCAATCTACTGCTGTTTTGAAACTTGGGCAGTTCCGTTCAGCCAACGTAGCTTGTGTTTCAGAAGGAATACCAAATTCTGTTGGTCCCCTCTATCTAGAGTTTGAACAAGGGAAATGAAATATACCATGGAGGGAACTGGAAGACCTGTCATTGACTCACAGAGCCAATTAACAGAATCGATCTACAAAAATCCACAAGGGCACTGCATTAGCTGTAAGCTGCCAAACCATTTGTTCTGATAATGGAGTGAGTGCCATTAAGCACCTTGTGTAGGCTGATACTGGTGCTATATAAGACCATACAACATTATTACAAAAAGTACCCATCCTCCGGATGATGCTGTATACATAGTGCTCAGATGGTTTCCCGAAATATTAGTTCCTGATGTTTAACAAACATTATATAAATGTTAACAGATTAACTTTTCTTTTGTAGAACAATCTCTAAAAGTTGTGTACCAAAGATGCAATTAATCTAGGAGGAAAACATTAACATACCCACACACGATTATATAGATATATAATCAGATTGGTTATACGGTATCTAATTATAATTGAGCAAGCATATGTACTGGTATGTACAATATATATATATATATTATATATATATATATATATATTGTACAAGGTCAATATATATATATATATTGTACATACCAGTACACATGCTTGCTCAATTATAATTAGATATCGTAACCAAATCCAACTAAACTCAATGAGACACCAGTAGAAAAGACCCAATTATATTTTCTCTAAAACAATGGTGTGCAAAGATAGCTTCTTTTTAGGTTAATGTTTAATCATAAATAAAAAATGCCACATAATAAACATTGTGGCTTTTTATTACTGATAAACTAAAAACAAATTTGGGTGAAAAGACCCACTTATTTATTTTAGTGGGGAGGAAGTCTGGGGGGGTAAATGTCTTACATTCACTAGAAACAGCCATCTGTGCTGGCGTTTTACCCCATACAGCAATCTGCATTCAGGTTGGTGGATGTGACCAGATTGGTGAGTGCCAGACACTTTCTGAGAAGCGAGTATGTAGTTGGAGGGTTTGAGTGATTGCGACAGACCCAGCGACTGCTGCAGCTGTCTGGTGACAGCAGCTGGGGCTCCCTGACAAATGTCATCTGGCTTCATCAACCCACAGTAAGGCACACGCACATGTTTACAATCTATACAGTCTCAGCAAACAGATGCTGCTGAACTGCTCTGGTTACTATGAAAACATTAAACCCTTGCAATGAGCACTGATATCATGTTGCGAGTACAAAGGTTGCATAATCTGAGTGGATGCAATCAGTGTAGAAATGGGGTCCAAATGACCCCAGTGTGTGTTTGACACAAGTCAACCACTGTTCTAGGATGTAGGCAATTATTACCAGAACCTGTTATTGAAACCTTGGAACATGTAGACAAATTTCCCCTAGGGGTGTTGGCCCCACACAGAGGGGCAGACCCATATGTCACTGGGTAGTGGAGACTAGCTGACACAAATAGTGGAGTGCAGTACTTAGTGCAGCACCTAGAGCTTCACACTCTCAATCGAGAGAACCCAGGTTCGAATGCTGTGCTGCCATGTCGAACCTTGTGCATGTTCATTCACTCTATATTGTTCCAGTTCATCCTGTTATGAATGAGTACCTGGCTATAGAAAGTGGTGGATATTTGTGTATAAATAGCATTTGCGCATTAACTGCAGCATGGCAGAATGCTTCTGAGAGAAGTTGAGAAGTTCAGTTGAACAGGTTCGCCAGGGAGGGAGTAAAGTGTAATGCAAGTTGAGCAGACCTAAGAGTTGGACATTGTGTTATATAAACCGAAACTAACAGATTAAATATAATTCATGACCCTTACTCCGCAGGTTCCCTGTGTGCCATTAGGAGTGGCAATTCCGTTTTGTTAGACATGGTAAACCATCAATCCTAACCATGTATACTGATATCAGTCTGTAGCTACACAACATATTACAATAAACACAACAGACCCACTCTATCCTTAGTCTTCCAGATAACCCAAGCCACAGTGGGCCTGGATACTATCACTCTGTCGGGCTAATAAGCTATATGGGGCAGAGTACGGGAATAGGGTCACCCAGGAGTGCAAAAGTTGGGAATGCTGCCTGGTGGCTGGGAATGGCCGGAGGAAGGCCGGAGGAAGGACAAAAGGAGCACAAAATGAAGAAATTCCTTCCCTCCAACAAGCCAAAATGCCTGTAAATATGTATTCAGTACTTACCTAGAAAAAGGCGTTAACATTTCTTAGAATAATATGGAATGGTCATTACAATTTTTTTTAAATCCAGACAAGAATAAAAATTATAGAAGCAACAACTTAAAAAGTATTTATTTAAGGTAGTACATGATATTATTAATAGTCAGAATTACCTGGTACCTTATTTTAGCTATGATTTTACTTGTAAAAGAAGTGCAATCAACTAGAGGTTATCTTTAGCTAAACATCCACTACTGTTAATAGCACCTATTACAGTGGCGCCACACAGTGGACAAACAAGCAATAATGAGTTCCTGATGTACTGTTAGTGGCTGATGCCCTGTTAATGACTCTCTCTCTCTCTGATCAACACTTAGCACTAACAGGCCCTGCATGGCCACTTAGGCCCAGCAGGGGCTCAGCAACAGTCTGTCTGTCCTTATCTGACTTACTTATCAGTAAATATCCTCTGTCTCAGCTGCATTTCCAACATAAAGACACATACAAAAAGCAGCCTAGGAAGGGGGTGTATTTTTAATGAAATTAACAATGTGATGAACTAAAATTTTTAACAATAAATATTTTAGATGTATCAAATAAAATAGAATTTTATAGACACAGGAGGTGATTTCCAATCAATAAAGACATATTAAATATCACATGAAATAATTTGTTCTGTATCTCCCAAGGTCCAAACTGATATATCAGTGCACAGCTGATTACAAGGTTGACAGATAAGTGAAGCCATGAAGCACTAATTGTCTAACATGGCTCTCATCCTGTTTATACCCGCTGTAGGCTACTTAGATTGTTAATACATTCCAGATAGATATACCATTCCTCAAAGCCTGACCTAAACACATCCTTTTCTATAAAGCTTGTTAAGCTGTTCACCACAATGTTTTGTACAACTGCTGCTAAAACAACTAATTAGTGGTAACAATTGATCACTCATTTCAATGTCATAGATGTTTAAATTAGCATTCTTAACACAAAAACCAAGAACCAGATACCCTCAATGTCAACCCAACCCTGTATCCTAGTTGGAATGCTGTGATTAAATGCAATTGGTCATCGGATGTCCTCTTTCATCATCTGGAAACTCGAAATAAACATTAATTTATTAATTTTATAAATTCCTAAATACTGTAAAAATACAAGTTTAATAGGGACTGCTTAAATTGGTATAATAATGGATGGTCAAAACTGGAGTACTGTAGTCAGATTGTTTCAGCTTCTCCTTGATGTATCAAGATGAGGTGTCCCATTGTAGTGTCATTGTTGGTCACCAGAGTGAGACACTTGCTGAAGTTGAACAATGACATGTGGATATGTTACAATTACAGTGACACAGGTTGCTGATTCTGCTTACGATCCTGCTTATGATGCACAGTGATGTTGCCAGTACACAACCACACACACAACCGCCTCACAAGCACATGTTGTGAACCTACATCCCGCTGCATATGTCGTATAAAAAAAATTGGCTTCCAATCCGGAACTCTTTTTCCTAACCAGACGACAAAATTGCTCCTAACTCCTTCCAGAGGGGTAAGCAGCACACTATGTCAGCACCCAGCCAGTGTTGATAGCTGACTTGGGGATTGTTTTTTCTAGAAATACTCCGGTCTACCGTGCATACATTTTAAACTGACCTAGTCTGTTTCTTATATAATGTTCTTATAACTAGAACACATATGTTGAAGGTATACAACCTGCCAAATTGCACTTAATAAGCCTGAAAAATTGTTTGCAATTTGAATATTGTACCCACAAAATGTTCAAATTGTAAACAAAACATTCAAATGATATACCAACGACTGGTGCATATTACAGAGGCCAGTCAATCTAACCACAAATTCCTGGAATTGCTCATTGAAATATCTGGTTGCCCTTATATATAGCAAGACAATACCGCAATTGGGATGATGTACAGCTGATTCAGTGAACTTCCTGCTAATAATTATAACCCACCATGCCTGAAACAATTCCATGTAACAGAACAGACATATAAGGCCTTTTTGCACTATGAAGCCTATATATATATATGACGCTTTGACATGTTGTAATATTTATCTTTTTATGAACATAAATAATAAGAACCTTGCTACATAACAACAACCTCAGAAAGTTTGCAGGTAGGAATAAGTTAGGGGGGTGGTGGTAGTCAGCAGATATAAAGAGGCACTATGGAATTCACTCTGTACTGGGGATGCAAAACATCTGATAATGATCTGTGAATGGTGTTCATTCTAGACACAGTGACCCAACTCAGTACCTGCTCGAACAGTCATGATATGAATGAATAATGGTATAGCAACAATTTCAGAAAAGGTCTTATATTAAAATCTTTAATTCCATTCTACGGCTTCTGAAGACTCTGTACACCTAGATGTACATGTACATGTGGAGAAACAGTATATTGTACATACTAAGTACCGGTAACTGAACAGTGAAGACTGTCCATAACACAGCCATTAAACGTTTGTAACCATGTAAAAGTATGTAGCATGCAGTCTGGGCTGGTTGCTATGTACAGATGGCAGCAGTGACTTGAAACTGGCCTGATTTCACTGATCTAAATGACATAAGGCAAAGTTCTTACTCGTTTATTAAGTGCATGGGAAATGCTATTTAACATGGTATGTCATCCATGAAGCAAAAACTATGCACAGCTGAATGTCGCAGAGCTGAATGTTGTGCGCTAAATGTCGCAGAGCTGAATGTCACAAAGGCACAACAAACTGTAGATCTCAAACTCAAAATGCCATGCTCAGGGTGAAAACAGCAACGTGGACATGTGACGTATTTTAAACATCAACATGTGCAGGTTGCTACAGTAGCACAGCACTGTGCTACATCATGAATGAATTATACAGTTTGGATTTGGCATGAGCATTAGAGAGACACAGCACTAGTGTAGTTTGGTTAGAAGATTTTGTTCAAGATATGGACCAGTCAAGGTACATTTGGTGTAAAACTGTTAACACTGGAAACTGTGTACTAAGTATGTTTCATGACTTAGAAGTTAGAGATATGTTAAGATTGGAAACTGTGTACCAGGTAATAGGCAGGTATGTCTCATGTAATAGAAGTTAGAGATATGTTAACATTGGAAACTGTGTACCAGGTATGTCTCATGACTTAGAAGTTAGAGATATGTTAACATTGGAAACTGTGTACCAGGTATGTCTCATGACTTAGAAGTTAGAGATATGTTAACATTGGAAACTTTGTACCAGGTATGTCTCATGACTTAGAAGTTAGAGATATGTTAACATTGGAAACTGTGTACCAGGTATGTCTCATGACTTAGAAGTTAGAGATATGTTAACATTGGAAACTTTGTACCAGGTATGTCTCATGACTTAGAAGTTAGAGATATGTTAACATTGGAAACTGTGTACCAGGTATGTCTCATGACTTAGAAGTTAGAGATATGTTAACATTGGAAACTGTGTACCAGGTATGTCTCATGACTTAGAAGTTAGAGATATGTTAACATTGGAAACTGTGTACCAGGTATGTCTCATGACTTAGAAGTTAGAGATATGTTAACATTGGAAACTGTGTACCAGGTATGTCTCATGACTTAGAAGTTAGAGATATGTTAACATTGGAAACTGTGTACCAGGTATGTCTCATGACTTAGAAGTTAGAGATATGTTAACATTGGAAACTGTGTACCAGGTATGTCTCATGACTTAGAAGTTAGAGATATGTTAACATTGGAAACTGTGTACCAGGTATGTCTCATGACTTAGAAGGTAGAGATATGTTAACATTGGAAACTGTGTACCAGGTATGTCTCATGACTTAGAAGGTAGAGATCACATTAACATCGGTTTCATCTAATTAATTGGGGACATAAAAGAACCACCGAAGACGCCAATCACAACATCCACCTTGGCAGTGACCACCCTCCAAACTCAGTGGAAGATTATGTTTGAAATTACATTATTATACAAAGCTGCTTGATTTTTAGTCTTAGTCATAGATACATTTATCTTAAACAGCTCAAGTAAAAAGGTGAATGTTATAACCTATATGGTGAAATATATTGTTTATCAATGTCTTGAAATCTCCTGAGTACTGCACTATTCATATCTGTAGTATGTGTTCGTCCAGCCTGTACCAGTGTGCACCATGGACTGAGGTCAAGGTTATGTTATTAATACACTAGTTACAACATAAGACCCGACTAGTGTTATTATCTAATTACAACAAATGTCACACATGAGTAGACTTACATCAAACATCACACATGGGTAGACTTACATCAACTGTCACACATGAGTAGAGTTACATCAAATGTCAAACACGAGTGGACTTACAACAAATGTCACACACGAGTAGACTTACAACAATTGTCAAACACGAGTGGACTTACAACAAATGTCACACACGAGTAGACTTACAACAAATGTCACAGACAAGTAGACTTACAACAAATGTCACACACGAGTAGATTTACATCAAATGTCACACACGAGTAGACTTACATCAAATGTCAAAAACGAGTGGACTTACAACAAATGTCACACACGAGTAGACTTACAACAAATGTCACACACAAGTAGACTTACATCAAATATCACACATGAGTAGACTTACAGCAAATGTCACACACGAGTAGACTTACAACAAATGTCACACATAAGTAGAATTATAACAAATGTCACACATGAGAAGACTTACATTGAGTTACAACAAATGTCAACTTATTATTATAATTTTGACTGCACATAAATGTGACCTGTGAAGTAACTGTACTCACCAACATCAAATTAGCCTCTACACTAAAGTACTACATTAAATTAGCATAGTAAGAACAACTTTTTTTATTGGTAAATAATTGAGTCTTTATTTAGTACAAATTTGTCAGCTATTTCAATGTTCAAATCATTTTTTCAGTCAGCCATCATAGTTTTTGTTTCCTCAATGCAACTACATACTGACTACTATGGACAGAATACATGTACGTACGTAGACCTGCTGGGAATGCCTCGCAGTGGGTGCACCTGTGTCAGGCCATCATACATACATCAGTGGTAGACCAGCAGTAATATGTCTCACGTGTGTCTGTACACTTACATGTCTCTGCTGTCAGTCTGACTGATTCAGACTCGCTCAGCTTCAGTGGGTATGTACCACGTTGACAAGGTCCAGCCAAAGTTCCCAAACTTCTTTTTCATCCTACTACCCATGTACCACAGGTCCAGCCAAGGTCCACACCCAACTATGTCAGTCAGGACAAAGAACAGGGTCAGTCAGTGGGGACAGGAGAGAGAGAACAGGGCCAGTCAGTGGGGGTAGGAGAGAGAACAGAGTCAGTCAGTAGGGACAGGAGAGAGAACAAGGCCAGTCAGTAGGGGAAGGAGAGAACAGGGCCAGTCGGTTGGTGCAGGAGAGAGAACAGGGCCAGTCAGTGGAGACAGGAGAGAACAGGGCCAGTCAGTGGGGACAGGAGAGAGAACAAGGCCAGTCAGGGGGACAGGAGAGAGAACAAGGCCAGTCAGTGGGGGCAGGAGAGAACAGGGCCAGTCCGTGGGTGCAGGAGAGAGAACAGGGCCAGTCAGTGGGGGCAGGAGAGAACAGGGCCAGTCCGTGGGTGCAGGAGAGAGAACATGGTGAGTCAGTGGGGACAGGGGAACGAATATGGCCAGTCAGTGGGAGTAGGAGAGAGAACAGGGTCAGTCAGTAGGGATAGGAGAGAGAACAGGGCCAGTTAGTGGGAGTAGGAGAGAACAGGGCCAGTCAGTGGGCACCGGAGAGAAAAAGGGCCAGTCAGTGGGGGCAGGAGAGAGAACAGGGCCAGTCAGTGGGGGCAGGAGAGAGAACAGGGCCAGTCAGTGGGGGTAGGAGAGAGAACGAGCCAGTCAGTTAGGGTAGGAGAGAACAGGGCCAGTCAGTGGGGGTAGGAGAGAGAACGGGCCAGTCAGTTGGGGTAGAAGAGAGAACAGGGCCAGTCAGTGGGTGTAGGGAAGAGAACAGGGCCAGTCAGTTGAGACAGGAGAGAGAACCGGGTCAGCCAGGCTACAGAACAGGGTCAGCCAGTAGAGACATGAGTCAAATGTTATACCTGACTGGCTGCAAATAATACAGGGACTGAGACACACTGCAATTATTGTCAGAGCTCTGGTATTTGTGTACAATCGCATGTACATTGCACATACACTGAGCGCTACTACACAGTCTGATCTCAAACTCAACACCGTGACACAGTAACCCTACTCACGCAGGCAATTCAAACTGCCTAGGCACAATCTGTAGGTAACGACTGTGATTACACCATGATTCACATCAACAGGCGAGTAAACTACAGATGAAACTTGTGAAAGTGGTCATTATCATGACACTCCCACCAATGTGTTATTATATGCCATTGGGATAACATGAGTACCTGGCTCTAACTCATCGTTATAACCATCCGCCTTAAACAAAATAATTAATGTTCAAGTGTTCATGAATAAATTTATGACTCAACTTCAGGGTTACTCCAAGCCCTGAATGATGTACCGGTGTCTGTAATTTTGTTAAGAAATAATAAATCTTGCCATTAGAAATGTAGGTAGATCTACATGTACCATTCTGTGATCTAAATGACCAACATTATGTAATAGTAAGGACATCGTTTCATATATTATAAATCAAACAAAAACAAATGCGACACTTCACATTGGAAACACAGACATAATATT
Source organism: Escarpia spicata (assembly GCA_963995525.1). NCBI lineage: Eukaryota > Metazoa > Annelida > Polychaeta > Sabellida > Siboglinidae > Escarpia > Escarpia spicata. The sequence continues at coordinate 31,185,642 of OZ023205.1, forward strand.
ATTTATATGTGAACAGTTATAGTAAAATGTCCCCAGAAGTACGATAGTATAATAGCAGACCTCTTTCTTTAAAAAGCACACCCTTTGAATAAGGTATGAGCTATGGGGGGAGGATGGAACAGCTGGGTGTCAGGTTTCTCCTGGGAACAGGACACAAAACATCCCCAGACAACCTCCTTCTTGGAAACAATTCAACATCTGCCATCCATGCATTTTTTAACTGTCAAGGGAACGCCACTTGGACATGAAAGTATTATCCATGCTACAGTTCCCACTGTACGGCAGCATCCCAGTCTATGACTGCATCATTTCCACAGGATCGGTCCATGTTGGTCTTATTTATTCTTGGCACAAAAACACCACTATGCACAGAGTGCTCTGGCAGTGAAGCAGTCTTATCAAGTCATCAGGCCAGACAAACTCATAATAGATGTAAACATGCTGCAGGATCAGGATAAGATAAGTCTGTGGCATGTCTGATGGCATGAATTGAGTATACTTTACTGAATGATACAATGTACTCTTTCACTTTACTACATGATCACATTCTACAACCACAGTTTTTGTCTGCGTTATGCATACACAAATACACATACTCCTATAGTACATATATGTGTACACATTCATTAATTATGCAGCTAGGGAGTTGGACTGATCTGCTGGTGAACTGAGCCTAGTGGGCTGGTATAGTGAACTGACCTTAGTCCTAGGGCCTGGTGACCTGACCACAGGAGCCTTGTGAACTGAACCTGGGGCCTACGGGCTGGCTAGCCTGGTGACCTCGGCTTACTCAACCTATGGGTTTCAACAATTAGGCTTGGTGATCTGAGCCTAGGGGTCTGATGAATGCAACCTAGTGGCCTGGTAAACTCAACCTAAGGGTCTGAAGAAACCAATCTAGAGGGTTGGCCTAGTGGAATGAGCCTAGGGGCCTGATGAACTAGGCGTGCTGACAGTTGTATACACAGATCACATGTAGTATTGATTTATCAACAGCTGTTCACCGACTGGATTCGAGACAGAATGCAGCAACTAATATGGCATAAATGATGCACGGATAGCCACGCTCAGATGTGCTGCTTAATGCTGCATGCATGCACGCACATGTATGCAAACACGTTGTGTAAAAGGTGCAGCTAGATGTATACATGGTCAAATCTACTGTGGACAAAGAAATACAGTTATATAATTAATAATATGCATTTGGTAACCATTTATTTCTCGGAATATCTAACATGCAGAACTTTAAGCTCTAGCTTCAAAGTAATTGTGTTAATGATTTTTTGCAATGCAAACACTCGATGCTATCAATAATTACTGACTGGTCATTTAAATATTATCTCATCGAACCAAAACACAACATTCAATCAGGTAAACTTGACAGAAAACAGTAAATTGCATGACAACAAATGAAACGTGTGCTGTCTGGGTCGAGTCCATCTGCATCACCCACTAATACCCAGATCAAGTAAATCAAGTATTCAAGAGGCCAACATTATGCAAATACAGCCCCCGGTGAGTAATGGTCCATTAGGAGCAAGTGAATGGCTTCATTACAGGGGATGTTCCTTTGTTTCACTGGGCCATTGTCTGCCCAGGTTCTGCCACTTGTCCAGCACAATGTCCAAAAGACAAACCCAACCACTAGAATTCAGTTTTAAAAACAATACATTGTAATATTATGAAATATAGTATATTGGAAAGTATCTGATTTTTGTAATTGTACCCACTATTACCCGTTAGAGTTTCAGAACAGTAGGTTCTGTAAAAACACAATACAACAACTTGTAGAGGCACAATAACTTAAAGCGATCCTATGCTGGGAAATAACTAAAATTAAAAAGATAATAATTTATTTATTTATAATTTAGCTTTAATCGATAGGTACAGTTACAAGTATTTTAATTATTATAAAGCTAACAATGCATCAACAACAATTATGTATAACAGTTCATAACATTGTACTTGCTATCACTGGGTTGATTATATCACATAATTCTGGATGCTGTACAGCATGTTGGAAGAGTTCAAGAAACAATGAATTCTCTCAACATCAAAGGCTTAAAACTCAAGGAACGACTGACAATTTTTGGCACGCCCTTGCAAATTTGTACAGATCTTTGATGAAAAACAGGAAGACAGATAAGGTTCCAACTAAAATCATCCTAAAGCCAGTCCACACGGATTATGGTAAACATTTAGGATGCTAGTGAGCCAAGCTGTAACAACCACTGAATGTTGATGCTTTCTGCCAAGCAAGAGGAGAGTTGAACAAGCCTGAGTGATTCATAGCGAGCAGGAGGGCAGTGGGCTAGAGGCATGTTGGAATGTACTCCACACTGGAGGAGGGCAGTGGGCTAGAGGCATATTGGAATGTACTCCACACTGGAGGAGGGCAGTGGGCTAGAGGCATGTTGGAATGTACTCCACACTGGAGGAGGGCAGTGGGCTAGAGGCATGTTGGAATGTACTCCACACTGGAGGAGGGCAGTGGGCTAGAGGCATGGTGGAATGTACTCCACACTGGAGGAGGGCAGTGGGCTAGAGGCATGGTGGAATGTACTCCACACTGGAGGAGGGCAGTGGGCTAGAGGCATGGTGGAATGTACTCCACACTGGAGGAGGGCAGTGGGCTAGAGGCATGTTGGAATGTACTCCACACTGGAGGAGGGCAGTGGGCTAGAGGCATGGTGGAATGTACTCCACACTGGAGGAGGGCAGTGGGCTAGAGGCATGTTGGAATGTACTCCACACTGGAGGAGGGCAGTGGGCTAGAGGCATGGTGGAATGTACTCCACACTGGAGGAGGGCAGTGGGCTAGAGGCATGTTGGAATGTACTCCACACTGGAGGAGGGCAGTGGGCTAGAGGCATGGTGGAATGTATTCCACACTGGAGGAGGGCAGTGGGCTAGAGGCATGGTGGAATGTACTCCACACTGGCAACAGATTCATTGTCTACCAACGTCACTGCATCTACCAATAAGTCTAATGTTTTTCTGTTTGTTGTAAACTTGTCTATAATCTCCCACATTCAGTCAAAACAAACTGTTTATAACAGGTGTACAAGTTAGATGTTTTCAAGCCACAAACACGGCTACTACCCCATGGGTACACAGACTATCTGTCAAAGATCTGCTATTTTGATACATTTTTACACAGACAGCACCTGCTATGATCTAGGACCTGTCATAATTGTATAAGAGTAGAGCAGATGTACATAACTGTAAGTGTAGGTAGCGATCCTAAATGCACCAAACATACCAAGATTGAAGACTCTCTAACAATGAAAGAGGCAATTTATTTTGTTATTCATCATGTCTTACATCACGGTCTTAGAAAATGGGCCAAGAGGCCACGAAGTGCTTTGGACTGTATTGTGATTTTTTATTTATTAATTAAATGGTTTTTGGTGAATTATAGTTACAGATCATTAAGGGTTATGATGGAAGTAAAATGTTCACATGTTAAGTAGTGTCTGTAGTGACTATATGCAAGCCAGTGAAGATACACCTGGAAATAAAATATTTGAGTAGAACGTTTCGTGAAGATTGTATACATGCCTGTATATATATTACTTTACATATTATTAAAAACACTGTTGAATTTGATCCCGATACTCTGCTATTTAGGCTGATTTCCAGTGGTTGTAGAAACCTTGCAGGAGAGTTGATGAGCTGCAATCTTGCATGTAGAACAGTTAAAGGTTGTTTAAGAAAATATGCATACATTTTCTGTTCTCATTTTGCCCCTACCACCCTCCCCCAGAATGGAAAGAAGAAAGAGATGAACTATAATAAAACTGTTTGTTCACAAGGTACATCTACATAGCATGCATTTTGACTTCAAAACTGCAGCAATTAATGACGTAATACTGATTGAACTGGAGTGAAGTAGTAGCTGGAACATGTATAGTAAAACATCTGAATAATATTCCTTATAATCTTGGCTAAATATGCTTTAACCTTACAGTTTAAAACTTGCAGGCACCCAGAAATGGTAAAATCTGTAGCAGCATCATGGGTTAACTGGCCGGGATCTAATGGGTTAAAGCTGTACACATTAGTCGCAATCCACATTGAGGCATTCCTTCTGTTCAACCCTGGGACAATGGCAGGCAGAGGAAGCTGGCCAGGTTCTGCTACAGTATTAAGGAAATAGGCAAATTTTGCATTTTGAAATGCCCTTAGAATGATTGAACCAAATACAGATTTCTTGGCACTACCCTAAGATATGTCTATGCAAAATTAGATGCAGTGCAAGTATCATGTTTGCTACTACGGTTGTTGACAGTTGTAACGCTCGTATTACAAAATGCATTTACAGTTTAATCAATTAATAAGCAGGTTGAGAACACGTTTGCCTATCAGTGGCATGTATTTCCAATTGTTGCCATTTCTGCCGGGCAGAAACAGTTTCTGCCCGGCATAAATCAACCAACCCTGTAGGTAATTATTAATCAAATGTTTTTTTGGTGAATCATAGTTACAGATCATTAAGGGTTATGATGGCAGTAAAATGTTGACATGTTTAATGTTCACTTATTGCACCATGTCTTGCATTTAGAGGAATAATTATAATAGTAAATAAAATGTTGTGGCACCTACTTTTAAATACATGCATTGATAAGAACCCGGGAATTACTTTTCTGTGGCCTAAGAATAACTAATTTAACAAACATCCTGCTTATAATTAATTACAAAACAGAAAAGACAAGCTCCAACCTCCATATAAAACAACTGCATAAAAATATATATCAATGCAAGACACATATTCTGCAAGTGACAGATGTTGTAGGAAGGGGTATAGCAGCCAGTTTCTGTTTGTCACAATACACAAAATCTACTGTTAGGGGATTGTCTCAAAGGACCCTTTTCAAAACCACATCACTAGATAGTGTACATTTTTTGCATTTTTAGGGCCCCCTGAGGTGCATTTAGAATGATTCAATCAAATACAGATTTCTTGAGTATAATGGCACTACCACATAATAATAATAATAAACTTTATTTATACACCATCAAATCCGGGACTAATGACCCCCGTTCATGGGTGTTTACAAATTGCCAATCATCTAAGAAGCATAAAAACACTTTTAAGAGAATAAATAAGAAAATAAATTAAATTAGCAAACAATATCCTAGTATATAGTGTATGCATATATATATAAGCCTAAGTATAGTAAAATTACGGGTAAATGCAATGATAAAATCAACGATTAGCAAAAGTGCTGAACAGCTGAACCTACTGGAATATATATATATAATAAAAATATATATATAAATAAATACAAAATAAATAAAATAAAAGCCTAATTTACATTAAATAATTTGATTAGATACTAAAATGTGATTCTGAGATAAATAAGACTAAAAATGTATTAAAACTATATGCATGAATAAAGCAAAGGTTAAATGATGTCTGGTTATATTAGTTTGAGAACAGAAATGTCTTCAATAATTTTCCAAACTGTCTAGTGTTCTCAATCGCGCGTAATTCCAGAGGCAGAGAGTTCCACAATGTCGGCCCAGCACATGCAAATGCCCGGCGACCATAACGTTCTAGGGTTACGCGTGGAACATTCAAAAGCAGACCACCGCCAGAGCGTAGGGTCCTGCGTGGTGCGTAACGATGTAGCAGTGACGCGATATACACTGGCGTGCCTGCATACAGTGCCGTGTGTACAACCATGAGTAACTTGTACTCGATGCGCTTTCTCACTGGGAGCCATTGTAGCTGTTGTAGGACAGCAGTGATAGATCGCCGGTCACCTCGTCGAAGTTGCATCACAACACGAGTGGTTGACCGTTGGACTCTCTCTAGACGGTATACCAAACAGCATCACATTTCCATAATCAATTCTGGATGTCACAAGTGCATGGACAAGACATTTGCAGACACTGGTCGTCATTGCCCCTCGTACAAGAGCAATTCAAATTATTTAATGTAAATTAGGCTTTTATTTTATTTAAGCACTTCGACATACATTTGCAACCTGCGTCGCCATCGATAAATCAGCATCGATTGCAACACCAAGGTCATGGACGATGGTCGATGTCGCTACATATTGTCCACATATGTTCACATGATCAATGAGTATTGGTCTGCGCAAGCTCGATGAACGCATAACAATTGCTTCCGTTTTGCTCTCGTTGAGAACCAGTCCGTTGTCATAGAGCCACGTTTTAACTTCACTGATGCAAGCCTCCATTCTGATGAGAGCATTCGTATGCTCAAAAGGTGGAAAATCGACGTATAACTGCGTATCATCGGCATACAGATGGTGTTGTACGTCGTGTCGGTTGAGTAAATTCGTTAGAGGCGCAATGTAGGCGTTGAAGAGCACCGGCCCAAGAACCGACCCCTGTGGTACTCCGGATCTCATCACGGTACACCCAGACACTTCTTTCCCGACACGCACGGCTGAGGTACGACCATATAGGTATGACGCCAACCACGCATGCGCTTCGCAGCATATGCCATAGCCAAATAGTCTCCGTAGTAAGATATCGTGATTTATTGTGTCGAAGGCTGCTGTTAAATCGAGAAGCACAAGAAGTACTCCACGACGAGCATCAATCGCTTGCGCCACATCACTGTGAATGTGTAAGAGTGCTGTCTCCGCACTGTGGCGTGGTCGGTAGGCACTCTGGTAGACGCCCAGTATGCCATTCTCGTTCAGGAAGCATTGCAGTTGTCTTGAGACGAAGCGCTCCATTGTCTTCGCCACAAACGAAATGTTCGATATTGGACGGAAGTTAGACAGCACATTGACATCAGCACCTCGTTTTTTCAGTACAGGCGTTACAATGGCGTGTTTCATCGACTGTGGGACTAAAGCAGTGGAGAGCGACGCATTAATTATGCGTGTAATAACTGGACACAGCACTTTAATGTTCTGTTGAAGGAGTGACGTTGGCAGCGGGTCCAGTTCGCACTACTTGGTAGCAGATGCTAAAATTATGTTCTTCACGTCTGCCGGTGAAGCAGCTTCGAAACATACTAAATGTGCAGCCACATTCGTCACTACGTCTTCGGTTGACGATTGAGTCATATTGCGGCGCAACGCATCGATCTTCTCGGAGAAACTCTTCTGGAATTTTGCTGCAACAGTAGCTTGTGTAGCGTCCTCGGGTAGCGGTCGGTCTCCCGCTCGACCAAGTAGTGTGTTTGCGATCTGGTAGACACGTCAGATGTTGCCACCGGCACTTGTCATCTCAGTACGGTAGTAATGCGATCGTGCAGTCCTAAGTGATTTTTCGGAACGCGTTGCGCAAACCGGTGTATATTTGACGATGTACAGTCAGTCCAGTTTGTCGCCAGTTTCGCTCAGCACGACGTAATGCCCGCTTCTCGTCAGTTAACTCGCTTGTATGCCACGGTGTCTTCGGCCTAGCCGTGATAGTCCGTGAGATTACTGGGGCATGAGCGTCAACGATGCTATGTATGCATCCATCGTATCGAGTGAGGATAACTTCAGGATTTTGTTCAGGAACGTTAAGATGTGATGCCGCAAGATCTGCGGTAAAACGGCTGCTGTCAATGGCTGAGTACTTGCGGTATTGGACGCATCGCGTCATACGCTCTGGTTTAGATTGGCGTAATCCGCATTCAATAACACGGTGATCAGTGAGAAGAGTTTTTGGCTCAACTGTTGTGGCTATGACGTGATATGTTCCCGACGTGATAACCAGGTCCAGGATGTTGCCGCGCTCATGTGTTGCACTTTGCACATGTTGTACAAAGCCATGAGTCTCCAGTAAATCAGCCAAGTTCATTGCTTCGGCGCATGTGGAATCACCACATCGTGTGTTGAAATCACCACACATGACAGTCTCTGCAGGGTGGGCCGCGGCGATGAGTAAAATCTTCCCAACGTCATCTAGGAAGGAGCGGAAGTTAGACGTTGGCGGTCGGTAGACAACGATCATGCGAATGGTGCAACCAATACGGATATTACGCAGAATAACGCAGCAAGTCTCACTAGCATGAGTATCAATGTCAGCACGTGAAACTAGCTGCAATGTCTTTCGAAATAGTACTCCTACACCACCTCCACGACGGACCCCACTGCGTGGCTGGTGAACGAACGTGAAATCCTCACCGCACAGTTCGGATTCGACAATCGTTTAGCCTTCTGCCAGCCAAGTTTCCGTTAAGGCGACGACGTCCAGTTCATGCTCGTCGATGTAGTCGCGCACTAGTAGCGCCTGTTTGCGAATGGATCTTGCGTTAATCAGGGCGAACTTCGCACAAAGATGAGAGGAGCTTCGCGCAGTGGAAGACCCATTACCCGAGCCCATCGAGGTCAGTGCGATCAAGTTGGCACTGTTAACACCAGTTTGTTTATAAACAGAATTGACCTGGCGGCACCATCTGCTGGCCACGTTGGTTATTGGTCTGGACTTCGTCTTATCCCGGCTGTTGGTCGCCTACACAAATGCAGTCTCTCAATTGTTTCCGTCCACGGTTGACTAGGCGGCTGCATGCATTTCTGTAGATTCACCAACAATGTTCTGGACAGCGACATGCTTCAGCAGACACTACCACAAGCAGGCAATGTTCCGGTACGGTGAGCGCAGCTTGGCAGAGCAGACATGTGTAGTTCAAACTGGTTGATAGTAGCAGCCACGCCCCAGAATAAAGGGCAGTTTTAAAAGTCACTTTAAAACGTGTGATTAAAGATATATATACAGTCACAGACCTGCCATGTGTACGTATTGTATGTTCACGACTTACATTACACAGCACGAAGATAATCCAGGATTTCAAAACGTTGATAAATAGAGATTATAGACAGACCGGGAGCAGCCACACACCGCAGCGCTACAACCTCGATTTGGAATAATGTAATAATACATGTAATGGGTATAAAAAATTAGAGAAAAGTTTACTGAAGACTTTTTGAAAAAAATGGGCCAAGTGGCCCTGAAGTCCTTTGGACTAATATGTCTATATGTGACCCCTGACCAAATGAGTGATAAGTCGGAAAATTGTAACATTGTTTTCTTACATTCTTGTAAAGGTTGGGTAGGGTGCTTTGTACAGTTTCAAAAATTATGACTGCTACAAAAATTGGCGAAGTTATGGACATTGAACATGGTAGGGGTCAAAAAGTGAAAATTAAGAAAACGGCTATTGAAGTTTTACATTACATGACATTCAAATGTGGCACACAGTGTGTATGTTATGTTGCAATGATACACTGGAAGTACAAATGTGCTGCTGCAAAAAGTTATGCTAGATTATGTCTTTATGTGTAAAACTAAGAGGACAGATTATTTAAGAGCAATCAATGGCATGTATTTCCTATTGTTGCCATTTCTGCCGGGCAGAAACAATTTCTGCCCGGCATAAATCAAACAACCCTGTAGGTAATTATTAATCAAATGTTTTTTTTATGAATCATAGTTATAGATCATTAAGGGTCATGATGGAAGTAAAATGTTGACATGTTTACTGTTCACTTATTGCACCACGTCTTGCATTTAGAGGAATAATTATAATAGAAAATAAAATGTTGTGGCACATATTTTTTAATATATGCATTGATGAGAAACCGGGAATTACTTTTCTGTGGCCTAAGAATAACTAATTGCAATTAACTTTCTGCTTATATAAAACAACTGCATACAAATATATATCCATACAAGACACACTCTGCATGTGACAGATGTTTTGGGAAGGGGAATAGTGTTCTGTTTCTGGTACAATACACAAAATCTACTGTTAGGGGATAGTCTCAAGGGCCCTTCTCAAAACCACATCACTAGATAGTGTAAACATTTTGCATTGGGGGGGGGGGGGCTGTGTCAGCCTTCTTCTCGTGTGATGTAGAGTTACCACAAGGAGAAAACATGTCTCCTTTGTTATTTGCTATTTACCTGAATGATTTTGAACACTGTTAGTCATAATTATAAGGGACTTGACATGGCAGCTGGTGAAATTTACAACAACCTTAGATGATGATGTAGAAAATGTATGTTCTACTATATGCTGATGATACTAGAATGATTCAATCAAATACAGCTTTCTTGTATACCGGAACTATGTCAACTCTTCTAATGGTTGACATGTGGTTGTTTCAGGATGACCCCTTAGAATGTAGGCACAACTGTCCAGGGGTCTAGAGGGTGCTGTGTCTGTTGACCCAAGCCTCTGCCAGTGACCAATTACAGACTAGTCACACTTTCACCAGCCAGCCATGGTGAGGTGTGATATATGTTGTGGGAAAAGGGATTAGTTGAACAAAAGGACTGGAAGCATGATAGATCTGCTGCTACAGTAGACCATTTAGTTAGCAAATTTAGCATTTTAGGGGACCTTTGGAGCCCTTAGAATGATTCAATCAAATACAGATTTCTTGTGTACAGTGACACCACATGAAATGTATATGCAAAATCAGAGAAAAAGTTGCTGAAAAGTTTTTGAAAAAATAGGCAAAATGTTAATTTGTTACCAGTTTTGGGGTCCTTGGAGGCCCTAGGGAACCCTTAGAATGAATCAATCAAGTACAGATGTCTTGTGCATAGTGGCAGTGCCCTAAGATATGTCTATGCAAAATTAGAGAAAAAGTTGCTGAACGGTTTCTGAGATACGGCAGTTAACGGCGGACGTTGGACGCAGAGTGATGGCAATAGTCCCTTGGACCTTTGGCCAAAGGACTAAAAATAAAAAAATTACCTGTTTTTTGGGCCCTAACGGGCTCTATGGGGCCCTTAGAATGATTAAATCAAATACAGATTTCTTGTGCATAGTGGCAGTACTCTAAGATATGTCTATGCAAAATTAGAGAAAAAGTTACTGAACAGTTTCTGAGATATGGCAGTTAACGGCGTATGGCGGATGCAGAGTGATGGCATAAGTACGTTGGACCTTCGGCTCAAAGGACTAATAAAAAAGAATGTATGGGATATCACTCTTCTCCTTTGTTTTATAAAACTATAACTATGCAAATTAAGTGTTACATATTGATCAAGTGAAAAATTGCATGTGCAACTTAAATCCCAGCCTGCTACAATGTGACAAAACTACAACATCCACAATCATGGTCATGTATACTTCCATACAACATCTCCCATTGTGTAAATTTTATTGATTTAAAACATGATTTACTTCAATATATATTCTCAAAGTCAGACATCCAGAATTCCGCTGTTGTTCTTAATGCTGGGTGCATTAAGAACAATACACTGCAAAACTTGTGTTGCGAGTCGTCTGTTTGATCAACAAGCAAAGACGATGTCTCGCCTTACACCATCATACATTATGCAACTTTTGTTGCTGCAATTCAATTTTCCAATGATGAATCGGTTCAACAACTGTTGTACCAGCCAAGTCAACATGCGACAAACAGAAGACTCGCAACAAAAGTTTAGCAGTGTACACCCAGCATTACCCTTCCTCATGACTGGAGGCAGTTATCAAGGCTTACTTAAATGTCAATATCATGTATTAACGTAAGGTTTACCCTTCGTCTGTATTGCTTACGTGATTATGACATCACACCGACTTTGTCTTAAAAAATCAGAAATGTATATAAATTAGAATTAACAATTAAGATGGTCAAGTTAACTTATAAAATTGCTAACATAGTTAGTATGAAATGGTTATTATTGAGTCCTAGGCTATGGCCCTATGCCTATACTATAGTATTAGTAGTACGAAATCTTAAATTTGACTTGCCATGGTGTCGAATTTAAATTATCTTTACTTTATGTATGACGTTTTGACTTTCATAGACACAGCCATAGGCATAGCATAGGTACTAGGCAGTTATTGAATGAATTATTTTATGTGTAGTTTAAACTTTAATCAATAAGGATTCTGGGGGAACCTTGGATTAGAAAAGTAATCAAGCATGTATTCCGGAGAATGCCATTGATGATAAAATCCAGCATTGACAGCAGCAACAATCATTGTGACAGTCGCCGACACATCAGTAGACAGACAGTGACAGTCGCCGAGTCCGGGTGGCCCAGTGGCAGTGTCACCCGCCAGTGAGTGACTCAGTGAGTGAGTGTGCACTGCGACTGTCTGTGTCAGTGTGTGGGGTTAGTAAACAACGAAGTCGACGCCTACTAATACAACTTACAAGGCTACGCACCTTTTATGCTGCATTCAAACTCGCAAACGATCTCTTTATCTTTCTTGTATTTCTTCTCTGACGCCATATTTTAACAGAGAACGTCTGTTGACGTCTCCAAATCGTGGAAATAATCCAAAATTCAAACCGAGGAATGGCCAGATAAAGCCTACACTCAACACGACATAAGGAAGTAGTGTGAATTCTGGGATACATCCCAAATTTCCAATGACGTATGGCTTTAAATGCCCGGTAGTTAAACCAATGAGAATCGTGTTTACAAAAGAAGGAACCAATTAGAACGCCTAATACGTTTTCATCGACCTGTCAGTGTATTAGCAAGTCACAACAAAACGCTGGATGCAGCGAAAGGTTTGTAATTTCTAACAACATTGTGATAAAAACCGGTAGCTGGATTGTCTAGCAGATATTTAGCCTTATTTTAGGTCTACGTATACTATTTATAGGTGTGGGTTATGTTTTGGTGTATGTGTAGTCTCCTTTTCTAACGTCTTCACCGGTGAATTTTGACAAAGTTTGTGCACGCTTGTTTCAGAATTCAGTTGCGACTTGCGCGTCGTCGTCTGTCTGAAGTTGAACCCTGTCCACAACGTTTGTTGTGAAGCGTTGTTGAGCCTGCTCCGATTACCTGGTTGATCGAGCATCAACCAAGCAGTTTGTTAACCGGTTCTCGTCTGTTGAACAAGCGAAACTCCTAAGTGACGACTGCAGTGCTAGTGCACCTATTTGCAGGTGCTCATTCGATCAACCCACTTCCGTGCAGTAGTTGTCGTAACTTGTAAGTTGTATTGCAATTTGTCAAGATCAAGTATGCCCCGTTCGAGGAAAGGTTTAGCCCTTCACCCGACATTCAAGAACAAGCAAGTTTTGCTGTTGGACTGCCGTTACTGTAGCAACTGTGTGTGCACCCGGGGTATGAGAGCCATACTTCTGGCAGATGTAGGAGTAGAACTCTACTCAACGGATTTGCCACCAACAGAGTAAGTAATATGCTATATAGTCAACCTATATTCTATATATGCATACATAATAAAAAATGGGCATTGTTTTACTTAACTGGCCTAGATTATTAACTGCGTCTGCCTGCAAGGTAGCCCCATACTAGGGAGGTCAGACCAATTTACCTCCCCTTCTGACAACATGGGAGACAGGGGTCCCAGTTTAGTGGCCATAGTTTATTATCATGCATTCTACCTGTTGGTTTGTGAATTTTCGTATGTTGTAATAATGTCAGTGTGTGTACCTGTGCTGAAAAAATATTTTTTGCCGGTGTTTATTAGCGGTAATGATTTTTTTACTCTCAGTGTCATATTTTGGTTTTCTTGATTTACGCGTGTGGCCATCTTGGATCACGTTGACAGGCCCCACCTATCAAACTGATTTGCGAGATTATGTTAATGAGTACATCCATATTTAAATGTGATGAAGAAAGAGGAAATTCAGAGGAAAATGAATCTGAAAATATCATTGTAATCCGTCGATAACAAATTATAGTAATTATGGATTTAAAATGGCCTATGTTTGACGATGTTTTGTGAGTATTTAGTTAGTTGGTTTCAGCGGAAAGCATATGCCAGAGGGTAAAGAATTGTGTGAACGATAACGTGATTACAGTGATGGCTTACCAATTGATAGCACAAACATGCACAACGTCCGTTTATGGAACCCCCGTCTAAAATGATATCGCCATTTTGCCTTCTTCCCTGTATGCGCGCAGTGCATCATGGTATACAATGCACTCGTGACTCGGATAGCGATGTGATCGACAGCGGGTGACTTTGATTAATACTGCCAAGTACATATGCCTACACCCGAGTAATTCATTGCTACCATGCTTAATGTAACTGATTGATGTTTATATTAATATATTATTAGTTTATTTATTGGTATTACTTTAGTTTAATTATACAACTATTGAGCTATTTAGCATATACATAATATTGTGTGTTGGTTACATTATTACAATTTATGATAATTTATGTTTCAGTTAATTTATTGTATTATTATTTGTTTATACAATTTTGTATCGTTATAAATTATTTTGATGTAGGGCCTACTGTTTTTGTATTTGATATGTATATACCAGTTTTTTTATATATTAAGATTACAGAATAAGATTATATCTTTGTATTTGTCACTATATAGTATACATAAAATAATATACATTAAGTAAACATTATGATTTATTGTATCTATTAATTGTATATAATCATAGACAAGTATAATAGTATGCCCTATTGTTGATGATAACAATGGGTTTAACCACAGTATATTACAAGTTAATTGGTTTGGCAATTATAGTAGTTATGGGATTTGCCCAATGTAACAAGTGTTGTGTATTGGGGGTCTATTATTGGCATTTTGTGCCACAGTGAATTATGAGTTAATTGGCTTGTCAGTCGTAGCAGTCATTGGCTTTGCCCAATAAAACAAGTGTTGTATAATGGGATACTAGTATTGTCAGTTTGTGGTTCTAATTCACAATCAACAAATCCTTTCATGTGGTTGTAAGTTCATACAGTTGTTTTAATGTTACGAAGATAGAACCACACTGACCATCTTTGCTCAGTTGCTGTGTCGTGTTCATGATTTAATGCTATTGTAATACATGATGTGTGTGTGCGCGTGTGTGTGTATTTACTTTTTTATGTTTGTATTTACTGTTACATGTAATTTTGTATTGGCCTTCTTTATAGATGACAAAAGACTCAAGATGATAAAAAGTAATTTTCTTGTGATTTATGTACACAATCAGTTCCGTCAGAAAACATTTGGAAAAATTCATGACATTTTGAACTTTGCAAAACTAGTTTTCTTAATGTTGTACTTAGCTACATGAAATGAATAGCATTGTACTTCTTATAGTGACCACTATGTGGGAAAATATTTTAAACAAATTGTCCTTGTGATTTATATGCAAAATCAAATCTAACGGAAAATTGTCGGAAAAAAACATGAAATTAGAAACTTTACAAAACTGCAGTTTCTTTAATATTTCATTGATATACATGAAACAAGCACCATTGCACTTCTATTGGTGACTATTATCAGGGGAAAATAAAAATAAAAAATTCTTGTGATTTATAAGCAAAATTAGATCTGTCAGAAAACCGTCAGAAAATGTCATGAAATTCGAAACTTTACCAAGCTGTAGTTGTTTTAATATTTCACTTAGATACATGAAACAACTACCGTTGTACTTCTTACAGTGACTACTATCAGGGAAAAATGAGAAAACATTTTTTTTTACGAAACAAAATTTTGGTCCGACCACCCTACCCATACTCCCATAGCCCGTAGGGTTAGAATAATGGTTACAGTTTCGTGGTGAGCACAGACATGTAATATTTAGGCCAGTTAAGTAAAAAAAAGTGTAAAGTACGTTGAGCAGACTGGACTGGACTGGATACTGCACTTTATAAGAACTTACCTTTTACTTTGGAAGATTACCACTATGTCTATGACTCTGAGGTATATTGATCTAAAATTATACTCGATACTACCCACCCATGAAGCCATGAACAAATGACAGTAATTGTCATCATTACAATATTTTTTCTTAAACCCCCACACCATTGCCATTTAATTTCTGCTGTCACTAATTACTGCATGCAGCAGATAATAATTTTAACACAAATCCACAGTTGCGTCTCCTGGGAAATGACTGACAACACAATTTGTCCACTGAAGTAAGTAAATAACTACCTTTGATTATTTTAAAATACATTGCCAATTGGTAGATCAGAGCCCAATGGTCCAAGTAAATGAATTAAAGGGGTCCTGTATACATTGTGCTACTCCACGGTAGAAGTATTTTGTCGTCCGACGCTTGCTGTCTGCAGCTATTTATAGAACAGTCTCGTGCAGGCGATATGTTTGCTGTCATTAGTTCTTGGGAACACAAGACAAATGTGCGCTGAATCTAATGATTGTGTTGTTGATAAGGATTTATTTATGACATATACAGTTGCAAATTAACAACACAAAATAAATCGATCTTTATCAACAACAAAATCATTAGATGCAGTGCACGCTTGTCTTGTGTTCCCAAGAACTAACGATGGCAAACATATCGCCTGCACCAGACTGTTCTATAAATAGCCGCAGATGCCAAACGTCAGCTGACAAAATACTTCTGCCGTGGAATAGTGCAATCTATACAGTGCCCCTTTAATATAGAAAGATGTGAGTGGAGCTGTGCACCCAGAAAGACATAGGCTAACAATGCTGCAGAGTTAGCATAGTAATATATCTAGATCTATATTAAATTAATAAGCTAATTTGGAGGCAGACAAGTGTCTCTCCTCCCAGGTGCTGAGGTCCACTCGCCTTTTTTGTGTTCGTTCGTATATATATATGCACACTGCCAGTATATATGTATATGTGTGTATACGTGCATGCATGCTTTGTATAATAATAATAATAAACTTTATTTATACACCATCAAATCCGGGACTAATGACCCCCGTTCACGGGTGTTTACAAATTGCCAATCATATAAGAAGCATAAAAACACTTTTAAGAGAACAAATAAGAAAATAAATTAAATTAGCAAACAATATCCTAGTATATAGTGTATGCATATATATATAAGCCTAAGTATAGTAAAATTACGGGTAAATGCAATGATAAAATAAACGATTAGCAAAAGTGCTGAACAGCTGAACCTACTGGAAAAAATATATATATAATAAAAATATATATATAAATAAATACAAAATAAATAAAATAAAAGCCTAATTTACATTAAATAATTTGATTAGATACTAAAATGTGACCCTGAGATAAATAAGACTAAAAAAATGTATACAACATGCATTGTATATGTAAATTTATGTCTTTATTTTCATCATGAGATGATGGCACAAATTCTGTTGTGCACCCTGTCAACCCTACATACTATCCGATCTGACTGTCACCTGGACCACAAGGATGTACATTTTGGTGCAGCATCATTTCAAGTCAAATTGGCAATTGTTGTTATATCTACACACATATATAGTAATTGTTACACATATGTACCTGTTGTATATCAAGCAACATTAAAAAAGTGTATCCAATCCTACTAGATGTGTTTTTGGATTATAATAATTATTATCAATTATGTTAGTGTGTGTACACATTGTCTGACACACTGCTGGTTTGTTTCAGATCAGTGGACCATGTTGCTGTCATGTACAACACAGAGAAATGTCACTGTACTATCAAAGACATAGCCTGCCTTAAGTGGTACGTACATGTGCCAGCAATGGTGTACTTGCAGACAGTAAGAGGAACACAACATATATATATATATATATTAAACCTATATTAGTACAAATATATCTAGAAATATGACTTTACACCACCTTCAATGTACTTAGTACTGCTCATTCATTATTCATGTGAAATTAACTCTGGTAAGATCTTTTCCAGATAATCAGTGCCACAATTCATTTTTCCACTTTTATTTGGAAGTCGATGTCAATTACATTTACAATTTATTTTATCCTTATGTTATTATCTGGTACTTCAGTAAATTTTCAGGTGTCACCAAGTAAAACAGGCATGTACAGTGTACAATGTTAGTACATTGACTGCTTAGCCAGTAAGCATCAGAACTGCCAAAACATTATATGAACCAATCTTACATTGGCATTTTAAGATGGTATGTGTGTTATATGTGACTGTTATTTAAAATGTGTGTGTGTTCACTGTGTTGTGTGTTTCAGTGGCAATATAGTCGGCTACTCAGTGATCAGTCCATGTAAGCTGTGTCTTCAGTCCTGCAACAATGGTCACTTCTACATGTTCCACAGCTGGGCCGTCGATGTGTCAGATCGCTTCAACACACTAGGTGGGTTGTTACATATAACACAATGCTGCACTTCCATCTTGCACCTTCGATTATGTGAACGCAGCACATGGTAAGAGCCGGAGAGAGAAAGAGAGAGAGAGCACGATAGATGGTAGAATTATTGTACCTGGTATGCTTTGAATAGGTTAGTAAGTTTAGGATTAAATTGTGGTGTAACACATTTGGCCAAAGTACATTTTAAGTACCAATTCACCAGTAAAATTTAAGGGAAACAGACAAGTTTTGGTAGTATGCACCTAAAAGAGGAATTACAGATTAAACAATGGGTTTCATGTGTATCGTAAACTAGACTAGTATTCTCGGTTTAGAGACTGGCTAACTGGGAAGAGTAGAAACTCAAGACACCAGCCTTTCTATGAAAATTACACTGTCCATACTACTTTAATTTTGTGTCTTCAACAAGCAACATCAGACATGCATTTAAAATTGTATAACACCTAAAGTATTCAGATGTTTCAACATAAAAATTCAGCGAAATCTGAGGTTATGTATGATTTTTGCTAGGTCAAGTCAGAGGTAAACATTTTTTAAATGGTGATGTGTGGTTCATTGTCTACAAAGATGGTCATTTCTAAGAGCATTAAAATGACACTGACATCACACGTGTAGGTTCCCTAGGAGAGGAGGTATAACACCTTGGAGGCTGGGTCAAACTTTGATAATCTCTATTTCTCAAAAAGAAGATTCCATTGATCTGAAATTTGGTTAGTAACATGGATCCATGATTATAAATCAACACACTAAGTTTCATTAAAATCAAAGATGATCATGTAAATTCTTGATTGATATGATATGGAATGTCCCAGATATTATTTAATTTTAAAAATAACTTAAAGAGGAAAATACAATGAGGTAATACATCAAGCAAATAAGACAACATTATAAAGAATAACTTAATATTAGGTGATGCTAAAATTTGAATATGTGAAGAATTCGTTAATTTGAGAGCAGTAGTGATTAATCAGAGATTAATAACATTCCAAACTTAACTTTTAAAAGAATTGAGCAATTAAAATATATATATTTGATTCATACTAAGTTAAGCATTGAAATTGCTCTGGACAAGAAAGTTTTCTTAGAGGTTAGATAATTGGAACAAATTACCTGTCGACTGTGGCAACGTGTGTACAGATTTCAAAATGGAATTAGGAGTCTGAAATGCAATTACAACTGATATGGAGGCCACACCTAGATGAAATAGATTACTCTTGACAAGCCAGTGTTATCTGGATTGTGTTGCTTTGAATGATGTCTTGTTCAATCCAGACAGTGCCACTAAGATCTGCTCTAATGATCCTTTCATCATATTGATACAAATACATGATATGATTTGTTTGACAGCTCTTTCACTAGGACAAACACAAATTCTACAACACCAAATTAATTGCTATTTGTACAATTAATATTATTTAATATTTTGTGTGTGAACATTGTTATGTTCCAAGGAAGAATAAATGAATAAACAAAAAGATTTAAATGCACATTTATAGGCATGTAATATTACATATATCCTTTTTTTCTTAACCTTTTAATATGTGTACTATATGTATGAGAAGTACACTTTTGATAACATTAAATAAACTTAAATTAACTTGTTTAAAAAGTCAGAACTATTCAATCTAGTTATCTAAAACGCAACCTGTGATGTAAAGTATACAATAAAACACAAAGTGGTTTAACACACAACAAACTGTCCGTGAAGATTAACCACTGGTCAACTATGAATCATCAATGGGCACTGCATTTAAAGTTGGAGGCATTTGGTATAGAGAAAAAACGTACATGACTGCTGAGTATAAGACACTGGATGAATTTAGACTTGTCATATTACATAAATCCCAGTGGCAGACTTATCTCTATGTTAAATATTTTAAAATTAAAACAATGTTTTAAATATCTTTTTATTTTTAATAACATTGGTGAATTGGGTATATACCGGTTAGTATCATTTGTAAATTAGTATACAGTCAAACTTTGCTTTATAGTCACCTTGCTAATACAGCCACCTCACAACTAAGGTCACCCGAGGATAGTTCCAGATTATTTCTGTAACAGTAAAGTTTAGGAAATGAGTCTCACTAATATGGTCACCTTGCCATTTCTTCACCTCGCCATTCTAACCCCAGTCCAAGGGTGACCTTAATAGTGAGGTTCCACTGTACATGGTGTGTGTAGATGTGATTTGTTGACATGTATCTGTGCATTGTATAAGGGCGTTTCTGTAGGCACAAAGAGACTGCTGTGGGGAAGCCTTCTGGAGCAGGATGATGAAGATGAAGACGTTGCAGAAGACAACTGTCTTCGATGAAATTCTCCAGCAGAATCACTCGCAAAGCAACACTGTGTCATAGCTATTTTTCCCAATCAAATAAGGTGATCTGAAGTGTTTGTGGTGACAATATCTTATGAAGTGATAGTTGTTGAAAAGGCTGGATGAGTTTGTGGTGCCAGACAATCTGTATCTGTCTTAGACATTCACATTTACCTCTATTTGTGACAACTTGTTGTTTGTTCATGCCGACCTGCTATTGACAACACATGTTATAAGTGATAGTGATTCGTCCTTCTAACACATTCTGAATGTGGAATTATGTGTATTTGTTCAATCTAGATATGTACAGGGATTCTAAGTTGAAAAATTGTAACTTATTCAGAGATGTTTCAACTGAAATAGAGATATTGCAGTAAAATATGTGTGATGAAACTAGTTGAAACAAACATGTACTTCTTTATTTGGCAATTTTCCAACTTCTTGTGACATCAAAAAATGCTCAGAGTCCACAAGAATAATTGCCTCTGTGGAGCAGTTTGATTTAGTAAAGTAGAGGGCATTGCTTTTTGTCTTTCCCTGATTTTACAGAAGCAGCAGGACATTAAAATTTATAGTTTGATAATTTTCTTTAAATTTGGGAAATTTGCCATCAAAATTTGAATATTTGGAACCTCTGTATGAATCAAGAACAGACAAATTGTCTTTAAATCTGCATATGTTTGTCGGACGAGTTTGTAGCATCATCATCATGTGCCTTTAGATATTTTTGGCATTTTTCACATTGACATTTTGGTCAGTTAATCGGAACCACAATCCAGATCAATTATATTATAACATCTGTCAATATTCAACAGTTTTAATTTGATAGTTAATTTTGGTTGGAAATCCTCAGAAGTAACTCAAGTGAATGTCATTCCATGTATAGAAACTCCACTTGATCCTGGCTCAAGTTGTTGCTTTCAAAATGGTTCTTGGGAATAATAAAATATAATTTAACTCCTGATATTATCACGCCATTTCACGAACACAATTTGTGGTATCTGAAATGTGTAGACATTTTTGATTGCACGACTAACAACAGCTCGCACACCAATAAATGTATACGTCTGGTGAGCACATGTTCAGATAAGTAATTATTTGCATACTTGTGCTAATTTTAAATATGATTCATATCATTCATAATAATAAAAGTACTTATATAGTGCCCGATCAGTTGAAATTGCTCTCGGGTGCTTTACATACATACACAGACATATATATAATAGTATTTTACATAAAAAGAAATGCTAACTAAGAAATACAATTCATATGGGATGGAGAGGATGGTTACATAGATGCATTACTCTTTAGCTATGGCTATCAACTCAAGCAGACTTTTTTATTGTACTTCATTTTTGGTAAGATCACTGTAGCCAATATTTCATGCTATTTTTTTAGCCAAGAACAACAAAATTGTGTAAACATGTAGATGATCCGACATTAATGACACAGTTCTAACTCTTCATCCGGCCAGAGGAAATTGTTAAATTCTAGACAGCATAAATGTTGTTTTCCTCACTTACCCGGGTATGCCTATTTTGAAGACATGCCTCCATCGATTTGAATCAGTTCCCATTGGCTGTGTTCCCTTCTCTCTACTCTATAATTCCAGCCCTTTCTTTTTGAAATGTTTAAATTAAACCGACAATAGACAAATTACTGGATACATATAAAATTAAAATTTTTAAGAGACATTTGAGCAGTTGAGATGTTTGAATAAATATAGCGTTACATGCCCAGAACATGATTTTATAATACCAGTGGTCATATTTTGTACTGTTACAATCAAAATATCTGCTGATGATCTCTGGTATGATAATCTCTTATGTTGTACTTTGACCTTCTGTGTTTCACTGTTTTTCTGTGATCTCCACAAAATACTATGTTTCATTTATATTAAATATAAATGAAATGTAGTAATTTATGTTTTGATTTATAAAATAAGAATAGCTGCATTGTGTGGAATATGTGTGGTTTGGGTTGCTTCTTGTGTGTATATGTTTAAATACTGTTACTTTGAATGTTAATTGCAGTCCGTTTAATCTGCTGGTCTATGTTATTTCGGTATCTGGTTTTATTTCAAATTCAGTTAAATACATCTGCTTAAGAACAATTAAATTGTATGTGGTGTGACATGATCATTGTAAATCCTTGTGCCTTGCCTTAATTGTGTTATTTAAACTATTGTGCTTTGTAAATGCAAATATATAATGTGTATTTTACAGTTGATATAGTTGCATACATTGGAGGTGAACCTTATGCTGACATCACCACATATTGAATGTTCTAGTCTGATGCTGCAATGTAATCACTATAGTGTTGTTTTTGGCAAAAAATAATGATACTTTGATTTGACTGTTACGCTGTGTTGAGTATTTAGCTTACCTTTCTAGTGCTGTGGTTGTGAGTCACTTCTTTTTGTTAATTTCTTTGATGATATGTATGAATATTTTGTGTGTGAGTTGTATAAATATGTACTTATATACTTGTTTCTGTTACCATATAATATTGATAAATGATTTGTGTTATTGTTTTGACTTGTGACCTGATTGGAGTTCTCTGCATAAGTGACTCGACTACAAACAAGACAATCATTAATATCTGACCAAGCTTTAGAAATGAAGAGAAAGCACTAAATAAAAAACCTATTTATTCGCAATGTTCCCCATCATGTAAATAAATGTGTTTGTTGTGTTGTGAAGGTCTGTTGATGTTTTTACATGAACAGATGTGTTCATTGTGCTAGAGCAGCTGAGTGTCTTAACTGTGTTCTACACAGAAGTAGGGTCTGATATTGTACCTGTGGCTGTACATCAACATTAATAGATCCTAGTCTTGCAGATATATTTATTATGTGCATCACATTTGCAATAAACATGTTGCTGTTACATTACTCATTTGGCATTATGATCTTATTCTTTCTAATTGAATACATTGTAAGTTGTGTCAAAGTAGTCCCTGTGGTCAAGTAAAACCAAATGTTCTTCAGCTTTTTATTATTTTGGATGTAACATTCTATATGCATTATCATTAATAATCTACAAGTGTGTATTGCCTATATCTGACTTAATCCTGTAACTGAACATATTTTGTGGCACATTTAAAATGTTGATATTGGTTCAGTGGAGTGGAGATCCATCTGAAGAATTGGCTTGAACATAATTGGATGGCTTGAAGCTGAAAAGCAGCAGCAGTGAATGGAACATGAATGCCTTGTCCCACACCACAGCAATATGGTGATAGCTACAACCACTGCTGACCTATCAGATGGTTTGTGGAACTATATATATATATATAGGTTGCTCTCTGTATTTGAGAAACCAACTACGAAACAACAAGACTGGTTTGATGCAAATGACACTGCAGTCACAAATGATTGATGACAAGAACAAAGCGTATGAGTGATAACGTAACACTAGAAACGTGAGGCTTGCAGATAAGTACAGGTTCAAAACAGACCACTGAATGGTGGAATGACAAGGCTCAAGTCCTTCAGCAATATACAGTGACTAATAAAATGAGATCCTTCTACAACTCGTAAAGAGGTACGGGAACCCCAAAAACGTGGTGCATCTCAAGTTCTCAACTAAAGTCAGAGGGTGATACTACCATCATGAAAGATAAAAACTGAAATGTTAGGCTGATCACTTCCATCACCTGCTCAATATGACTGGGGACACCTGAACTGATACTCTTGAAAGAGTGGAAGCACCCGAACTATCTGAAACTGGAAGAGCTATTGTCATGCCCTTCTGCAGTTTGTCGATCAATATCTGCAGTACACTTTCGTATGTTCACCCGTGTCATGTGTTCGTACGTAACAGTGTGATATTCTTCTTTGTGTTCAACGAGGCATATATGACCCTTGGTCCTGCTGCCTTCCAGCTGATGACGGCGCTCTGTGTCTCTTGTGACAACATGAATGCCACTCCTTCTGTGTGATGAGCACCTTCCTCTTCATGACATGACTATAGTATAATCTCTCATTTATTCAGGCTGACTTGTTCTGATTGTGTCCACCTTGTTTCGCTTAGTCCCGGTACTGTGATGTTGTAGGCACGTTGTTCCCTTGTTATTTGAGCTGCTTTGTTTGTTTCGTACATGGTTCTCACGCTGCATGTTCCGATTTTTAAAATTTTCTTGGAAAACAGATATCGGCAATGTAGCATCCTTTCGGCTTTCACTGGATGGCGTCATACGCTCCACGAGAGACCGTCTCTCTGCCTCATGTTCAGTCGAGTTCCTTGGTCGATTTTGTTTATAACAATCTGTTTTTTTCGGGAAAGGAAATCGTTTGCCCGTTGTCCTAACCGTTCTCTTTTCGCATCCGGACTTGGGGCCGGCAGTGGCAGAGTACGATGCTTCCTGATCGATCATTAAATCGATCATCTGCAAAAAGTATTTGACACCGTGCTAAGATAACTTGTCTTTGTGATCATGCCATTGATAGAGGCTGGAGAGGTGGAAGTTAAAACGGAAGAAAATGTACAAGGCGACAACAGCGGCGGTGATAGACGAATGAGAAACATGGGGACACATTTGAGAATGAATATGACTCGGATCAGTAAGTGCCATGATTCCCCTGCTTTACGTTATGGTGATTAACCTGAAAAATGGAAAGACATCTGAACAGGACGACCTTAAAAAGATATTGTATGCAGACGACCTACCTGTGGTGGCTGATCATAAATAGGTACTGTAGGAAACGTTGCAAGACGAGAGTAACACCTTTAGAAAACGTGAGTGTGTTAGCTGGAGCGGCGTGAAGAGTGTTGGAAGCCTGCATAGTACATACCACCTGTGTGTATGGGTTGGAAACACTGGCACTAACAGAGAGTCATGAGAATATACAGGTAACAGAGAAGAACTGGGTCCAAAAATATGCAAAGTAAACCGAGAAGATAGAAAGATGAGGAAACTGTGAAAAGAGATTGGCATGAAAACACCTAAAATGACAGTAGTTGGAGGCAGGACATGTGCAAAGAATGAATGAGGAAAGAGATGTACAGACAGCGTGAGATCACGGATGGGCAGGTATGAACGGCCAGTGATGGAAACCATTGCAGAAAACATAGGGATATGGAGAGTATTAGTAACCAAAGCAGAATAAGCTACCGAGTGACGTGAACCACATCCCACAAGAGAGCAAAGTGAAGAAGAAGAACCATGATGCTTATGTTCAAATATAGAAGAGGACAACAACTTTGCCTGTCTTGGCCGTGTAATGACATGCAAATGAAGAACATACGAATATGTCAAATGCGGGATTACAAAGACCAGACATGCACTCATCACCTTTTGAATACACCATCCTGTTCAACAAGATATAAAATCAGAATACACACGTAGGCTCTATATGAAAGCGTACACCTCTGCATTTCGGAGATAGAAAACTCCAAACATTCATCAACAAATGTGTCAGATACATTTTAAATGAAATGACAAGACCACAAACATAGAATAGAACCCGTAAAGAAAACGAAAACTGGGTAGACCCAAAACAACTGAAGGAGGTCAATAGTGGAAGACATGTCTCATGAAACCACCTGGAAAGAAATAAAGAAAGCATCAACCAATAGAGTGCGTCGGAGAAGTTTCGTACGTGTCAGGCCTATGCTCTCTAAACGTGTAATGACTCTTGAGTGTATTCACCATGAAGTCTGATGATGACCTATCGATGTCTTCATTGGCGTGCCCAGGGGAACGTTTCGCTAAGCTGGTAAATGGCGTGACGTGATTAAATATGACGTCATCGATGTGCGCTATCTCACCGCGTTTGTAGCGGCAAAGCACGCATACGTGCTTTGGTAGCGGTTTCAAGTATCCATGGCTGAAGGCTGGGTAGAGACCAGTGGATTCCGTGCCGTAGCCTACGGTATATGGAAGTTAGATATTAGAATGTAGTGCTACTGACAACCACGGATG
This sequence comes from Escarpia spicata, assembly GCA_963995525.1. NCBI lineage: Eukaryota > Metazoa > Annelida > Polychaeta > Sabellida > Siboglinidae > Escarpia > Escarpia spicata. The sequence continues at coordinate 31,211,839 of OZ023205.1, forward strand.
GAATTTGTTGACGCCAATATACCGTCGTCAACTACATCAGCCTTAGGTAGGTTTCAAAACATCGAAGTAACATAGTTACTGTGTTACAGGTTCTTACAGGTCCTCTTCTGGCTTCTAGGCTGTGATGCCTCTTACGCCAGCTCTGATGTCTGTTACCAACTTGTAATACGACATATCGTGCGATCGAATTAATGTTGCCTATGTTATCTCAAAATAAATCGACGTCTATGCTATCTCGAAAATAAATTGCGTCACGCGCAGTGATAGTCGTTGCTCGTTTGAAAAAATCGCGGAATAACATAAATCACGCTATTGCAACAATCCAACAATCCAGGCCTACCAATGAATGTTCTGTGACAACGGGCGCCATGCAGCGTCTCACTCCTTCCCGCCTTTCAGGTCATTTATGCTTTCCACATTTGACTTGCTGATTTCTCCCGCCCTACTATACCAGACAGCTATATTTATAAAAACGAAGCAGACGGTTTTCTTACAAAATCGCGTAAAAACTAAAGTTACATGTTGTTTCAACGGTTTGTGAGCGTCAATCCTCCTCGTGGAACCGACCGAAGCTCTCTACAATTGGCAACATAAAAAAGAGAAGATCACTCGCAGTTTGGAAGGCAAATGGATGTCGTGGTGATGGACTTTCAAAAGCATTTATTAAAGGTCAGTATATGCTAGTTGATCTATAAACTCCATCACTGTGGCATCCAAGGCAAAACAAATTCATAGATTACATCATTCTTTTCATACAGAACCCAAAGGGTTGTGATAGAGAGTGAGGCATCGTCTGAGGTCGCCATTATATCAGGTGTTACTCCGTGCTTGGCACTTGGTCATTCCTATTTTACACAAATGATATTCCAGACAATGTTTCATCTACTCAAGCATACATGTCACCGAAACTTTCTACAACAACTTCACCTGCAAAGTTGGAACCAGCGATCTTCACTTTGAGGTTAAGACAGGTGTGAGACAGGGCTGTGTCATGTCAGCTGTTCTTTTCAATGTTGTTATCGACTGGGTCATGCGACGAGCGACATAAGATGTACCAAGAGAGCTTCGTTGGTCTCCCTTTTTGCACTAGAGGATCTGGACTTTGCAGATGACTTTGTTCTTCAGTCCCACATTCACAAACACATCCAGGAAAAGACAACCACCCGCCTTAGCAAATTTTGCTGTTTGGTTTGCAAATCAGCCAGAAGAAGACGAACGTCATGACCCTGAATGTTTACATGCCAGCCTCAGTGAAGGTGGGCAACAAAGAACTTTTCAGCTATGAAACATTAACTTACCTTGGAAGTTTCATTAGCCAAGATGGAGGAGCTGGCATGGACATCCGCAACATATTAAACAGATTAAACGGAATGCCGTCATGAGCCTATTTGCAGTTTGGCGATCAGCACAATACAGCACAAGGATAAAACAGATGGATATTGTGTATTGTGTACCGTACCGTTTTGAGCACCCTTCTGTGTGGAGCTGAATCCTGGAAGATGACCAAGTCCATCAGCCACAAGCTAGAAGTCTTCCAGAACAGATGCCTTCGAAGAATTCTCAACATATTTTGGCCAAACATCATCACGAACGCCAAGGACTGTTGCCAAATCCATCACCCAAGAAATCCAGATAGGTAGGTGGAGATGGATCGGACATGTTCTGCGAATGCCACCTACAGCCTTACCCAGAGTTGCCCTCAGATGAATTCCTGGTGGCCGGAGAAAGAAGGGCAGACCGAAAAAAGACCTGGAGGAGGACGGTAGAGAAAGAGATGATCGAGCAGGGATGGACCCCGAAAGATATGTGCGACAGATAGATCACAGTTGCGAGCTCTGGTGGCAGCCTTATGTGCAACTCCGCGCGAAGAGGACTAAGTAAGTATCGTACTGTGCGGTGTGTATCGCGAGACACCGGTGCACCGGTGTATCGTTCCGGCCGTACTAAAACACTACCAGTGACGCACACACATGCGCAAGAAATTGGCACAGAAGTAAAGCACACAGACAGATACAAGAGGGTGCCAGTACAGTCGTCAGCCACAAACAGTCCAAAAATGTCAAATCCTGACAAACTTGCAAGAAGACTCAGCAGACCAGGTACTAACAAAATTAATACACACCCACCACTAGCAAGCGTGCATTGGGGAGGGACGGCCGGTATGTAGCAGTTGTGGTGGGGCACATCCAAAAGGGAAGGCAGTGTCCAGCTCGTGGCGCCACCTTCCATGCTTGTGGGAAACCAAATCATTTTGCTAAGATGTGTATGAGCAGAGCTAATCATCAAATGGTTGAAGAAGCGATTATCCACACCGTGGGCAGCGAACGTAAATCTAAAGCACACATGACACTGACAATAAATAACAAAGCAAATGTGTCCTATCACATAGACCGAGGGTCGTCGGTGGACATATCAGGACTGCGTACGTGCAACAGCAGATCACTCATGCAGCAAGTTGGAGAACACGAACATTAGACTCATCATGCACAAGTCGGTAGTGAAACCGATAGGACTGGCACGTTTGCAGGTTCACCGCAAGGGAACACAGAGCCAAATGCGTTTCGTTGTTGTGCGTGCCAATGTTGTTTCACTTCTGAGGTTGCATGCAGTCATGTCTGGACCTTGACTTAATTCAGATAAATGTATGTGATGCGACGAGAACAGACAGTCAGTTTCGTGATAGAGGTGATGACAGGCAACAGACAACGATGGAGACAACATAGACACTACCAATGACTGGTAAAACATATCCATCGAAAGCAGACACGGTGCACACTTCTGTGACGAGCAAGCGATTGCAAATGTTACAAGAGACTGTACTCCGAGAATACTCGGATGTATTCGAGGGACTTGGTTGCCTCGATGGCAACTATAGAATACAGATTGATCCAAATGTCAAACCAGTGGTGCATCCACCCTGCAGAATACCGTGTGCTTTACGACAAGATGTGAAGAAAGAACTAACACGCATGGTGGATGACGAAATCATCGCTCCTGTCACAGAACCAACTAAGTGGTTGTGGAGCATGACTGCAGTGCGGAAGAAGAAGACCCTGGAGACCTGAACAAGGCAATTCATCGTTCTCACTACCCATTTCCTACATTGGAAGATGTCGCAACACGCCTCACTAATGCCATAGTGTTCTTGGTATTAGACGCCAAGATGGGGTTCTGGCAAGTTACAGTAGGCTTGAAGAAGATTCCAGCTACCTCACGACGTTTAATACGCCATTCGGTCATTACGTACCGCTGGCTGCGTATGTCATTCAGCATAAATTCAGCACCAGAGGAGTGGCAACGCCGAGCACACGAGCTGGATGAAGGGAGTAAAAGTCGCAGCAAATGAATTCTTATGCATTGGGTTCGGAGACACACTCGAAGAAGCAACACGTGACCATGATGCCAATATAAGGGCACTACTGGGTCGCGCGAGAAAGTACCATCTTGTGTTGAACCCATGCATAGTTCAACTGCGGAGCGAATCGGTATCATTCATTGGTCATCTACTCACCGACGAGGGACTCAAGGTAGACGAGTCCAAGGCGGAGGCCATCATAAAGACACGTAATCCGACAGACGTCACCGCACTGAAGCGAATTCTCGGCGTGTTCGGTTACCTTGCGAAATTCCTGCCACATATGTCACATGTATGTGAACCACTGAGGCAGTTAGATCGGAAAGACGTGAAGTGGTGTTGGCTCGAGCAACATCAATATGCCTTGAACAAGATCAGAGAATTGATCACACCAACACCAGTGCTCGCGTATTGTGACGCAAACAATCACAATCCAATGTGACGCATCCCAGAGTGGTTTGGGCGCAGTGCTCCTGCAAGAGGGAAAACCAGTGTGCTGCGCCTTTCGGGCACTGACCAAATTGAAAAAGAGCTCTTACCAATTGTGTTTGCGTTTGAAGGATTTGGCCAGTATGTGTACGGAAGACACATCACCGTGCGATCGGATCACAAGCCACTTCAGACGATCACAAATAAATCGATGATCGATGCACCGAAGAGACAGCAGAGAATGCTGCTCCGCCTGCAGAAGTACAACACAGACACAGCAGACACACTGTTTCAGGCATATCTTCCATACTGCCACGCACACGATCCAGGAGATCACGTGTTCGTCATTGAACTGCAACACATGGACATGACCAAGGATGTTCATCTGTCAGCAAACGGGCTACAAGAAATCATCAGCAAGTCACTAGAAGTGAAATCTGCAGTTCGCTACACACTGCAGAAATGGCCAAATCGGTGTAAGCTGTCGATCGACTCGCCCGACTTTATTCCAACTGTCGTGACGAACCTAGCACACAGGATGTTGCATTGTTCAAGGGACAGAGAATCGTCATACCTCGTGACATGCGGGCCATACTAGTAAAGAAGCTCCACTCCTCGCATTTAGGAGTAGAAGTATGTCTTCGAAGAGCACGTGAAGTGATGTATTGGCCAGACATGAACCAAGAAGTGAAAGATATCATCAGTGCTTGCAGTACATGCAGCGCGTACTAACCAGAACAACGCATAGAGCCGTTGTTGTCATATGACATACCGTATCACCAAACTGCGTATTCACTTTGCGAGATTCGGCGCCCCGGACAAAGTGATTTCTGACAGTGGGCCACAGTTTGCGTGTAAGGAGTTCAGGTTGTTCACAGAGCGTTGGCAATTTGAACATATCACATCGTCACCTCGCTACCCCTAACGGAACGGAAAAGTTTAAAATGCAGTCAAGACGGCAAAGCAAATCATGCGGAAAGCAATTGGTGACAGGGCGGATGTGTATTTAACTATTTGGCGTTTCTGGACTATGGAAAAACATCAGAAGCTATGCAAACATCGCCCGCTCAACGGATGTTCGCATGTCGAACCAGAGCACTGCTACCAACGCTGCCAGTGCTATTGCAGACTGATCCCGCAGCTTAACGTGATGCTCCGGAACAACTGAAACGTCGAAAGGAGAAACAGCAATCGTACAAGTAAGAAACTCGGCACACTTCAGCCAGGAAGTGTTGTACGATTCAAAAAGCTAAACGCCTCAAATGACTCGAGAACGTGGACACAAGCAAGAGTTCGGAAACTATCTGGACTCAGGTCTTACATCATTGAGAGTGAAGGCTTGTCATACCGGAGGAACAGCCGACAGCTACGCGCCACACCAGAACACTATATGGATGCTGCTGGGTACTCTCAACAAGATGAACCTGACAATACGGTGAACATACCACAGTGTTCAGACAACATGTGCGTAGACAACCAGTACGCAGAACAGAGAGGTCAAGACAACTTCACGTCTCCTACAAGCAGTGTATCACTAGTCGACACGTCTCCACAACGCAGTGGACCGTCTACAGTCGTTCATTCACCACGCAATGTGCCGCCGAGTATTAGAGATTCTTCACGCGTTGACCGTCATACGATCAAAGCGTCCAGTAAAACGTCCAGTAAAGTTCAGAGACTACGAAATGAACTGAAACGTGGGACACTCGACTGTGTCGAAAGAGGATATCACAGTTAGTATGATAACTGTGGGATCTTAATAAACTGTAACGCCATCTAGCGACTACAGTGTGCCCGTGGCTGTAAGAAAACCAACCTGTTTGTTCTGAGTTGGTGCCATGATGCTCAGTGTAAACGAAACTATGTCGGCACATTAAAGTACTGTTAAATACATCGACTTTTGTGCAGTTATTGTTATAGTCTGTGTTGTGTAATTAGAACTACATGTTGATGCGTAATTACTATTGTTTTATATCGGCGTAATGATCCATAATTGGATACTATAAAAAAAGTAGTTCCTGTTCCGCCATCTTATGGTTATGTCGTGTTTTGTAAATATATAGTGTATTTAGACGAAATACGCTCCACTGGCAACGAAGATGACTAAAGAACTCGTCAATCCACTTGCACAGGTCGGTAGAAGAAAAGTAATGAACTGTCACGCTGGTACAAGTGTGCGTTGATTTGTGTCGAACTTTGAAGTGCTCGGAACTCCGGTAAAAATTGAAACCTTCGATAACTCGGTAGAGTCGTGGCCAGCTTACTATGAACGGTTAGAACAATATTTTCTGGCGAATGACGTTCCAGATGTGAAACAAGTGCCGGCTTTGCTAAGTCTGATAGGGAGTAAGACGTACAGTCTGCTGAGAGATTTGTGTGCGCCGGATAAACCTGCCACGAAAACATTCGCTCTGTTAACGGCGACACTTGGTTAACATCTGTCACCTAAGCCTCTCGTGATTGCAGAAAGGTTTCGTTTCCACAAGAGGGACTAACAAGAGGGAGAAAGTGTTGCGCAATATGTTGCACAAATTAACAGGATTAAGCTAGACTGGAAGTCCATCAAACACATGACTGCAACGAAGCATACAGGGAGTATGCAGGAACAACTGGATGCACTTAAGTTGAAGTTTAAGGAAGTCTTTCAAGCCGGACTTGGAGCCATCCAAGGACCCAAGGCGAAACTCCATCTCAAGGAGGGGGCAACTCCAAAATTTCACAAGGCCAGACAAGTACCCTATTCACTACGCCCGAAAGTTGAAGCAGAACTTGAGAAGCTAGAGAAAGAAGGAATCATCACAAAAGTTGATTGGAGTGAATGGGCAACTCCAATCGTGCCTGTACCTAAGTCAAACGGATCGGTAAGAATATGCGGTGATTTCAAGGTCACCATAAATCCGGAACTGAAAGTGGATCACTATCCGTTACCCCGGATTGAAGATGTCTTCGCAAATCTCAGTGCAGGTGAGAAATTCACAAAGATTGATCTCCGTCAAGCTTACATGCAACTCGAAATGGAGGAGTCAAAGAAGTACCTGACTATCAACACGCACAAAGGACTGTTTCGGTACAACCGACTGTTATTTGGCGTCGCATCTGCACCTGCAATCTGGCAAAGAACAATTGACCACATAGTACAGGACATACCAGGAACACAAGTTATTCTGGATGACATCATCATTACTGGGAAGACTGACCAGGAGCACCTAGCGAATGTGCGCCGAGTCCTCGAACGTCTACGCGATTACAATCTCAGGGCTGAAATAACGAAATGTGAATTCTTCAAGGACGAAATCACATACTGCGGACACAGAATCGACAAAGAGGGACTCCATAAAATGCCTGAGAAGATCGACGCTGTAGTCAATGCGCCCAGACCGGAGAATGTATCTCAGCTGAGGGCATACCTAGGCCTGCTTAAGGTAGATAGTATGGATTCAAAAAGTGATTTTAGAATTTTTTGGGAAAAGGACTTTCTTTGCTATTTATGTACTTTCATATCCTTACCTCAATATGCAGTTAGTATATTAGCTGAAAAAGTAATAAAAAGTGGCAATGTTGAGGTTTCTTCGGACGGCTTTTGGCAGAATTTGGTTATACAAAATTACCTTATCATCGTTTTTTCGGAATACCATTTTTGCTGTGAGTACTTAAAGTTGCTGCGCTCTTGTAGAATAAATACTGGGTATAACTGCAAAACATTTTGCACCGCAGTGCCTAGTGAGTATATCTACTGCATGAATTAAAAGAAATCATAATATATTTAATGGTTACTGAATTATAGGCGTTAATTATGTGAAAAAGTTACAAAAATTGTTTTTTTCGACAACAAATCTTTTTTCACGTAAACAACACAACATATCTGATATCTGTGATATTCATGCAGTAGATATGCATAACAGTAATCCCTGTGCTAAATTACAAGCTTGTAACTTGAATACGTTTTTGGTTAGAGCGCGGCAAAAAATACCTAATTTTCCCTATTATGGCGGCCATATTGGATACCTAATTTGCATAATTTATGCGAAACATGAAAAAAACCTTAACAATGTTGGTATGTATCTGCATACCAAATATGGTTGATCTGTGTTGAAAACTTGGTGGAATCCATACTACCTACCTTAACTACTATCACCGGTTTCTGCCAAATCTGTCCACAGTAGTATGGCCACTAAACCAGATGTTGGAGAAAGGCAGGAAATGGCGATGGACTGTACAGTGCGAGAAGGCGTTCTCGGAAACAAAGCACATGATAAGCTCCGATCAAGTGTTGACAAACTACGACCCGCACTTGCCAATAAAGTTGGAATGTGACGCATCAGCTTACGGAATTGGCGCAATCTTGTCTCACACAATGGCAGATGGAACTGACAGACCAGTCGGATTCGTATCACGTTCACTGACATCGGCAGAACGTAACTATGCCCAAATTGAAGGGAAGCACTTGCGTTGATTTGGGGAGTGAAGCCATTCCACTCATCTATATGGTCGCCGCTTCACATTAGTGACGGATCATCAGCCTTTGCTATCAATTCTCAGTCCAAGCAAGGGAGTACCGACGATGACATCTGCAAGACTTCAGCGCTACGCATTGTTCTTGTCTGGAATGGACTATGAAATAAAGTTTCGGAATACTTCCAGTCATGCGAACGCGGATGCGTTATCACGTCTTCCTATAAAGGAAACCTACGACCAGGATGAAGAGGTCATTGATCCTGTGGAAGCCTTCCACATATCTCAGGTGGACGCAGTTCCAGTGTCTAGTGCTCAAGTGAGACTTGAAACCCCAAACGACCAAATTCTGGCGAAAGTATATACTCTAACCAAGGACGGTTGGGCCTACACAGGTGACAAGGAAATCGCTCCTTACTACACGCGACGGAATGAACTTTCCCTGTCAGAAGGATGTCTGATGTGGGGTATCAGAGTGATAATACCATTGAAACTTCGCCCGCAGGTTCTACACTTGCTACACGAAGGACATTTGGGAGTAGTCAAAATGAAATCCTTGGCCAGAAGTCATGTTTGGTGGCCAGGAATTGACCATGATCTTGAACAGATGGCAAAAGGGTGCCCAGGCTGTCAACATGTACAGAAGATGCCCGCACAAGCGCCATTACACCCTTGGGAATGGCCGACCAAACCATGGCAACGTGTGCATGTTGATTACGCCGGCCCCTTTCAAGGAACTATGTTTCTCGTCATCATGTATGCACACTCGAAATGGCCCGAGGTGATCAGCACGCAGTCAACAACCGCTACAAAGACCAACGAAATTCTACGAAGTGTATTCGCTCGTAACGGTCTGCCCGAAATTTTGGTTAGTGACAATGGGGCTCAGTTTACTTCAGATGAGTTTGACAAATTCACCAAAGCCAATGCAATCAAACATCTGAAGTCAGCACCGTATCATCCCGCAACCAGCGGATTGGCTGACAGATTTGTACAAACTTTCAAACAATCTCTTCGTGCGATGAAGTGGGAAGTCGGTTCGGTCGAACGAAAACTTGCAAATGTCCTGATGGCGTATAGGAATACTCTCCACGCAACGACAAATGAAACGCCAGCTAAGTTGATCTACGGAAGAAACCTTCGCACTCGACTGGACGCGCTGAAACAACACTTACGCCGCGACATTGCTGCTAAACAGATGTCACAAGCAATCCGTTCAACGGTTCAACATCGTGAACTCGCAGTAGGACAATCCGTAGCAGTTCGCGACTATCGTGGGAACGATAAATGGGTTTCCGGTACAATCGTGTGGCGTACTGGTCCGGTGTCATACCAGGTCGAGATAATACCAGGTGTCGTCTGGCGACGACACATTGAACAAATTCGTGATGCCGAGTCTACAATCAAGTCTCCGATTCCAGTGCCGGAAGCCGTGGTTGTGTTTCCCAGTGGCGATCCTTCGCCATCCGTTCTCGCTGAAGAAGAGAAGAAATGTGACTCAACACCACAACCCAGCGAAACACGTGTGAAACCATCCACTTCAATGTCTTCGCCCGTGAGAGAAAAACGTTATCCTTCGCGAATGCGCAAGGCACCGCAGAAGCTGGATTTATAAGTTGTGACTCGGAGTACACGTAACTGTTGAAGTTTTGAGACTTCTTGTTAATTGAGATAATTCGAAGACTTGCTTTAATTTTATATCCATTACTTTTCAATTGTACTCGGACTCAATGAAAGTGAACAGATACCAAGTGGAACATTACTTGTTACTAACATTCACAGTAATGACGCTGACTAACGCAGAACTAGGACAGTAATTGTACTAGATCATGACTACTGTTATTTTTCTAGAACGGACAAAGTAATTTTTTCTTGCTGTTAGAACTTTGCTATGTTTGCTTCAAAATGTGAAATACAAGGGTATCATATCTCCAGTAGGGATTACTAAACTAATTGGGGAGGAAATGTTGTGTATTTAGAACTACATGTTGATGCGTAATTACTATTGTTTTGTATCGGCGTAATGATCCATAATTGGATACTATAAAAAGTAGTTCCTGTTCCGCCATCTTATGGTTATGTCGTGTTTTGTAAATATATAGTGTATTTAGACGAAATACGCTACAGTCTGGGATTCCTATACACACACACAAATAAACAAATTCGAAATGAGTCATCGCCGTGCAGCCCGATATGTCTTATATCGCCACCATAACACCTCCAGCGTGACAGCCAAGCTACAAACACTAGGATGGAGACTCATAACAGACAGACGAACCGACGCTAAACTTTGCATGGTGTACAACATAGTAAATGGCCTAGTTGTAATACCAACAAATCAATGTTGTTCCTATGCATTTTGTCACTAGACAACAACATTCGTTATCACACCATACATCCTACCCCAGATGCAACTACCATTTATTTTATTTTTCTCCCCAGTACCAGTCGCCTTTGGAATTCCCTCCCTTAATATAATATTGTAAATCTAAACAGCCTGGATGCATTCAAGAACAATATCCAGACATTGAAATAGCCAACATTCTAGACACCAAGCTCTTCTGTTCTTCATAGTATTTGTGTTAATAAAAAGGCACTCTGTACATAGAAACAGTCCTTGTTCGCCTGCCAACCACCGCCTGTATCGTCAGCACGTTGACGTTAGGCGGATGAAGGGAAGAAGAAGAAGGAAAGAAGAAGGAGAAAGAGAAGAAGAAGACGAACAAGTCCACGTCTTTAGGTCTCAATGCCTGTAAAACAGGAATGTTAGTCACGGATTTGTTTAGGAAACACAAACAGTTGAACGATAACGTCACATTCTATACGTCACGCGTCTTTCTCGAGCCAAATCGTTTCATTACAATGACGTCATCAACATATTAACGGTCGATTTGTGTGCACGCATACATGTGACGCCAAAGTTTGACCTCGCAAATATTGTATTGCACAACCGGATCGCGACAACGTTAATCTGCAATGGCAACAAACTATGTAGAATGTGACGTACCTCTGCCGACAGGCATAACAAACTTACTACTGGACTTTACGGCTGCAGTCATTCGCCTTAAGCCGGATAATCTGATTGAGTTTGCGGCGTACTACTTCAGCGATATGTATCAGATCAAGTGTGAGAAAGAAGCGAAAAAGGCGAAGGCACGGGGTATTCGCTACAGCGTCGCTATAATGGGTGTAGCTCATGATCATCAGCTGTCTCAGCTTAAACTATAGACACCGCATTTATGCGACGTAAGTGCGTTGCACGTGGGCCAAATATGCCCTGTGTGCACTAATGATTCAATGTGTATAGCGATGTTCCTTCTTCATCATCGTAGTTCAAAGTTACAAACCGAAGAAACGAATCAGCGATACGCCATCGTCACTCGTGACGTCGTTGTTATACAGAAGCTTACGGTCAGCGATGCGCATAGACATTAATCAATCATTAATATACGTGTTACTCTGTATTATACATTACAACAGAGTATCTATAATAAACGATGGCATAGCTTAGTAGTTTCGAAGTTTGCCAAGTATCTTTGGTAGTAATGTCTTTATTTGAGTCTCACCTGGAGTAGTTCTACATAAAGTAATCGTCTAGGTAATGATACTGAAACGTATATATATGTATGTATATATGTATATAGCTAGTATATATATATATATATATATATATACTAGCTATAAATGAAACGCAAGTTGTTCTTGTAAGTCAAATAATTTACCTGCATGAACATGGTAACTCTTCAATATTGTGTGTAAGAAGTGTTCAGACGGCGTGTGGCCCCCTTCGGCAGCAATGCAAGCCCGGATTCTACTTCGCGTTGACCGCATGAGTGTCTGTAGTCAGTACCGTCGCATGGATCTCCATTCTACAATTAGCGTCACTTAGAGCTGATGGACGTTGGTCGGCTGTTTTCGTTGCGGATGAAGCCGCGTCTCGGCCGTCAGGCACGTTCGATGGGAGACATATTCAAGCTAAAGCAGGTAGACATACAGTCTGTATATGCTGTTGCAGCTGCATGTAGGCTATATGCTTGCACAATCCGTGTGACATTAGATCGAGCATTGTCCTGCTGGAACAAGCGCAGATTCGGATGTTGGCGCAGGAATGACACCTGTTCAGGATCAAAGCCTTCAACTCGGTACCTTTTGACTTTGTGAGATTGACAGCGATGATGATTAGTTCGGTCCTTGCACTGGTAAATATGCATAGGCGGATCCAGCGGGCCTGTGGGGCACTTGCCCCAAAAACCACCAGCGAGCAACCGATTTATCACTGTTTGGTAGCGATCGCGCAATCTTGCTACAACTCCAATAGTCGTGGCGTCGTGTTACGATTTGTTATTGCCATATCATGTTGGTTTCCTGCTTTCTGTTCTGGGGTGTCTAGCTACCAACTGGTGTAAATAATTACTGTCTGTCAATTTTACGTAATGGTTTTCACCCATTTCCAGTGCATATCGCAATCTTCCGTTTATCATAAATTAACCAAACGTCATGGAACTTTCTAAGTGCGATTATCTCAGTTGAGTAAATATGCTTTTTGTTGTTCTCGTTCCTCTTCCTGTTCTTATTCTTCATCTTCTTTTCTTCTTCTTTTATCCTGTAACCATGCGGTTGTTGGGGCACCACTTATGATTTAGTGACAACTCTCGCCATCTCTCTCGATTCTTTGCAACCCACTGGGAGGTGCTGAAGATCAAACCAGTCCACTCCTGGATGTTGTTTTCCTACTTCTTCGTATTCCTGCCTCATTTTCTTCCTCCTGGCAAGGCCGATTGATCTTGTAACCGATAAATATGCTATGACAAGTTAAAATTACGAAAACATTTTGTCAAATACAATAATTATAAGCAAACAAGCCAACTAGCGTTTCACTTTTTTTAACATACACATGTAAAATAATAAGACATTACAAATGCAAATATGCATACTGTACCAACAGCATATCGGCGAAAGCGGACCCTTGTTAGCATAGTGTGCCACTCAGGCGTCCGTTTTTATCGCACGTCACGGCCTCGGGTTGATCATCAATTTAAACTGTGCATGTGTTTGTCTAAATCTAATACAGTGTACAAGAATATTCTATATATGAGCATACACATTTGGCTCATGCATGCCACAATTTCCGTCGTTTTCAACGCGCACAGAAGGAAATATGATATTTGGAAAATAGTGCTAATAGTTTGTGTGCAAAACAATGTTTTTGAGCTCGCATGTTTGAATTTGCGTTTCGTGCTTCCGATAAATGTTTTCTAGTGCCCATGCGTCAAATGCTTAGCAATGCCACTACAAATTTAGCTGTGGGTCCTATACAATATAATAATTATACACCAAACGGTTGGGGCCCGTTTTAGTTAGGGGGCCAGTTTTCCACATTGTTCCCCTACAAGCAGAGTCTTCGCCGAAAAATTTCTAGCAACTCTGCTTGGACTTCCGAAATATGCACGAGCATGCCTACAATAGTGCTACCAATTGGGGCGTGGGAATGAGGCTGCTTGTGGTAGGAAAAGTGCTAACGTATAATTACAAACATCGTGTGCGCCGCCTGCGAGCGTGAGGGCCTGTGTGCATGCGTACGAACGTGCGGCGTCCTGCCACCTAGAGACTTTTAAGGAAACTATACGCATACTTTTTCTAGGTACGGTAGTGTCCAGTCAGCCCATGCTGACTGGACACTAACTTTAAATGAACACAGCAACAACGCGACAAACGAGGCCAACAACACCAGGGCTTTCTTGCAACGAAACACCAAAGCGTTAGGCATGTACGTTCGTGAAGAGCGACCGCCTCAACGCAGCAACATGACAACCATGATCAAGAAAGAGTCTTGACTGGAAGACACTTGCGAGCAGATGCATGGGCTGATGCCAAGATCGTAATGCTCTACCGCATCAGGAGCACCTTAGTGTATGTAATAACAACTTCACTCACCGCCGCATCAGCACACATGCACCAGAGACAACGTATAGGATAAAGGCCCTATAGCAGCGTTCCGCAAACGTTTTGAGCTAGGGGCCATTTTTTCTCCAGCTAGGTCTGTGCGAGCCAACGATTTAAAGGAAGGAACACATACATGCATGCATGTGTGTATGTGTAATCAATACTCATATACAGCGATTTGTGTTTGTATAAAATTCACCCAGACAATTAACAAATCACACTCTCTAAACGTTATACTCAGAAAGTCCACTGTCAATGACGACTGTCCAGCACACCGACACGAACAAGTTAGTGAGAAGGGTGGTGTTGCATGTTCTTCGATAATCGTCTGAATCCTGGAGCGAGAGGGGAGATCGATAGTCGCAGAATTATAATCGCTTGTCCGTCAATCGGCCCCGAAGTGAGTTCTTGATATGATCCATGGCCTAGAATCCAGACTCACACGACCACGTGCTACCGAAGAGTAGGCCTACTAGGAAGTTTTGCGCAGCCTCTCGTAACGCTAGAAACCGGACCGGCACTTTCGTAGACCAGATCGTCCTTTTCAGCGAGAAGCTCATCTTTCAAGCCCGGCATAAACTGGAAGTCGATGGCTTCCTCCTGCGATACAGCTTCATCGAAACCGAACGTCTGCGACAACTTGTAACACACTTCAGGTTGGCCAGTAAATGGACTGGCAAAAAAACAACATACGTCATCGATAGAAGCGAAGTCTACGAATCGCTCATTGAAAGCTGTCTGCAGAATCTCCAACACACCGACAAGTGTGCGCTTCCGTGCGCTTCATCGTCTTCGCCGCAAACATCTATCTTGAACCAGAAATGCAGAAAGTTTCCACTCTCTGCGTGAACCTTGAAAAGAGAAAGCTTGCCTCTAAACCCCTTTACTGCTTCGTACAGGTTACACAGCAGCTTCTGCCTTCCCTGGAGCAACATGTTCAACTTGTTCATGTGTCCAAATATGTCCGTCAGGACGCAGAGCCGAATTTGAAACTGAGTGTCCAGCACAGCGACAGAACGGCCGATTTCTTCAAGAAAGCTGATGATATGAGGAAACAGTGCTACTTTTCTCTCCAGAACTGTACCACGGCTGAGCCAGCGTTCACATTGTTATAAAACAGAACATCGCCGTATTCTGCATCAAATGCGGCCAATTGATTCTGGAATCTTCGGTGGTTCAGAGCACGGGCACGAATGACGTTCACGGTCTCAACAACAGTTTGCAACCTCATTTTGCACCCAAAACTTGCTGGTGAATAATGCAATGATAAGAAAGCAGGTTCGGCTTTCAGATTCGCTGTCGGAACATCGTAACGAGTCCTGCTCGATGTCCAAGGATACCTGGGACATCATCAGTGCAAACTGAAAGAAGGTTGTCCCATGTTAACTCGTTCTCTTCACCGAACTGCAGTAATATATTGCAAATGTCCGCAGGTGTCGTTGTGCCTTTCAATGGAATAAGGCACATGAAATCTTCCGAAACGCCATTGTCGAAGTATTGTACATAATATACCAGCAGCTGAGCAATGTCATTTCTGGTTGTGCTTTCGTCAAGTGTAATCGACCAAGCAGGGTAGGCTCGCAGCTTATTCCTAGTTTCCTAGTTGTTTCCAGCACTCGGCAACGTTCTAATAACCGACTAGTTTGTATATATTGTGGTTACAATGTTATGATCTTATGAGGTCTCATTCAACTAGCCAGCCTTTTTCAGAACATTATCGCCAAGCCGACCTTTCTATGCTGGCACTGAGGGTGGTCACTGCCAGGGTGCTTGTCGTCCTCAGTGGTTCTTTTACGTCCCAAATTGAGACGGGACCGACATTAAAGTGATCTCCGAGTCACGAGAAATACACAGTCCCCAATGTTGAGAACTAGATTTTTACACCAAATATACCATACCTGCCCGATCCGGGTATTGAACTCGGGGCGCCAAAATGTCAGGCGGATGTGCTAACTACTACACTATCGCGCGCCCCCGCAACTTCAACAGTTGCTTGAAGACGTTGCACCCAGGTCATCATAGCGACGAGCTATGATGACCTTGGTAATCTATACGACAAGTTTCTCTTTGTTTGGAAAACCCGCAAACATAACTTCAGCACCATCCAGGAAAGCCGCCTTTAACACTTCGGCGTGAGCAAGCAGCACCTGGTGTAACGCAAGGGAGTGACAAATGCGATAGCTAGATTCGTTGAGATGACTCGCACCTTGAGCAAAATCGGACACTCGCTTCGCCTCGCTCACATATATAATTTATACATCAAAGCGTTTCTTGAACTCTTTCAGCCGCTCACCGTTATCCGGGTAAGCGCTCTCAAAATCCGTCTTATGTTTCGAGTCATAATGTCGTTTCACATTATACCTCTTCATCTTTGCGACTCTATCGCGGCAAATAAGACACACGGCTTTTTGATCGTATTCGCGATAACAAAAAAAGAACTCATACGGCTGATACGCCCAGTTGTCATCGAACAATCATTTGCCAGAAGTATCAATTCGACGTTTCTTTTCTGAAGATGCCATAGTTTTGGTGATCAGAGCAATAAAATACTCACAGAGTAATTACTGTAAAACAACAATATAGGTCTAATCAACGTTGATGTAACAAGGGCTTGAACGGTCTCCGGAGCCGAATAGCGTAGATATCATCTTAAGTTAACACAACATAAATGTGGGGCGCATTTCATATCTGCACAATCGACTGGTGGCGCTTATATGATTATTACTAACGTCATTGCTTGTTTCACTATTTGATAAGCGATTATTATACTTTAAACAAACTAATGATTAGAGAATCCGTGCATGCTCCTGGATTCTGAAAGAAGGGTAGGGTAATATAGAGATGCCATCGGTAATTTATCAATCGAATGCCTTCGATATCAAATAAAAATCAAGATTAACTAATATAACAATGCATAACGATCAACTAACTACGCAGCGCCAACGGACAATTGCGCACCACATAAATGTTGATCAAGATACGTTTCGTACGACAGTAGGCATAACTGTCCCATCATGAAAATGGGTTGACGACGCAACTCCAAATCAATATCATGTTGCCTAGATTCAACAATAGAGACGAAATCAACAAATCCAAATTTATATTCCCAATCTGTTGAATCTGAGGATCTCGCGGGCCAACTGTCTGAAAACCGTCCGCGAGTCAGGGTTTGCGGAACGTTGCCCTATAGTCTATCGCCATTTCCAGACATTCACCAGCATCGACACATATAAACACTCATTCATCCCAAGCACCATCAAATCGTGGAACAAATGCACATAACAGTTAGTTAGCAAACAATCAGTCGACTCATTTAGAATACAAGTTAGGCCTGCCTCCTACCCATGCCTGCGCCGTATAGAAATTCACTATGCCCAGATAGCTAAAGGAACATCGGTTGCAGGGCCTTCTTATATATAAACTTCACAACCGCGATATTGCCTAAGTGACAGACATATTAATGGGCAGTATGTGCATGGGACCTCGGGAGTACAAAGATGCTTCTATTGTCCACCTGTACCCTTCAAGCGGAAGGGAATGTTGTGACAATCACAGGGGGATTTCACTTCCTAGTGCAACGTGTAAGTGAGCTTTATTAGGAAAAAGTGGAAGCTAGGTAATATATGAAATCATAAAAAAAGACTGAGACTCAGTGGCATCGAAAGACGTGCCATCGAAAGACGGGGAAGGGGGCAGTACTATTGAAAATATTATTTTTACGTTGCGCCGCTGCTGTCAATTTACCTTGTCCAGCTTCTTTCTGCTGTATCGGCTGAAATGATGACATCCGGAGATTGGAGGGGGTTGAGGGCGGGGGGGTGCTTTTGAAAAAATTCGCCCCGCGCTGCCTATTACTGGGAGGGGGCAGAATACCATACGTCTGCCCTCCAATTGCACACACCTTTCACAGTCGACAAAATACACATTAATCGTCTCATAAAATTTAGATTCCCACTCGCCATGGGAATGATTGACGCTCGCCACACAAACAAACATTCACGCTCCGGGGGGGGGGGGGGGGGGCAGAACCATATGTTTGCCCCCCCCCCGGATAAATTCTATGGGGCAACTGTTCCCGCGCCTATGCTGAAACTAAAGCTCAAAACACTAGACAAGACGACTGCCGACGCTCTAGATCGAGAGCGGACGGTGACGAAGCGTATGTTTCTGTCTTGTGCGACATCGAGCGTTATCGCACGAGACTGTAGCTATACAACGTAATTACATTAATTAAATCCACAAGATGTCAGCACAGTTGTTGCTATGAGGCGCGCGTCCTATAATGGTTATAGTCACTCTCCTTGTTCTTGTCGCACTCTCCTAAATCATTGCAGGATAGGACGCCACCCATTGTGAATTATATCTATTTTTTGCCTTATTGATGACATGTCGCAATCTTTTTCGGTCTTCTGCCATTTTCTGCACTTCACATTTGCATTTTTCTAGTCTCTTTTCTCATTAACCCTATCTTCTACGTCTCCTACCATCATGCCACCTCTTCTCTTTTCAATGCTTTGTTTGTCCAATCTTTCCTCGCACATTTTCTAAACATAAATTAATCTCCTGCCCATCGCAATATGCTCCCAACCATCTCATGTGTCTCATAGTTCGACCATCCTACCCATATAGGCGCCGGAATCGGGGGGGGGGGGGGGGGGGGGGACCTGGAAGGGGGCTGAAATAATATATTTTTGGTGGGAGCTGGAGATAGGATTATCCCCAATATTTAGGGAATGAGGTGCATTTCTGGGTGCACTTGGGTTTTTTTGGAGTGCCTCAAGGTGTTTTGATGAGCCTCACAGATTGCTATATTTTGCAAATCGATGTTTTTGGAGAGCCTAATTGTGTGAGTTTTTTTGGAGCCTCAATGTGTGGTTTTTGGCGAGCTTCGATGTGTGTTATTTAGCGAACTTCGGGGGTGGTGTGCAAATCGAGATTTTTGGATATTCTTAAGGTGGTTTTTTCGAGCCTCAAGGGTGGTGATGCAAATTTAGGGTTTTGGAGAGCCTGAAGATGTTTTTGCGAGCCTGTAATTCGATGTTTTTTAGAGCTTGAAGGTGGGTTAATTTATTTAGCGAAACTCAAGAGGGGGTGCATTGGCAAACATCATGGGTGGTGGTGCAATTGGAGGTTTCTGGAGAGCCTAAAATGGTGAACATTGCCCCGAAAAATATTCAACATTGTTGGAGGTTCCAATGGGTGATGGCCGTGCGGTTGGAGGTGTTTTGAGAGCCTGCAACTGCAGGTCGAAAAACGACCCCCCCAAAAAAAAAAATTGTTGCGGACCTGACTTGGTATTCCCCACAGAAGAGGACTAGATGGCCTAACGGAGGGACGTCGTCTGTCCAATATAGGACGAATTACAACATACATTGACCGGTTGTACCCGTCAATTATGTTTGCCCGTTCACTATGGACACAGTAGCCTGTTAATCTGATGACCCGGGTTTCTAGATTAGTCTATGCCATGACACAGAAATAATCTAAATAAATTCCTTGACTTGAAAACCATTCATGCATCAGTCCGTAGGGCGGAGAATTTTGTCGTGAAGTTCTCCATAATTATATTGACCTCTTGCGATATTACATATCGCTGACACAATGAGACCCGAACATATGGATGGACAACAAGATTTGGGCCGTAATTATTGGCGCATCACAGTGAGCCCTATATATACGCCAGTATTCGTGTGCATATTGTAATGATTAGCGTATTGATGAATCAAATAGTGGG
The DNA here is from genome assembly GCA_963995525.1 of Escarpia spicata. Classification (NCBI taxonomy): domain Eukaryota; kingdom Metazoa; phylum Annelida; class Polychaeta; order Sabellida; family Siboglinidae; genus Escarpia; species Escarpia spicata. Next base: position 31,231,752 of record OZ023205.1, read on the forward strand.
CATGAATAATGATAATTATTATATTTATTATGTATATTCCTTAATTCTGGCTGATTACGTCGGTATTTTATGTTTATAGTTATGAGAAATGTAGCAAATTGTCTACGCTATATTGAAATAGGTCCTACAGGCCCATATATATATATGCTGGTATACGAATTATACGGAACATCCGCACCCCACTGATGCAAAATTGCAACGCTTGAGGAAAAACAAGTCCGCTTGACCAGACTATAATTAAAGATTCAAAAAAGCACATCAATCACACACTGACACAGGCCCGTAGCTTATAGCTGATTTTTTTGGAAGTGCATTTTTCGACTTGCCCCTAATTGCACGCCCTGTGCAGGCTCTCCAAACCCTGCTAATAGCACCCCCAATTAGACCTTCCATTGAGGCTTCCAAAAAACTCCAACTTCACCCCCTTATGCTTCTAAACACCACCATCTGCATCCCCTTTGAGACTCGCCAAGAAAAGTAATATTCAGGCTCTCCAAAAAACATTTCAATGCACCAACACGTATTGGGGGAGGTGATCTTAAGACTTATCTCCAGTCCCCCACCAACACAAATTACTCCACAAAATGCACACACTTTCCCTAAATATTGAAGGCACCTAATCTTAATATCCAGCCCCCCTCCTCGGTTCCGGCACCTAGATTAGAATTATTCACTGTACATATAATCATAGTCATATAGTGATATACTGCTATAAGAACTTACGGCCTAGTCCTAGACGAGGACCTCAAAATTAGTACATTTGTGACAAGTCCCATGCATTTCCGAAGTTAAACTCCACCATAGTGTACTGTAATATGTCTCGACGAGTGTGTATTTTATTTGGAATTATATTATATTTATTTATATACATTATAGTGTAGGCCATAGGCCTAATTCAATCGTTCGCCGATTCAGTAGTATCCAAATATTCGCGCGCCTGCCATTTCACATATATAGCATTTCCTGTACCACCGCGATGAAACATAGAATGCAAAAGTATTTTTAATACCACCATTTAGCACATAGAACGTGTAAATGGATATGTTTAATTAAACTTTAACGTAAGTACTCTACGCGTGAAAAGGGGAAGAATATTGTCATATCATCCTTGTCAAAAGTAAGGCATTTCATTAGCGGAAGAATACACCATCATAGATTGCATGTGTTGGCGTGACGTCAAAGGGCTTAGGCAAGGTCTCAGTAATGACAACAAGTAATGACTAACGCACAAATAACGATCGGCGCTTTAGAGCTGTTTTATTTATCCGCATGTCTTTGCCACCTTTAAGGCTATAGTAAGTCATACATAGTTAGGCATTTCAGTTGCACTTAAGACAGCCGATTTTGGAGAAACGAGGGGACTTTCGTACGAATCACTGCGACGCAGGATGAATTTTGAGATACCGCCGGGCTTGACAGATCTTCTCCAAGAGTTCACCGTAGCAGTTTTACGTCAAAAGCCAAACGACTTGGTAGAATTTGCTGCAATATATTTTAACGAACGTTACGAACGTCTAGGAGGAACGAGAGGTGGAAAAGGTGTTAGGTATAGTGGCGATGATGCCCGACAAGGTAGTGCGTCAAGTAGCGATGATTTTGACGAAGATCACGGTAAGGGCCCGGTTGCATGCCGTGACTGATGTCAGTGATATTATGACACGAGTCGAGATAATAATAACTACCGTTTATGTTGAGTCGTAGACTTGGTAGTAGATATCTATCCACAAACCTATCTATGACTATGTCGTTCACGTTTCCACTGGTACTTGTACGATCTTCTCACAGCCCAGGCTACTTTAATCGGTTAATGACTTAATCCATATATTATTGCTTGTAAAATTAATCTTTTAAAAATGCATATTAAATTCGTAAATATAAACAATTACATTTCAGCATAAATATTAAGATCTTCACTGAGACATGTCTCAATCTCTAAGTAAGACAATATTGTTCTGATTTAGTTTTCAGTGAATGTGTACCTGCGATGTGAAGGCTTGGCCATTCATGTAAGGGGTCCTCCAAAATTGTCAACATTAATACAAGAGTACAAAAAATGTTGGCGACGCCAAAATGTTGATTGATTCTCGTGGTCAAGCATGTACGCATTCACGAAATGATGATACAAGCAAGTTGGTGACTTGTGCATTACGGTTGGTCGAGGTTAAGAAAAATTTTAGTACCAGTTCAAATTCTTGGAATTGCTTCATTGCTCAAACATAAAAGACCGCCAATCCAAAACGCAGACGGGATGCACAGACAGACCGAGTACTTCACGAGTGCTCACGTGCCGCGACATAATTCTGATAAATGCTTTGTTTGGCGACTTTTAAAACGAAAATTTGCTATTTATTTTGTGGAATAAAATAAATGTTGATTTTCGGGGGGGAAAAGCATATGGAGGCCTCCGACCCCTCCCCCTAGCGTACAATTTGTACGCTTCGGGAAATGTCAAAAAATTTTGACGACCCCAAAGGCACCTATATTTACACAGAATACTATGGAAATGTCATTCATTCATTGCATTATACATACAAAGGCAACTGTCGCCAGATGACTAGATTGTATTTAATAACAACTTGTATGATTTCTATTTTTTTCAGTACCACAGATTAATAGATTTGTGAGAAGAAAATCAGGTAAGTTGAAATACATTCATAATATAATAGTCAATTGACGTGCTTGTTTTAGAAAAGGAGTGATAAATAACTGCTCTGAGGAGAATAACATAATTATACACATCTCCGACTAGCTTACATAATTTACTTATAAGTTTCTTAATGAGCATAGGGGTGATCCCCAACTTGCTAGTGTATTTAAATTTTATATTTAATACATTTACTGATTTGCAATCATTGTGTACTGATCAATACTGTAATGTTTAGCTTCCAGTCATTTAGTTCACTAAATATTGAATAATCCATAGGTCTTGTTTTCAGCTCAGAACTGAGAATAAATGTTATGACTTTGCAACACATGATGATGATAATCAGTTTGATTCTCATAATCGATCATCAGCTTGGCCAAACGAACTGATGATCGATTATATATGTAATTGGTTTGTGGGTGCCATTCTAGGAAAAGGTTAATCACTAGGTGGCAATGTTAGTGCAACATATCACACAGGTGGCAGTTGATGTAAACATGCAACAGTTCATTTTATCATTCACTTAAAATGTATGCACCTAAGGGCTATTCATAATAATTACCACAGCAAAATTATCAAACAGTCCCACAATGTTTATAGATTTAATATGTATCCTCCCATAATGTGAGGTATCAGAATATGCAATAAATTTTATAGGTTAAAACAGTTTCAGTGGTATCTTCCTGCAAAACGTTTTGGCCATTCTATAATTTCACTAAAAACTACTTTTTATGTTTAATCGAAACAATCATCATTCACACAAGATTGTAATCAATTATTTGATTGAAAGCAAACCGTCCTATCATCTGCAAAAATTATTAATCAGAACAACAACACTAGAAACACATGTGCACAGCATTAAAAACTTATGTTAAAGTCCTATGGTCTACTATTTTAATATATCAATCTCAAGTAAAAATAGCACTCCAGCAGTAATCCAATCCACAAATACAGAGAGCTGTACATGATTTGATTAATGGGTCTGATTGTTAAAGTTAGAATGAGTTCTATATGATTCCCTTCTAACTCTTGAACATATGGATAAAATTACTGTGATTATTTATCTGTGCACATGAACTTTGTTCTTCAGGTAACTAGGCTCCAAGTTGAGACATGCTGTAATAATATACCTTTAGAAATGGTAATCATTCTATTGACATTTTTATCAGGAACTTGATGGATTGCAAAACTGTTAATGCCAGAAAAGAATGTTCATCACATTCGGTACCAGAGGCTGACACAGTCACACCTTGAAAAACTGAAGTCTTAGTACAAAAAGAGAGAGCTTCAACATTAGTTTCAACACAATATCTGGTATAGAGTATTGTAGGTAGTTGTTTTTCTTGGCAGATTTCTAATTGCATCATGGTACCATTTGCAGCCAAACCTACACAATTATTACAAATTCTGGTAATATAAAATATGTGGTACCCTCAGTTTGAGAGAGCTGTAACTCTGAAAGCAATTTAATAAACAGTGCTGAATATTACTAGTAATGTATTGACATTGGCCTATGTATGCATGTACACAGTTATTTTACAGACAAAAGTTTGAGGACATTTATAAATGCATGATTTTTGTAATGGAATGACTATTCTGATAAATAAGTAAATTAATGTGTCATTATTATTCACACATAATTATATGTATGTTGTGAAAACATATATTTTGTCATTGATCGGGTGACACTATATGTTTACTGTTTATGCTGATTTGTGACAGTGTCTGCAGAGGGATATGATCCAGAGGCTGATGAAGGTGATAATGTTAAGGTGGGTTAATTTTATGTATAATAAAATGTCATATTAATTTGTTCAGCTATTATAGAATTCATATATACAGAAACGTTTACATCATGCTGATCAATAACAATGGTGCGAAAAGTGAGAAACAGCACAGTCATTGGCAAAATAGATTGAGAGAGAAAATCCTGTTAAGAAAATAAGTAATAATGAGCCTCATTTTAGTTCCATATAATATTATGGTTAGTTCCCTGACAACAGCTCTCCACAACCAATAGTTTAATGTGTAGTCAATGAGTGTTCATTAAACCATCTGTGTAATCTTTTCTAGGTGATACATCCAAAGTCAGACGAACAACGGGAACGGCTGAGTGAAGCTGTAAAAAACATCCTTCTCTTCAGATCACTTGAACCAGTAAGCATCGTTCTGTCTTCAACAAACTCAGATGTAATTGTTTAAGATTTATTCAAATTTTCATATTTGCCACTCAGATTTGCTTGTGGAATACATATATATTTTACATGTTTTTTTTTAGTCCTTTGGCCGAAGGTTCAAGGGACTATTGCCATCACTCTGTGTCCGACGTCTGCCGTTAGCTGCCGTATCTTAGTAACTGTTCAGCAACTTTTTATCTAATTTTGCATAGACATATCTTAGGGCACTGCCACTATGCACGAGAAATCTGTATTTGATTGAATCATTCTAAGGGCTCCCTAGGGCCTCCAAAGACCCCAAAACTGGTAAAAATGTAACATTTTGCCTATTTTTTCAAAAACTGTTCAGCAACTTTTTCTCTAATTTTGCGTATACATTTCATGTGGTAATGTCACTGTATACAATAAATCTGTATTTGATTGAATCATTCTAAGGGCACCTAATGATCCCCCAAAAAGGACCCCCCAAAACTGGTAAATTAACTAAAATAATGGTCTACTGTAGCAGCAGCTCTAGTAGGTAGGCTTGCAGTCCTTTTGTTCAACTAATCCCTTTTCCCACAACATCTGTCACACCTCACTGTTGCTGGCTGGTTAAAGGTAATTGGTCACTGGCAGAGGCTTGGGTCACTGTGGCTGGTGGTAGGAAGTATGACTAATCTGTAATTGGTCACTGGCAGAGGCTTGGGTCAACAAACACAGCACCTTGTACCAGGAACAGAACACTATTCCCCTTCCCAAAACATCTGTCACATTCGGAGTCTGTCTTGTATGGATACATATTTTATGCAGTTGTTTTATATAAGCAGAAAGTTAATTGAAATTAGTTATTCTTAGGCCACAGAAAAGTAATTCCTGGTTTCTCATCGATGCATGTATTTAAAAATATGTGCCTCAACATTTTATTTTCTATTATAATTATTCCTCTAAATGCAAGACATAGTGCAATAAGTAAACAGTAAACATGTAAATATTTTACTTCCATCATAACCCTTAATGATCTGTAACTATGATTCACCAAAAAACATTTGATTAATAATTAACTACAGGGTTGTTTGATTTATGCCGGGCAGAAACAGCAACAATAGTAAAAACATGCCATTGATAGTCAAACTTGTTCTTTTTATAGAAAATGTCAGTTTCTTTCTGTACCTGTCTACATATGATAACCATTTGTCTGCCATGCTCACAATAAACATCACATGAATGATAAAAGGAAGATCACTGCCACTTAACTTGTGGATTATTATTATTACAAAACTGCTCTGCTACTGCTTGGTGGACAGTAAGCTGCAACTGTCTTTGAGTTTGTTTACATTTTGACAAACTACTATTATATAGCACTAATTGTTGAATGAATCACATTTTGAGAATGCATGTCATTGTTTGTGGTGTAACTTTTGTATGCTTCATTTTCTGCTGCTACAAGTTGCGTTCATCTGAAAGATTATTCAATTACCTATCCAGTGATAATACATATGTTGTGGTGTTGGAAATATATAGCTTTGGTATATTGTACACGAGGGTTGTGATAGGAAACTATTGGACATTGCGACAGTCCAGAAAGACAGTATGAGATGTGTCACTCAATATATGAAGTGGGACTTTCAGATACTTCATTTTGTAGTGCTATTATGATGGGCTTCTCCATTAGCTCCCTGTATATTTATGTGAAATATATCATTACAATATTTCAGAACAGGCTAACGCTAAGCTGCAACTGTCTTTGAGTTTGTTTACATTTTGACAAACTACTATTACCAGGTATATAGCACTAATTTTTGTATTGGCACGACTAATGCTAATATATCCCACAAAATGACTCCTTCGGGAAACAACGTTGGTGTAAATTATCATCCCATTATTCTTACTAACAATGACCTGTAAGTTAGGTGAGTAACACATTCGAAGTTCTGACAGCAGGACACCGCCTTGGGTGAAGTCGAGACAAAAGTTTGACAAAGGCTTCAAGTTCAAACAGTCTATCACCGTCCAGCTGACCCATTTTTTATTTTTGTTAGACTACCTTTTGTTCTCAAATAATCTGTCCTCTTAATTTTATACATAAAGACATAATCTGGCATAACTTTATACATTTTTGTAGCAGCACATTTGTATTTCAAGTGTATCATATATTTATCACTTGTTGTGTATTACACCCAGGTGTGGAGCTAAGATTCTCTGCCTGCTATTGTTTGATGGAAACTGTTACTAATCTGTAATTGGTCACTGGCAGTAGCTTGTGTCAACAGACAGCATTAAGCCACTAGACCCCTGTTAAACTGGACAGTTGCCTGTAGGTTTTAAACTGTGTCAAACAGTGAGTCTACCTTTTGCTCTCAAATAATCTATCCTCTTAGTTTTACACATAAAGACATAATCTGGCATAACTTGATAAGTCTTTGTAGCAGCACATCTGTACTTCCAGTGTATCATTGCAACATAACATACATATTACATACTGTGTGCCACATTTGAATGTTGTGCATGTAATATTTCCATGCAATCCATTTTCACTTTTTGACCCCTACCATGTTCAATGCTCCATAACTTCGCCAATTTTTGTAGCAGTCAAAATTTTTGAAACCGTGTAAAGCACCCTACCAAACCTTTACAAGGATGTAAGAAAACATGTTACAATTTTTCCGACTTATCACTCATTTGGTCAGCCGGGGTCACATATAGACGTATTAGTCCAAAGGACTTCAGGGCCAGTTGGCCCATTTTTTTGCAACAATAACAAAAAGCTGGACATTGACACTGGCCCGATGGCCCGGCGCTTTTTTTGAAGCTGTCGGGCCACCAGAACGCCACCGAGACGAAGCTGCGGTCACGGCATGACCGCATCGGGGATCAGATGCAGTTCGTCAGAATTCTTAGACCCGACTCACTTATATGACACTGTAAACACAACGTAGATACTAATTCTGATCAATAATGAGTCCAAACTCCAACACTTATCATGCGGATGATGGCATGCAAAGCCATCGAATAAATTTTCTAACCACTGGCAGCGCAGGTTTTTATGAAGAGACGCCATTTTGTAAAATTACGATGGTTGGAAGCTGCCTCGACTTTAGAATTAGGCACGCTTTTTCTTCTCTAAATATATGATAGGAATACAGCTTAAATCCAAATTTAACTAGAGGATAAAGTGACAGAAGCCAAATGTAGCTGGCCTGGCCACACTTTAGTTAAACTTGGCAAATACCGTATATAGGCATCTGAACATTATTACAATATTATTAGCTTTGGACATCTCACTTTGAACAATCAATATGTGTATAGTACCTTCTGGGGCAGTGGATTCAAAACCTTAATGTCAAGGCCTGAAAATGATTTGGTGATGTTAGCAAAAATGACCTTTAGGAAGACCTCAACTAGGCACAGGCATGGGCTGACAAACGGCAAATGAATTTAATACATACAAGAATAAACATGTGCATATATAGGGAGGCACCCGGGCACGGACTACAAGAAGGATGGTAGTATATTGGAGAAAACGAGCAAGCAAAGGGATCTGGGAGTCGCTATCAACAAGAAATTGAAATTCCACTAGCTGTGACAAAATCCTTCCAAGATAAAGGACTTATAAAAAAAGAGTTTTGAAAACTAAAGATTCATTCTACCCTTTTTGTACAAGACTGTTGTCGAGTCAATCAAGTACGGCAGTGCAATCTGGAACCCCCAATATATGGGTGGTCAACAAGAAGTTGAATGAGTGTAATGCACAGCCATTAAAATGACACCCGAGCTGAAAGACTTATCATAACAAGATATCCTGAAACAAGTTAAATTGCCAACACTCAGTTATAGACTTAAGGTAGCTGGGCTGGCTACCATGTCAGTTGATTTTTTTTTTTTTTTCTTCGTGGAACATTAGTAGGTGTCAGTATGAACATGTGTACTATTAAAAACCCAAGGCACTATTGCCATATGTCACCAATCCATCCTTTAAAAACTAGTAGTATTTTTAGTGTGTCTGTGGAAAGTCCCTTTTCAGATTCTTGGAAACTGACAATGTTTCCATAGTGACGATCACGTGTGCGTCAGCCCAGTTCAAACATAAATTCATTCACCATGAATTCAGATCACATAGTCTGGTTATTCTCATGCCACTATGTTGTTGTAGTATAATTACCTAAATGAAGTGCCCGAAACAAGGCGACGCCAAGCCGAAGCTAAAAGCACAAAATTAGCAATACCTTGCATTGAGCGTAATCAAAGGAACTCTAAGTAGTTTGGACAAACAAGACAATTACAGCAAGGAAGACAAGTTTGGTGTTACGGGTACACGTGTACTTGGTGTTATCATTGACATGCACCGAGCTGCATGTCTGCCATTTTCTAAACAAATTCAGCAAAAAGTAATCGAATTAATGAATACTGTCCGCAGGGACATATAACAAAAATATAATGTCTGCCGCCCGCGTTAAGTAGGTGTCCCCTCATCAGAGGGTCCGCTGAAGGCAGGGATTACTGTAAATATATACATATATATATATTATAACATATGACTGTGTGTCATCTCCAACAATCACCAAGTCTAGTTGTCATGAAAATCTGATTTGATTCCTAAACAGGAAAAAAACAGTGACAGTAAAGTGCCCCATTGTCATATCACTACAGTCACTGCATTATTTGGTGATCAAATGATAACTGATTTGTAGCAAAATATGTTTTTATCACATAAACTCTAAAACGTGGCATCTAATAAAATATGCATATAATAATATATACATGCCTCTTTTTGGTGACATTGGAAAAATCACTGATTGGACTATATGTATGCATATCACATGCATACTGTATATATAGTTGCAACAGGCCAACAGCTTTTAATTTAAATATGATACATAATTTTATGTGCTCTATTTGCAATGGGTTTATTGTTTCACATCAATATGAATAAATAATACCTTGTGACATCTAGCTTCAGTTAAATGCATCCGATCTCCATTTAATGCAGCACCAGCCGCTCACACTAAAATAATTTGGAATTGTTTCTCATAAGCCTAACATGGTGCAGGAACGAATGGCCATTAACATTTTGTGCAGCATTTTGTAGCTCTGTTACTAATGTAAGCTTCAATTTTCCTGTGAGTCTGTGACTAAAACTCTTAAAATAAATGCAGTACTAAATTAGTTTATTTCAGTGTACACCATGGCCATGCATTTATGCTGCCATCTTGAACCAGCTCCAGGCAGTACCAATACGTGCTTCTGTTTGTTTTAAAATTTTCAGCCCTAAATTGGGACAGCCACCATGGATTACATGCTCGCTTCTTATTGGTCAATATACTGGAATTCAATTGCTAACTCCCACCAGTTTTCCATGGAAATGGATGCCTGCTAATGATTTAAAATAACATCATCTGCATGAGCTTTGGTGGTATTGGTAATGCTAAATGAAACAGAAAGAGCATTTAGTCAATGTTTGGTGGCAACCAGTCCATTCTAGCCTGTTTGAAGATGTCTGTGTTCATGTGCTTGCTATGCAAGATTCATAAAACAGGTTATACCCTATGATTAATTTGGTTTTCTGAGAGAAAATTGTGCGTATCTATAAAACAAAGAACTAGTTGTTTTATCTGTTTCAGTATTAGTCAAAATATAATTTAATTGTTCAAGTAATCTTTAGAAAAACAAAATGGCTTCGGAGTACCAGTTACTGTTAGTGCTGATATGGAAATGCCATGCCAATGTCGGATTGTGGCTTCAAGAGGTAATCAGATTATCTATTGGGAGAAATATAGCATACAAGTAGAAGGTGCTGATTTTATTCCTATATCATTTGATAGTAAATGCATCATTTAGGATATTGTCTAGAACCATTGAGGTCATAGTGTAAGAAGAACATAGAAAGTGAACAGTTGTTGGGCCACCATAAGCCAGTGAGTTCCACTTACCATCTCAGACTTGGTGTTTTAATAGATTCAAATTCAAAATACCTTTATTGTCCCTCATGGGGAAATTCTCTTGTGTTGTTCGCTATTTAAGAACACAATAAATAAATTTATAAATAAGTACACGTGTAACTGAGAACACTGATTCAATGAATTACATATGATTAAAATAAAATAGCACAGAACAATCACCCAGTTGTTAGGAAACATAATTTACACTTACATATCACAGCCATCAGTACAGGAACAATTTCATCATCACAGATGTTATTTAACTACGTGGAATACAGTGCAATTACCAGTATAATCACACACGCGCACGGACGTGCGCGCACACACATGAACCCATATTCTCAAGTGGCCAGACAGTCATTGGAGAGATGGGAAGGAAGGAGGCAGATCATTCGTTTAGAACACGAATAGAGGATGGGACGAAGACATTTCGAGAGCGACCGAGTCTTAGTTGAGGCAGCTGAAAACGACTGCCAGGTGGTAACAGATTGTAACAGTGATTTAGGGGGTGGTGGGGATCCAGAGAGATCTGCCTTCCCTTCATATCAAGTAAAAGACTAAGAGAACAACAACAAAAGCAGAGCTCAGTGAACACCACAAGTAGCCACGACAGCGCCACCTATCGATAGATAGCAGTCAAGATGATTAAATCTTGCTTTTTGTGAGCACTAGGTGATAATTGTGATTATTGAGCATGCACTTTATTTACATGGACACTTCTTATGACTTAAATTGAAATTAGATCAATCATTGGTGGGTTATAAATTATACCATGAAACCTGGTATTGTATTCATTGTCAACAAGTGGCTATGTAGTCGGCATTACCGGTAGTTGGGTTTTTACTCCCTGCCCAGTGAACAACAACAGGTGTCTGCCCTGTTTAGAACAAGTTTCTACCTAGTGCAGCAAACCACCTCAGTTGATTCGCAAAGGCTAATCTCTGTATTTGCCAAGCAAGTCGTGGGAATGATGTAATGTAGAATATAACTTTTCAAGCAATATGTGTGCATGAATGTTATTCAGGTAAAAACTGAGTTGCTGTAGATTGTACCATTCTGCTGAACAGGTAGTACTAGACCTCATGTCTAGTCTCCTAGATTGCTATAATCAATCTTTACAACAACAGGCTCTGCCTTTGTCACTGTGTCTGAATGGCTTCTGTGGTCTTGGCTTAGTTTCCACTATGCTTGTCTTTCACTCTGATCAAGATAGCCATTACTGCGTCATTGACATGTGTGCCAAATACAGTACTGTGTGTTGATATTACTAGTAAATATTCGTGTATGGTAACAATGGATAGAATGAACATCATTCCGTCATGTACTGCTGCTCATGGCTGGTAAATCACAGTACCGAGGTAGTTACTTGGTTCTGGCCATGTAATCCTAAGAAACAGTCAGATTTTTAGAATTTATTTTAAAGGGAATAAAAACATCTATTGCTTGAATTCATGTTAAATTAGATCCTGCTATATATTTCCATGTCCACCAACCAAAACAAATCCCCAAAAATCAAAGAATTAGAAATTCCACATTTTATGTTGTACATCCGGACATTTTCGAATATGCATATTTTTGGCATGCTTTTTGGGATGCTGAGATGTGACGTCAGACATGACTCTGCCGGTACAGCGACCGCTTGTTTACATTCATTCTCAGCAATATGACGGCAGAGGTGGCTGTGTAATGCGAATATCATCATGGTTCATTGTGCGGCATTCGGTTGTAATGCAAACTCTTCTAAACATAGAGCAACACACCATTTTTTTTCAGTTCCATACAGATCCAGTTTTATTTAAGAAATGGGTCGCAAAAATCAAGCGAGCTAACATCAAGCCGACGAAACACAGCCGGCTTTGCTCCGGTCATTTTGAGAAAAACTGTTTTGATCGCGATCCGGAGATGTTGGCAACCCTTGGATATCCTGGTGCTCGAATATCGTTGAAAAGCGATGCAGTCCCAACAATATTCCCGGCAGTAGAAGCCGTCAATTCGCCGAAGACAGGCGTCGGCACGGGCAGGATCGACGGCTGCTTTGCCCGAGTCGAAGGCAAGCGGGTCTCGCAAGCGTAGTTCCAGTGCCGCAGTCGCCGCTGCAGGCTCCGCTGCCACTACAGCCGGCTCCGCAACTACACCCAGCGATGAATTTACGAGGTCTGCTTACCAAAAGCGGCAACGAATCAAGGTAATTCTTATATGTGATTTCTGCTATTATTATTATTCTGTAGGTCTAGTATAATGCCTGGACTGGACGGTCTCGTGTGTGTCAAAATAAGTTATTCAACTTATTGTCATTGTACCCCATTGGTTCCAATCATATCACGGAACTCTTCCTAAGTATCTTATATTCTAAATGTTGTAGTTATGCACGATACTACTATAATAAATCTACATATACTCAGTTTTGTGGAAAATTTGATAGTGTAATCAAATCGATTCAGGTGACTGTTTTTATCATTATCATGGTTACAGGAATGTAAGGCAATAAAACAAAAACGTCAACAAATTAATTGATGCTAGTTTGTTAGTTATGCATTTAATTAATCTATGTACTTTTACATGCAAATAAGAAATAATTATTTTAATTATACTCATTGCCGAGTCAGGTTAGTCTGTTATCATAAGTTTTTTAAACAGTAAGAAGCAATACTTAAGTTCACATTCGGATGTGGGTCGTTGCCCAGCTACCGAGTGTGAAAATGGTAATTTGCCAAGTTGTGAAACAATAACAATAAATGCAATGCAAGTTGCAAACCTATCTATTGTATATTTAATAGATGATTAGTTATAACCAAAAATTAAATGTTCACAAGTAATATATTGTCACATTTTCCAGGTAATTGTTTGCATAAAAGTGTAACATAACAAAATTAACTATGTCTCTGTGTAGATTCTGTAAGCGTGATATCAATTATTTATGATGTTTTTATCATAGAATAAACAATACATACCTTGCAACTTGAAATTAATTTATTAATTTGTATTTTTCACAGCTAGGCAGTCTGTTCACACTTGGAAGCTGGGCAAATGACTAGACAAATGGATGTACTCCTTTCTGACAAGATGGTAAAAGACAGGATTTTGTTTGCTTTTGTCAGAAACCTACAACAATTTATTTTTTTGCAAATTCTATAAGAGTAATTTGTTATTTCAGTTATTTGCTGACATTCTGGCAGCAGCTCGAGATAGTCCACCGTCGACCAAGAATGGGTCATCTGAAGATACAGCAACTGAATATGACAGCTCTCGTACGGATTCCTGTGATACAGAGGATTCCACACCTGAGTCAGTCACAGCTTCCACTCCAAAAAGGAGCAGCAAATGCTTTCAGGTTGACATCAGGCCATGTAGTCTGTGCATCAGAGCAGGTGACATCAGCAGTGAGGTCATTGAGTGTGCAGTGCAGTTTGTTGACTGGTCCGATTAGTGACTCGAGTGACTCAAATGGGGAGGAAGTGACATCTGCTGCAGATCCAGAGTATGTTTGCTCTGACAATGAGTCGACTAGTCGTGACAGCAGCAACAGTGACAGCGATGACCACGTCGACCAGTACACTGACACAGAGGAGGGTGTTACAAACAAGACTCCCTTGAGGAAAGATTGCTGCCCTTCCAAGGAGAGGTACTTCTTGGTGGCAGGGTCTTCACTTCGTCATCTTTTCGCACGTTGCCGAAACTGCATTGGCCAAACCAATGTCGTAGTGCAGCAGTTTCTCGGCTCAATGGGAAGTTGCCCTGTAAAGATAATAATTGGTCTGTAGATGTGAAGCTATGCTATTTATTAGCATGTCATAGGTAAAGTGATCAACAAAATGGACTAGATAACTTGTTTATCAATGGGTATTTGCTGAAGCCATATTCTCATCTGCCTGCAGGGGAAGTATTCCCATGGGTGTTGTTTGGCTTATAACCATTGTCTGTGGACCGTGTGGTGATTCACATTGTGTTACCAGGTCTACACAGTTACCAACATTTGGAATGATTCATCCCAGTAACACTGTGTTATTAAACTTGCTTGATGAATTTGTAATGATTCAACCCAGTAAAACTGTGTTCTGAAACTTGCTTGATGGATTTGTAATAAATATGTCACACAAAAAATGTGATTAAAAATGCTATGTCCTTATGATTTTTATGGACATAGTCGTAGGGCACATATATACCCACTGGTAGCATCTCACATATAAGACCCCTAAGGTTACACTAAACCCCTAGGTCTAGGACATAACCCTTCAGGCTATAACCCATTACCATAATTATTCAATTGTTCTGCATGTTGTTTTAATGTTTATTTCAGTTTATTTTGATTGTATAGTAGCTATATTGTTATGTGTCAGACTCAGAGTAATACAAATCATTGTTCCAGATAAATGACATAATCTAGAGCTGTCATTATATATGTCATGATATTATGGTCATCTCGTGAACAACTCCAACAAAAAAAGTGTGGGTTTTGTCCAGAGGGGTGATATCGTAAGTAGCTATAACGTCCTAAACTCGATCCGCATAAACCTGACAACCATGCTTACGACGTTCGACGGTTCGTAACTTTGTGAAGTTTGTCTTTGACAAGTCTGTTTACAATTACTTCGTCCGATGACCTACTTAGCTACAACCTCTAGCTAACTCTCTGTACAGCTTTGACACCGCATTTTATAATATAACGTCGTACTACAATGATATAATTGTTGTTGTCGACAGTTTTCACACCATATGTGTCATTATAATGAAGTTGAAGCTTACCAGTCGGTGTTGCCTGAGTGAACATTGTGACTGTCCGACTCCGCATTATCTTCTTCGCTACCGTCGCTGAAACGCTCGGAAAGAGCGGAATTAGACGAATCGTCCGCTGTAACCATTCCCGCTAGTGGCTCAAAATCGTATGAATTCACTTGAAACTCTGGGAAACTCCCACTAGCCATGATGTTACAAGAGAATGGAGAGAACAACAATGGCGATGCATAGATGTCAACAAAGCCGCGAGTCAGGATTGACGTCACGATACCACGTGATCGCCTAGCTCATTAAATTTCAACTTTCTGCGGGAATCTCTACACAGACGGGTTTAAAATAGAATTTTGTCTACAAACGTATTTTTCTGTATTTTTTTAATGTTGTCAAATGTTACATACAATGTTAATCTTTGTGTACACATGGACAACGGATTTTAGCTAATGCCTTGTTTTTATTTCCTTTAAATTCAACTTGAGACATTCTGGTAGACCATGTTTGCATGGTAAAATTAACCCAGATTGGTCCACTTAGACATTTTCCAGTAACTTACATGTAATATGGTTGCTGTTTTTATGATGGGTATTTTTTTTTTGATAGATTAATAAAAGGCATCTCAAACTATACATTGTTTTTCTCCAGCTGCAAGTTGCAAATGCTTATTTTGTTTTGGTGATTTCAGGAGCATATGCATGAAGTCATAGATGCCATGTTTGAAAAACAAGTAAGTACGCATTGATGTGAGTGTGTCTTGCAACTACATACATACCATGTGTACTCATGGATGATCAATAATGATGATGATGCAAGCTTGCAATACGGATAGTTTAGCTAACTTAATATTTGCTATATGTACATAATTTAGTATCTCTCATATGTTTGACGAAATAGGGTTCTACGATGTCGCATTTCAATATCTCTAAGCTATTGTCTGTTATGTCTATGAGGCTTTCATTTGTGATGTCACATGTCTGGCAAAACAAGGTTCTAAATTAACAGTTCTAACTTCTAAGATGATGTATTTTAGTATCTTTAGACTAAAGCACAACATTAACTGACAATAAAAGTACTTGTCCCCAGACAAAGCATACCTGCTGTCCTGTTTACTTTACCTAGTATACTGCTTTTGAGCTATTCTTCTGGCAGTGTTGATCCAGTGTCCGACACTGTTCATTGCTTCACCATTTTTCTGTGCATGTCAAATGGTGTCTACATTAGTATGGGTTAAAGGTGTAACCTGTTGTTGAATCACAGTGACACAAACTGGTAGTCTCTATCTCTAACCCACTAGTTCATGGTTCATGCTCCCTCTGCTTCTGGTTGGGCACACGAGAGGTGTGTGTACAAAAGCAGTGTTGTAGTGGACTTCTACATGTGTTGATAGCAGTATATGGATGGATATTTTTTTGGTCACCAGGTGGAGGTCGGCGATCACGTCATCGACCAAGGTGACGATGGCGATAACTTCTATGTCATTGACCGGTAAGTACCTGCTTGTGTTTGTCATCCACCTGTCAGAGTGAAATATGTTCTAACTACAAAGTGAAGTTTAACAGCTTTTCTAAAAAATGTCATGTGTAAAAGTGAAAAATCATTGATTTGACTCAATCTGTAACAACAACAGACCTTATACTACTATGCAGTGTAAAACTAAAATACTACAGCCAGTTTATTTCCCAACAACTAGTTACTATGCAGCATGAAAACGAATTGCAACAGTTTAACCAAATCTGTGTGGTGTGATTGTGAAATAGGATAGCATTGCATGATCACATATGATATGGAAGAAATGATCTGCATATTGTGTTAATGTGAGCAATGTGAATGTGTTTAAAAATCGAATAGATAAGGCAATGGCTTTGCTATGTTATGTGGATTTAAGATTAGACCCAGGCATGTTTGTTTATAATATGACATAATTACAAACATACTTTCTGTTACTATTAACATAAATATACCACTTAGTTATTTACAAGAATTAGGCATTACCTTGGTAAATAAGCCAGTTGAATTTTATATTTGAGGACACATAAAAGTTGTAATATTCATTAGATACAACAGTATAGTACATTGTGATACACCTGTACCTGGCAAGTAGGCAGGAAATACAATAAAATAATACGCTATAAATATTCAACATAATATCATTGTAACATGTTTGGATTTACTGCATAACCAACAAAACACCCGTTGCAGTTAAGCTGAAGTGCAGACATGATACGAGCTGATGACAGTGATAAGCCTAGCCTTTTCTAACCCAGTGCAAAGCCTTGCCCTCTTAAGATTAGAGTGGCCGTTATCATGTCAGTTGATTTCTTTACTTTTTTCTTCACAGAACATTAGTAGGTGTTGGTATGAACATATGTACTACAAAATAAAACATGGCAGTAATGCCCTATGTCAGTGTCACCAGTCCGTCCTTTAAAAGCTACTACTTTTTGTGTCTCAGTGGAATTCCCTTCAAATTCTTGGAAACTATAATGACGTTTCCGTTGAAACAATGACGTCAGTTTCACGCCAGCGCAAATGTCCGCAAGTGTAAATTCGCTCGCCATGAATGCATATCCTATAGTCTGGTTATTCTGATACCAGTATCTTGTTTATTGAAGGTAATTGCATCGCGATGTTAAATAACCAAAGCTGGTGGTAGTCTTCTTGTTTTGCGACCGAATGCCGTTCCATGCTCAACAGCGCTGCCATTTGTCAGTAACTTGGGGTTGACCCCTGACCAATCAGGTGCCACCAAAACACAGACTAGCATATGGGGCCATAGGCCAGTCATAAACATGAAGTCATTTGACATTTAGTCATTACAAATACAGATAGCAGGGCTTAGTTGGCGGGAAAACACAGGGATATCTTAAAAACAGATGTATCTGTCAATTTGTATTAAAATAAACTGCTTGCCAATGAAAAAAAACTCACATTTTATGCAAAGCCTTAATCACAATATTTCAGTTTAACTGTGAAAAATGTAACGTATATCATGATATCAAGCAGAAACAAGTAGCATCTACGTCAGACTTAGAATAAGCTGACAACTAACACAGATTCATTATCATTGCAATACTCCGGCTGTGTAGGCAATATGTGAATGAAGGCCTACACGTAATCATGACAGTGGCAGAAAGCACAGTATACTGCAGGGGTTTATCTGGATGTTTTTGTTCAAGGGTCCTCGGGGCACCCAGTCTTCTTTTGAGGGGTCCTAAGCCTGTAGCGAGGGTCCCATTTATTGCTCTTTTTTAATTGTAAGTGTTGTTTTCTAAATATCAAAACTTATACAACCCATGTAAACCCGGTTATTATTAGTTTGATACTAACAAGAACTTAACAAAATAACGTGCCTTGTTACAATACACTGTTTTATTTGTTGATGTTTTCCCTTAATAATCGATGTAGTTTTGGAAGTTAGAGCAGACTTCCTCACTTATGCGTGCTAGTCTGCTAGATGCCCTGGCTTGCGCTTAAATGTCACATTGGGAGTTCTCCTAAGGCTGAAATAAGGATATTGAGGAAGCCACGACTCACTTTGGAAGGCTCCTGAATTTGTTTCAGTGGCGGGAAACCTGACTGTTGTGATGACAGTAGCATTGGAATAGCCAATATACAGCAGATGGCACTGCACATTACTTTGTTGACACTTAATTGTGACGTGTAGAATCCGGGCCCACCCCAATTTCAGCATTATGACAGTTGTGCCTAAATGTTATACCTCACTGCGTTTATTTTAACAATCCACATCGTTTCAGGAATATAATGTACCAAATAGCGCTCGCTCAGGTTTGAATCGGTGTGCGCCGCTGCAGCCGCAGATTACTGCACGCCGCACTTGAAACAAGCAATATTAATAAATTGCATGTTGCTATTTTGGCCTCAAAAGTGCTGTACTGTATATCTGAAACAATGTGGAATGATGGCATAAATACACTAAGGTATCGAATCGGTTCAATTGTTGGACAACCAACTTGCGCGATCGGCCCCAGGATGGGAGTCGGGATCGGAGTGCTTGCAATCTTTATTGTCGCCATAAGGCCCGTCATTCGTTTTATGATAACAAGCAGTTACACAGAAGAATGTTCGTAAGTCGCCTTGCTTTTCATCGCTATAGCTCTAATAAATTAGGAAGTCTTAAAACGCACAATGGCTGCGCTGAAGCCTGAATGGACATGCGCACAGATTGGAATGGTATTCTGGTTCATGAATCAGTCCCTAGAGGTACTCCGCAATACTACACTCAGGACGGCGCCGCACGGAGGATTAGGCACCCTTCAGAATCGGGAAGCATATGTCTACGGGAATGGTTAGTTGGAAGGACTCATAAAAAGAAATACCAAACGAACCGATTCGATAATAAACTACCAAGTTAAAGGCATTCACATTCAATATATATTTTTGTTATATGTCATTGATACGCATGCGCCCCGTGAGACGCAACGATTATTTTGCACGCATCCAGGTATTGTTTCTACGCATATAGGATGCAGGATCTTTCGTCCCGTAAGCCCCTGATACTGTGATTGGCAGTGTCATAGCTGAGCTACTTGCTAGGCAGTGTCGACTGGGATGAGTTGAGGCACAAGGATTGGCAGTGTCATAGCCAAGCCACTCACTAGGTAGTGTCGATTGGGATGAGTTGAGGCACAAGGATTGGCAGTGTCATAGCCAAGCCACTCACTAGGTAGTGTCGATTGGGATGAGTTGAGGCACAAGGATTGGCAGTGTCATAGCCAAGCCACTCACTAGGTAGTGTCGACTGGGATGAGTTGAGGCACAAGGATTGGCAGTGTCATAGCCAAGCCACTCACTAGGTAGTGTCGATTGGGATGAGTTGAGGCACAAGGATTGGCAGTGTCATAGCCAAGCCACTCACTAGGTAGTGTCGACTGGGATGAGTTGAGGCACAAGGATTGGCAGTGTCATAGCCGAGCCACTCACTAGGTAGTGTCGACTGGGATAAGTTGAGACACAAGGATTGGCAGTGTCATAGCCAAGCCACTCACTAGGTAGTGTCGATTGGGATGAGTTGAGGCACAAGGATTGGCAGTGTCATAGCCAAGCCACTCACTAGGTAGTGTCGACTGGGATGAGTTGAGACACAAGGATTGGCAGTGTCATAGCTGAGCCACTCACTAGGCAGTGTCGACTGGGATAAGTTGAGACACAAGGATAGGCAGTGTCATAGCCGAGCCACTCACTAGGCAGTGTCGACTGGGATAAGTTGAGACACAAGGATTGGCAGTGTCATAGCCGAGCCACTCGCTAGGCAGTGTCGACTGGGATAAGTTGAGACACAAGGATTGGCAGTGTCATAGCCAAGCCACTCACTAGGTAGTGTCGACTGGGATGAGTTGAGACACAAGGATTGGCAGTGTCATAGCTGAGCCACTCACTAGGCAGTGTCGACTGGGATAAGTTGAGACACAAGGATAGGCAGTGTCATAGCCGAGCCACTCACTAGGCAGTGTCGACTGGGATAAGTTGAGACACAAGGATTGGCAGTGTCATAGCCGAGCCACTCGCTAGGCAGTGTCGACTGGGATAAGTTGAGACACAAGGATTGGCAGTGTCATAGCCAAGCCACTCACTAGGTAGTGTCGACTGGGATGAGTTGAGACACAAGGATTGGCAGTGTCATAGCTGAGCCACTCACTAGGCAGTGTCGACTGGGATAAGTTGAGACACAAGGATAGGCAGTGTCATAGCCGAGCCACTCACTAGGCAGTGTCGACTGGGATAAGTTGAGACACAAGGATTGGCAGTGTCATAGCCGAGCCACTCGCTAGGCAGTGTCGACTGGGATAAGTTGAGACACAAGGATTGGCAGTGTCATAGCCAAGCCACTCACTAGGTAGTGTCGATTGGGATGAGTTGAGGCACAAGGATTGGCAGTGTCATAGCCAAGCCACTCACTAGGTAGTGTCGACTGGGATGAGTTGAGACACAAGGATTGGCAGTGTCATAGCCGAGCCACTCACTAGGCAGTGTCGACAGGGATGAGTTGATGCACAAGATGTTTGAGGCTCAAATCTAATCTGGCTGCTGTCTGTGTCATTCTCTAGTCGAGTCAGTAATTTTTGAAATTTTGCACCAGCTTTTTGTATGTCTGTATGCATGCTCTTGGATGGTTGACAAGAAGACAATAAATAAGTACGATTGTCAGTTAAATTGTTTGGCAAGGGTAGTTATTTAGGTCCCATTTCTCCCCCTCAATGCCACTTCTGTAATATCTGCATTGGCTTTCTGTCCTGTGTCATTATTTTAAAGATATGATCTATTACTTTCATCTAGACATGGAAGTCTAGATGGCTTTGATAATCTAGCCCTGATCTGCTTATTGTTCCCAGGGTTGTTCTACACATTGGAACTAGGACTTTTTTGGTAGCTGCACAAACTGAGGAACTCTGTAGAAATCACTATGTTTGCTGTTAGGTCAACAGGTAACATAATAGTTATCTAAAGACAGCTTTTGAAGATAGCTTATTGGTACCTCAGTAGCATTTGTATTTATGTATAGATCTGTTGACAACTTCAACATTGCATACTGTTTTTAGATTGTCTAGCAGTTACCCTTAGGTTTTTTCTTGCCATTGAGCTTGTAGGTTTAGGAGGATTTTGGCACAGTACTCAGTAGAAGTTTTACAGTTGCCATTTTTAATATGCGAAAATAAAGATTTTATTATTCTGTATTGGGGAGATGTGCCTTTACTCAAGATTAAAATAGTATAACATGAAGTTAGTAGTTAGAGTGCTGATGTAATAATGTACTGATTGTTCAGTGTAGCAGCAGCCTGCCATCATGTACATGTCCTGTGTTTGGTGGGGAGCTTATGGCTGCATCTATGAGAGGTTATACTGCACTGCAACGCTGTAACACATCAATGTGGATCAGTCCTGCAAGCCTATCCTGCACTCTTATATTATCTCGTAAAACAGTCGCTTGAATAATTACTAGCACCTCTTGCAGCATGAAAGAAAAGGTCAAGCTTAGCACCTTGTGTCTCACAGAATGTATCGATCATGAACCGTTTGAATAATACAACATGGTGTTCTCATTCAGTGCAGGTTTTCATCAGGGTAAATTAATGTGCAGGTAGCAGTGTAACAACACATTTTGTCACTACAGTGTCCCATTTTCTAAGGAAAATATTTCCATAAATCTCCAATAATTTCCTTAATTAGTTGTTCTGAAATGCCATTATGAAATATCTGGTTGTTAAGAAATACAGTTTGTTGTTTTTTATGAATATGTCACTCACCTAACACATTTAATTATATATAATTTAAGTGAATGATCATTTTCATTAATTTGTTCCCATGTGACCAGGTTTGTAAGAGCTAATTCAGACTGTTCAAATAAAAATGTAATCAATCCTGAGCAGCATAAAAGGTCATCTTTTTGAGTTTGCATTTTCACTGTGACGGCAACCATTTTGGTAAATGTCAGGTCTATATTTGTAACATAAACAGCACATTATGAAACTTATGACAACAGCATCAGTTTCTATCAGGATTGGGCACCGGAGATCATGCACTTTGAATTGAATTGAATTTTATTCAACCATACATACGTACGTACGTATGTACGTACGTACGTACGTACGTACCTACATACAGTCGCGCCTCATTATAACGCGGTAGTCGGGGTCCACGAAATGAATCCGCGTTATAAACGAGGCGCGTTATAAACGTGGCGCGTTCCCATATCTGCCGTCAGGGACGCTACGACGACGACCGACACCGCTGCTGCACGAAGAATGCCATCGAAGCCAACCAAAGTGTGCACGTCGCACAGTCTATACGCAGTTTATGAAGCTTATTAAACTGCCAGCCAATGTCAGTGTGTATTCTGTTTAAATGTCGTACACTGTTGAACTGAATAAAATTCATGAATTGTGTACCGTTTTTAAATAAACAACAGACCAACAAGCCACGGTCAACTGAACGATAATATGGTACCGCTGATGTAAGATCTAAAATAATGACCTGGCACTCAGCAGCCAAATACGCAAATGATTTGAGAAACGCTGTGTTAGAGTTGATTAAGGATTTAAATCTATAAGTACGCTCACAATTGGCTTAACTTCGTCTTTCAATCAATATCAAAATACCAATTTTGAAAGCACATTTACCGTGCCGAACAATATTACGATTCATCAATTCATATGCGGTTGACGAATTAATATTTTGGCGCACCAGTACAGGCAGTAGCTTTGCGTTCATCGCAACGAAAAGCTAATATTTGTTACGCAATGTTAGCTTACTGATCTTGCCTATTAAGCTGTATTAAAACGTATTTAGCCTGTTCTTAAGCAAGGCGTATTTGTGAATTTCAATTGCACTTTACAAGCCGCCCCGCACCGAAACCAGGCGAACTGGCGATCCGCGGAAGCCATGAGCATGATTAGCAGATTGGAAACGATTCGTTCGATGTCGGCGCAAAACAAACAATACCTCGCTCCACATTTACTGTTCCTAAAGTTAAAACTGAACATAATTATAGTCAAAGAAACTTTGATAGCATTGGCAGTGCAGAATAAACAACGGCAACGTAGTTACGCGCTTCACACTTGATTCGTTGCAGTTGTACGTCAACGTTAAATTTATTGTCCGCCAACTAGTCTTTCAATATACACGTCGTGGACAACGACGGGGATAACTTCACACAAAACAATTGACAGTTATTACCGTGTTAATAATTATAGTTTGTCATAGCGCCCATTTTCCCCTGGCGGCAGAAATTCGGGGTCCACAACCGACCACGTTATAACCCAATCCGCGTTATAACGGGGCCCGTTATAACGAGGCGTGACTGTACATACAGCATAATTCCCTATAATACATACTAAAGAAAAAAATACAAATAATATAGTATATAATATATTGAAATGTTGAAAGGAAATGCAAGAAGTACAATACTTATAGTTAGCATTTCCCTTTCCATAATACCTGTACTTAATTTAAAAGATAATTTGACGAATGAGATACATGAAGTATAATTTAATAATGCTTATTTTAACGTAGGAACTTATACATGCTAATAAGCATGTTTTACTAATTATAGACAATGCAGACTTGATGACATCAGTCATCAGACAGGAACAAGTATCTTTGATGTAGATAAATTTGACACCTGAAAAGGATTTGAACATAACAAAAGAGTAAAAAAAAATTTTTTTTTAAAGAATTGGAAGAGTATATAATGTATTTATTGACCAATAGGAATAAGTATCGTTGATCTAAGAATACTTGATACAAAATTAAGATTTGAAAATGACTATAGCGATAACATAAAATGTACTATATATTGTATTTACTGACCAGTAATGATCTGTACCTTTTCTTAAAGGCAATTACATTAGTGCAATTTTTGATATTCGTATTTAAACAATTCTTTTGTACTGATACACATCGCTTTCAGAGTTGTTCTGCAATACTTAGATTCAAAGTTATTTTCTTGACGAGTATTGAGGGCATGAGTGGTGTTTACCACTTTAAAACGAGAAAGAACATTATTTGGCATTAATCTGTTATATATTTTATACATTATGACCATGAATTTTAAATCAATCAGGTCAAAAATAGTAGGTGCATTACATTTAAAGAAAGCTGGCTTTGAGTGAGCTCTATACTCCAACTGACAGCACATTCTGATTGCACGTTTCTGTAGAATATACAATGGCTGGATTCTATTTTTATAAGTGTTTCCCCATATCTCACAACAATAGTCAATATAAGGTAGTACAAATGAACAATACAAAGTGTACAATGCAGTCTCATACAGCAACCATTTAACACGACGCATTACTGACAGATTCTTTGCAATTTTAGTATGTACAGCATTCATGTTGAGACCATGTAAGTTTGCAGACAATATAAACACCAAGGAATTTGATACAATTTACTTGTTCAATATTAGTTTTATCTGTGGAGATATTGTATTCACATGGGGCATTAGTGTGACTGAAAACCATGAAATTTGTTTTTTATCAGTTTAGTGAGAGCTTGTTTACTTTAAACCACATGTGTAGTTTGTTCATTTCAGTTGCCACTTTTGTACACATTTCCAACAAATCACTTTCTTCAACAAGAAAACTGGTGTCATCAGCAAACAGTATGGACTTTAAGTGTGACGACACATTAAGTCATTAACATACATAATAAAAAGAGTTGGCCCTAAAATTGACCCTTGTGGTACACCACAAGTAACAGTAGCACAACTTGAATTCACACTGTTGAAGCACACATACTGTTTCCTGTTTTCTAAATAACTACTGACCCATTGTTTGGCAGCATCCCTAGCACCATAATGTTCTAGTTTATCAATAAGAATGATGTGATCCACTGTGTCGAAAGCTTTCTTTAAATTAATAAAAACACCAATAGTAAGCTTTCCCTTATCCATTGCATTTGTAATTTCCTCCACTAATTCCATTACTGCCATGGAAGTGGACATATTTTTTCTAAAACCATACTGATGGAAAATGTTTTGCATTTAGAAAATTCAGTATCCTCTTGTTAAATATATTTTCCAGAATTTTAGAAAACTGAGATAGTAAAGATATAGGCCTGTAATTGGAGACAATTTGGTCATCCCCCGCTTTGAATAAGGGAATCACTCGGGCAATTTTTATATCATCAGGAAACACACCTTGTTCTAGCGAGGAGTTACATATATGCTTTAACGGAGCTAGAGTATGAGGAATTATATTTTTTTACTAAACACATTAATGGAATCATAATCTTTAGACGTTTTACTTTGACAATTGTACACAATATTTAATCATTCTTCATCAGTGACTGGTTTAAGAAATAATGTTTCTTCTACCCTGTCACCCAGGAAGGACACAACATTTGCATTACATTTGGGTATATTTTTAGCTAAAGTTGGCCCAATATTAATAAAAAAACTGGTTGAAATGTTCTGCAATATTCATATTCCCTGAAATAGTTGATCCATTGTTCTTAAATCCAGATGGATATGATAATTTTTTTGAAGATTGCTTATTCAACAATGTATTAATTATTTTCCATGTTTCTTTCATATTTTGCTTATTTTCTTCTAGTAGGTTAGAGTAATACTCCTTCTCACACTATCTCATGATAGATGTGGGTTTATTTTTAAATGTTTTATATCTAACTTCAGCATTATCACTTCTTGTTTTGAGGAAACGTTTATACAGTATATTCTTTTTTACATGCATTTTTTAGTCCTGAAGTCATCCATGTTTTGTGCCACCTTTTATTCTTTCGAGAAATAGTTTTAGTAGGAAAACAAACATCATAAGTATTTTTAAACAACTCAATAAATGTATTATAGCTTGAATTAACATCATCATTGTTCAAAACTTCATCCCATTTCATAATTTCTAAGGTATTGATAAATGTCTGTAATTGTTCTCCGTCAAATGATCTTGTTTGAAAAGACTGGTTTACAGTTTGGTGAAAGTTAGCCATATAATAACAAATTTGGAAAACAAGTAAGTGGTCGCTTATATAATTTATAAGTAAGCCACTAATTGTGGACCGGTGTATCTCAGTTGTAAATATGTTGTCAATAAGTGTTGCATTATGCACTATCCTTGTAGGGCTTATTATTAAAGGATGTAAACCATAACTACAAATGATCAATAAAATTGTTAGTAGCAGCATGATTTTCATATTGCAAGAGGTCTACATTAAAATCTCCACACAAGTATACTATTTTATCATTGCAGTTATTAAATATGTGATCTATATGTTCATTCAATAACACTAGATCAGTATTTGGTGCACAATAAATAGATGCAACTATTATGTTTTTACCAAATGTTACCACTTTCCTCAAGATGCTTGGTTTCTATAGACATTTGTCTGCGCCAATAGCTTTGCACAACAGAGTTCTGTTTGGTTCTCTTAGTGCTCTATATGTGCCTGGCCGACTTTTGTTGTGTGAAGTGTGACACCTAGGTGTCTGGAGTCACTCACAGTACATGGCAGCTGTCTGGCTAATGAATCTAGGTCATTTTGTCAACAGACATCAACAAATGATTTGCCAACAGGGCCTTTCAACAGCTAGATAAATATGGTGGTTAGGTGTATGCTTGTGTGCACTATTATAGAGAAGTACTATTTAAATAGTATTTGTGTATAGTTTATAGTTAAAGCATCATTTGAACTTCTGTTGCACCTTGATATGAATACCGATAGGATTACTGAAAGAAAGCTTTCACATGACATTTGATAGCAAACTGAGTGTCTAAGTAGTAGGACAGCGTGCCTCCTGTGGTTCCTCCAGTCTCTATCTAATGCATCATGCTGATGTAATACCTAAAACTATACTTGGACAAGAATTACCTTTAGAAAGTCAGCCTCACAATGGAATGATGGTAGATTGTTTTATTATTTGTTTTGTATGCAAGAAAACAGGATTTATGAGCATTCCATTGTGAAACTAACCTCTTTCTAATGGTGTTGTTGTGTACTGGACACTGCCTCCATGTACTTAGCTAAGCCACAGGTGAACTAATACCACTTGGCGAATGAACATTTCCGGCACACAACGATGAACAGTCAATATCCATTGTACTATCCCGGTATGAAGTTCTGATGAACACTTAGCTAGAGAAGTGTTGGTCACTCAGTCGTTTGTGTGTGTGTGCTGTCGCAGACAAGACGTACTATTGATTTCTAGCAAGATGAGTCTAGTATTGCTTCTGGCAAACCTACTTGCTGCTACTCTACACCTCTGTCTCCAGGCAGTAGAGAATAATCAAGAAGGATTTAGCAAAATTAAGCTGGATACCGTTGGTCTGATGCTGACGGTTGGCGAGTTGTCGGAAAAGGCCTTTCATTAGACACAAAATATCCAGAAAACTTTCTTGCAAAATTGTGCCATCTAGCTGGATAATTGTGTTTATATTAGACGATCAATGCTGCTGTGCTCCATGAGGATCTACACTTGACAGTAGAGTTCAAATATCAAGTCATACCAATAACAACAACAAAATATGGTAAACATAGTATGTGTTTTAATTGTATCTTTAGTGGAATAGCCAATTACACATGTAATAACAAGCAGAACACTGGGCCTTCTCCAAACAAAGGTGAAAGTTCCATCCATTATAATAAAAATTTGGTTTCCACCTTTGTGAGGCTTAGTTGAGGAGCGAATTAGGGATGCAAATGCTATAATTACCTGTATACTATATAGCCAATTTCATAATGCTGCAACATTGCACAGCCCTGTGTGTTCACCGTGGCAGCAGACAACTACACAAAGACAGACTGCAGGGCAGGTGTCACTCTCCGCAGGATCTTGTCAATAGTCAATAGTACAGCATACCAGCATGTATCAATACCTTGTTCCCAGGAGACCACTCAGATGTTGCACAGTCCAAGATTTTAGATGTGCACACAATTTTGTCGACACTTTATGGTCATGTTGGACTTGCCCATCACTGTGTAGTGTAGGGCAGTGTCTGGGTGTTCAAGTTGGATATGCCCGCTTTTGACAAGGCATAGACTAATAAATAAATCAGAAATTACGTTTGGACATGTGGCGACAGAAACAAAACAAAAGTACTTAGACATTAACAGTATTTAGTATGTCAGGTATTTTTATATAAGTGAATCATAATTAAGTTCACATAAGCCAAAACTACAACATGTCTAATTGAAAAGTTAAAACAGTATCAAGCACTAGGTTTTCATTATGGCAATGAGGCGAGATGATTGTAAATAACTTAGCATTTTTACTAAGTCATGAGTCTGTGTCTATAGTATACTACATGAATAACTACAGTGATCAATATTTCTAGAAGCAAATAAATCAAGGTACAAGTTTTATTTAAATCACAGTGGAACCTCACCATTAAGGCCACCCCCAGGACTGGACCAAAGTAATCTAAATAACGAGGTGAATAATTCCTTATATACTTTATTGTTATGGAAATAATTTGGGACTGTTTAGCAATGACCTTATCGTACATTTTGAGGTGGCAGAATTACTAAGATGACCATTAAGCAAGGTTCAACTGTAATTTACCTTTTATCAACTGAATATAACATGTGGTTTATGTGTTGTTTTGTGAGTAAATATGTGCCATATATTAAAAGTGGTGTTGATATTATTCCACAGTGCACTGCTAAAACCTAATACATCTGTACCTACATTCAGGGCATGTCAGTATTGTGACTAGACATTAGCTTAGGAAGTATTTCTAAAACTCAACCAGATCACATGACATGTGATAGCACATGTCTTTGTGAGTATAAACGTAAGGCATGATTATAATAAACTATCAGGGTTTCCCCTAGGTAAATTGATGGGCGAGGAGGTGGTAGAGTTGGGCTATGTGAGCGCCGCAGACGCGAAGCGTTGCTAGGTGGGTCCGGGGCATGTTCCCCCAGAGATTTATTTAAATTATCTTTAAAATGGTGCATTCTGAGGTATGTTTTAACCTTTTCTCTTGAATATAGAATGGACAATATAAAACAACATGACATTACTTGCAGATGTAGTAATCATGATTGATAAAAGTCAGGAATCATGATTGTTTCATTGTGTGGAGGTGTGGTTTCCACTTTACCACTGGTACTCAGTTGTGAATAAAAAATGAAAGGTAAGTTCTTATATAGCGCAGTATCCAGTCCTAAGGACTGCTCAAAGCGCTTTACACTTTACTCCCTGGC
Source organism: Escarpia spicata (assembly GCA_963995525.1). NCBI lineage: Eukaryota > Metazoa > Annelida > Polychaeta > Sabellida > Siboglinidae > Escarpia > Escarpia spicata. Next base: position 31,261,895 of record OZ023205.1, read on the forward strand.
AGACCTGTTCAGTCAAACACCTTCTCGACTTCTCTGAGAACCAACCAGTGGTATCATCTGAAGGCTCTTTCATCACATTTAATTGATTATAATATTATGGGAAATTGGTGGTTTATTTGTTGCTAGCATGCTATGCAATTAATTAAACATTCATTTCTGGAATGCCACAAAAGTAGATTTCTATTAATCGCAACATTTTGTCTTAAATTGTGTCCTTTTTATAAAACAATATAAGTTGTTGTAGTGTATCCAATTTCTGTGCAAACATTATTGTCTAGCCCAAGTTATTGATAACCCATTAGTGTACACAGTTTTGGGCAATAGGCGTCTTTTATGAGATGTGACTTCGGTAGTTTATATTCGTAAGTACTTTACTCAAATAAACATTCCCAAAAGTTTGTTTGAACAACTTTGTCAGAATATGTATTATATATTTAGCTGCTGCCCCGCTGGAATTTCTCTGGGTGGCAGACATATGATATTGATTCTGCCCCCCTCCCATTAAATGTGAGAGTGAATGTTTGTTTTTGTGGTGAGCATCAATGGCTGGTGGAAATATAAATTTTATGAGACGATTAATGTGGTGTATTTTTGTGGACTGTGAAAGGTGTGTGCAATTGGAGGGTAGACATTGTTTTGTACCCCCCAGTAATAGGTGGTGTGGTTGGGAACAATTTTCCAAAGCACGCCTGCCCCCACCATCTTTGGATGTCATAATTTTAGCGGAGATAGCGGAGAGAAGCTGGAGAAGGTAAATTGACAGCAACAGCACCACATAAAAAAAAAATTCTCAACAGCATTGTTCCCCGTGTTTGTTTGAATGTCATGAGTTCACAACCGAGACAGCAGTGGAGAAGCTGAAGTTACAGCAGCGTAGTCGAGCCAACTGAGACAGCAGTGGCGAAGCTGAAGCTACAGCGGCGTAGTCGAGCCAACCGAGACAGCAGTGGAGAAGCTGAAGCTACAGCAGTGTAGTCGAGCCAACCGAGACAGCAGTGGAGAAGCTGAAGTTACAGGGGCGTAATCGAGCCAACCGAGACAGCAGTGGAGAAGCTGAAGCTACAGCAGCATAGTCGAGCCAACCGAGACAGCAGTGGAGAAGCTGAAGCTACAGGGGCGTAATCGAGCCAACCGAGACAGCAGTGGAGAAGCTGAAGCTACAGCAGCATAGTCGAGCCAATCGAGACAGCAGTGGAGAAGCTGAAGCTACAGGGGCATAGTCGAGCCAACCGAGACAGCAGTGGAGAAGCTGAAGCTACAGCAGCGTAGTCGAGCCAACCGAGACAGCAGTGGAGAAGCTGAAGTTACAGGGGCATAGCGACAAACAATTGTCAACAACACCCATGAAATAGCTACGAGGCGGCAATTTAAACATATTTTGGGTGAGGTGGCATAGAAAAATTGCAAGGCGGCCCGCCTCGCTTGTCATATACCAGGGGAAACACTGAACTATTGTGTACATATTGACCAGCCATGGAATGATTTCAGTGAGAGCGAGATGTCACCTGATTACATGCTATCAATATTTATCCAGAAATGTATGTCAATTATTTATATACTGCAGTTTGCACCCTAGTTGGTGTATCTGGCCACCATTTATGTTTATATGAAAATAGAGATAGCCTTACTATAATTTTGACTTGAACATCTAGCAATCTGGATGAATTAAATATACTGACACAATGTCATGTTGTTCTTGCATTGGCACGTCTCGTATTTGGCAAACTTGAGAGGAGTGACTGTTGTAGATGTTAGGGGCACCATCATAAGGCCAATTGACCAATTTTGCCATGAACTCTTGTTTCATTTCCAAGGCACGACTCCTGCCAAAGCATTGCTGCAAATGGCAACATGTCATGCATTAGAATGGATGGGTTGTAGTTGTTGTGCATGTATATAAAGCAAAGCATTCTACACTTGCTGTGGAATGGTTGGTTTGGAGAACTTTGCTATATTTGCAAGTAAAAGCATTATATACGTTGGTGGAATGGAGATGCCATGCATGTAAACAAAACCTTCAATGCTTCGAGTAGAATGATTGTTTTGTATTTGCTGTCAAGTAAAATAAAACATTCTATACTTGCAGAGAAATGGATGTATTTGTAGTTACTATACAAGTAAAATAAACCCTTCTATACTTGTAGTGGACAGTATGACATCTTTGTGGAAGTAAACGGAGAGCAGCGGATGATTGGTGCGTACGACAACAAGGGCAGCTTTGGGGAGTTGGCTCTCATGTACAACATGCCACGGGCTGCCACCATTGTTGCCACGTCCAATGGCAGTCTCTGGGCTATGGTATGTTTTATTATCACCTTTAAGAAGTGTGCTTGGTCAAAAACTTCATAGTCTTCTTCAGTAAGCTTTGCCACAGGGTAGTGATAGCAAAGACTGAGGGAATTCACCGTTTCAGTTAACTGTGTCAGATGCATGTTTCACTATCATATGATACCAGGTGGTGATAGAAATGCATTAAATAACAGGTGACGGCTGTCCAGGATTTGGTTAGGAAACATTTATATGTGAATATATTTGATTGTGACAAAGAGAACAATACACAAATTCACTAAAGTGCATTATCTGTCTTGTGTTCACTTTGCTACATGAGTGGGTGATAGTGAGAGGACATAACCCTAGTGCTGACAGATAACCTCTAGTGTTATGGCTCATGCTCTTATCTCACACTACAATGTCAGACAAGTCTGTGTGCTGTCTGGTTTCATTTAAAAGTTATGGTTGATGGTCAAAGATACCACAAGGCCATTCACCTCAAAGTGACATTTGTTCTCTGTTGTAGCAAGGCAACAATGTGAAATTATTTCATGTTTTTAATAGGGCAGTAAGCCAAGCCTGTGTGTGATTGTACACTTTATCAAAAAATAAGTTCTTATACATCGCCTTGTCCAGTCATCAGGACTGCTCAAAGTGCTTTACACTTTACTCCCTGGCAGACCTGTTCAATCGAACACCAATACGACTTCTGTGGAAAGCATTCAGCCATGCTGCAATTACTGCGTGAAGACTATTCGTACAAAAATATATACCACTGTCTATTGCTAGGTACTCGTTCTTACAGCTGAGTGAACTGAAACAATGTAGAGTAAACAAACTTGCCCAAGGTTTGACACCGCCACACAGGATTCGAACCTGGTTCTCTCAATCAAGAGTCCAAAGCTCTTACCGCTGCGCTACTGCGCTACTGCGCTCCATAAGTAGGCAAATTGTTTACAATTGTTTTTATGTGATCATTTATGTTTGTATGCTAGTTTGGCAATGCATAGAAAACTGTTCAATTTTATATGGTTACATGGTGAAATAAATAACAACACAACTGTGATTACAATCATGCATCTATATACAATTGCAGGTTTTAAAATAAAATTTATCCCGAATCAGTTTTAGTGAATAGAACTGCATCATTCATTGTTACCAACTTTCATTTCATGAGGCGTTATTTCATACAACCAATGTCACAGGTCATATTATAACAGTTTGTTTATAATTAATCTTATTTAATGTGATTTTTCTGCCTTGCAGGATCGTTCTACTTTCCGGAGAATAATTCTGAAGAATGCTTTCAACAAACGCAAGATGTACGAGTCACTGCTAGATAATGTACCCATTCTAAAATCACTTGAAGTAAGTTGAGTCTTCGATTATATATTTCACTGTGGCAGACCTGCCTACCATTCCGGATTGTCCGGAATCATTCCGGAAAGTCACCTCAAATTACGGTATTACGGTGAGGGATGAAAATATTACGGACTGTGACCATGTTGGGCAATCACTCAAATTGAGGTTCCACTATATTAAACAGGTGGCAGCATATGTATGCAGCATGTTGTGACATGGTTTTTCATTCGGTGAGTCTGGTCGTAATGTAACCAATAGGAAACAGCGTTATGACAAATTCGCATTTCCGCGATCAAACAAAACGAAGTCACACGGCACGAAATGATGGCTGACAGCGAAACGATGCCACCGCCAACCCAAAAGAAATGTGTAATGCAAAAATGTAGTGAGTGTTGTACTTGTAATGTTAGGCCAACTGACTGTACTAAGACTAAGTTAGTGTATTTATTGAGGAGTTTAGTGTATCATTTACAGACTATCATATTCATACAGTTACTACAGACTCTAGGCGATGTCGATGACAGTGTAATGTAATGGTTTTGGTCCATCGCAACCCCCCCCCCCCCCCCCCGGTGACAATATCTGACATGGTGGTTGGTTCTGCATTACTGACAGGAAGTGTATATTCCTGAAAATCAGTGTAAATGGGAAGATGGATTACTGACAGGAAGTTTTTGGGGTAGGCAGGTCTGCTGTGATTTAACAACAGTGATCAGCTATTTTGTATAGCAGATATTTGATAGCTAGAGTAAAATTTGTTGATTTTATTGTTGATATTTATATAAAAAAGTTGATCTATTGCCATACCCGGCTGTTCCACTACTCAAAGGCATTATTTGGATACTGAAAGTACTATTTTGGTATCTTCTATTATCTTCTAATTTTGTTGGTGTGTTGTCTTCATTCCCTGGATGTCTGGGGTGATGTTGGCCTCAATATTTGTCCTCGATTTCTGTTTTCATTTTCTCTCCACTCACAGTTCTTGCACTGCTGTCTCCATCAATCGCCTCCACTCCCCATTATCTCTCTCATTCTCCACTCCTCTCCCAATCCCTCCAGAGTTCTCTGTACACAGTCCTCCCAATGCAGTCTAGGTCGTCCTCACTTCAACTCTCCAGGCATCTGCTTTTTTGCTAACCATTCTTCTCCCATCCGCTCGACGTAGCATTAAAAGAGATGTGCTAACTAAAACATGCTTTTTCTTTGTATTTAGACATGCATGATATATAGTAACATGCAAAGAGGATGTGCATTCTGTAAAATGTCGGACTATTATCTCATGGTTGCAGACCTATGAGAGGATGAATATTGCTGATGCCTTATTCTCGAAGACGTTTGAAGATGAACAAGTGATTATTAAGCAGGTGGGTCACGTGCCATTCACATCCACCATGTCATCTTTCAATAGAGGTTCATCGTGAAGAGCTGTATATCACAAACAACCTTCACTGAAGTGACAGCAGGTTTTTTTCTGTGTTGGCTGCTCCATCCCAGGTTAAAGCTCCTACCTCACTTGATTTAGCCTATCATGAAGCATTATTGTTTATGTTCAAATGTCTAGTGTCTGAATATGTACAGTTGGTTTGATAACAAAATGTATCTAGTTTTGTTAAAATCATTGAAACAATTGACTTTGATTGGTAAATCAGGTAACTTGCAAAAGTATGAATAGCTTTTTGCTGTAGTATGTAGAGCCATACATAGTTGTTTGGTGAAATGAGTGAACCAAGCTGAACAATAATGGAATTAAAGAAGAACATATTATAATGTTTTTTTTAAATAAAACTCATACAAGAATGTTACCTGAGGTTATCATATCGTGCAATTATGTGGTGGCCATTACTTAATGACGTTGTCACTCCATGTTCATGTATAGATTAACACATACAGTACTGTGCATTGATTAAATTAGCTGTGGCAAATCACAGATAGTGTAATTCTGCTGGATTGCTTGTTCGTGTTAATGGTCTGACATAATGAATCAATCAATTTCATTAGCATTTATAATTATCATGAAATATCAATAGTGTACAGTGAAACCCATTAACAGCACCAGTTGCCACACAGCATTGTACGGTAGTTGGGCACACTTTAAGAGGTGAAATTTTTGTGAACATAATGTAATGTAAATCAAGAAAAACAAAACTGATTTAGATTAGGATAACTTATCACAATTTGCTTGCATATATTTATGACAATTTATTTAGCATATTTTGTTCTTCTAAAATTGCCTCTTAGATGGTGAATAGTGTTATTACTCTCACGTATGTTGTATGGACCAAAAACAAAAATCACTGTTTTTAGAATTTGATATTAACATTTTTAGTTGTTTATATTACAGGTATTGATTCACATTTTTTTTTTACAGACAAACCCTCCCCAACATGGAATTTTCAGTTACAAGTATATGTGTATACCAGTGGACATTCTTCATGTTGTAGCCATGATTCATCATGTACCACACAGACATACACATATATTAACATGATTGTAATACGTCTGATTTATTTCTTCTGTTATTACCACCATTATGAAGTGATAACAGACAATAAACAAAGCTTTTAAAAATATGTTTTGTACAATGCTAAGTGATAGTAGTCGAACTTCCTCCCTAAAGCTGAATAGTATCATTGATAATCAAACGTAATTGTTTTTTAGAAAGCCCCTAAGTAGGGCATATATTCTGTGGCCTTGGTTGCTTTCATCCAACACTTTTCGGAGTTACTGCATAAGATTGCAATAAAATCTTTTGTAATGAGCTTATCAACTTGTGAAATGTTTGAGATAATATGTGAGATGATGTGACTGTTGTTTGTTTGTCAGGGCGATGGTGCTAACTGCATGTTCTTTGTGGAAGAAGGAGAAGTGAGGATCACAATGAAACCTAAGGTCAGATTATTCATCTTCCTCACACAGATATAGTTGCTGCTGCTGTTGTTGATATTTATGCTTGTTATTTTATTGTTGTTGAAAGTTATGTCAAATTTGTTTAAGAGGAGTGTGTGCACTAAATCATCACATCTTCAACTACCCTCACAGTATTGGTTCACTTAGTTGGGGTTTCTATCAAGTATGAACAGTCTTACCAGGCTAGCGTGTTTACACTGTGTAAAGTTTTATCTTACTAGGTAAATATATATACCCTACTTTCTTGTTTACGAAAGCATTCAACTTCACAATAAAATGAATTGTTACACGTGTAAAAGCATGTGTGCTGGTTTAATTGGTATAGAATTTGACCCAATATTTATTGTCAAATGGTGTCATAATGAAATTTGTATATTAACAACAGCAAAAACTGGAGTATTAGAAAATCAGTTGGTGCGGAACAGTGTAGAAAGTCTGGCAAATCTACATTTCTTCTACTCGTCACATTGTAATTACTTCAAAATTCACAATTACATGACCTGTGTAATTGTTTATGCAATTAAAATTAGCTAAAACCAATAGAAATTCCAATGAGGTTAGTACGGGGAATTGAACAGTATCTGTGGTCAAGGTCCTCGATGGCTGTTTCAAACTGATTGACCTTCTTTGATACTTTGATACAGAGCTGCCAGACACATACAGCTGACACACAGCTCAAATGTCTCTTATGTCCCCTTTATGATAGGCCATTGTTTCTTCATCAACAACACCTGTGTTCATCTGCTGTTAACTATTTAGTAAATCATTGTACCAATATCATCTTGAGACAGGAAACTGTTATTATTGTGTAGGCCAGTTGCTCAACTCTGTTGGTCTGTTTAGAGGCCACAAATGAATTTACGATTGTGAGTTTATTCAGCAGAAGACATGCACTGCATGTCTCGGCTCATCTAAGTTGACTGTTATGTTAATTAATAATGATGACATTACGAACATCTAGATGTAATAATTTAGGAAAAATTAATTAAGAATCCACTTAATCATTTGAAGCTGTAGCAACTGCAAAGTGCAAGTTGGTAATGGAATCTTAATTATTATACATACCTTTACAACATCATCAGTATTATTGCAGTAGTTGGCTTTGTTGCCATGTATTCTCAGCTCCTCTACCTTAAACTTATGAAGCGAATGTATAGGTCTGCATAATAGTATTAATAGCACTTTGTGATGTTTGGAAGAATCATCAGTATTTATTGAGATTAGAGTCGGTACCCACCAAAGTGTGTTCATTTTCTCATGGTTACGGCCCAACACCGGGCATTCATAACAATGATACATTCAACAACAATAATACAAATTCAACTCTAGGAATTATTCTGTTATACATGAACGATTTTCACAGTAAAATACCAGACTAATTTAATTGTCACACTACCACTCAACCGACTACGAGATGTGAACTCCTGAAAATGTGCTAGATATTACATTGGCATTGAAACCCACCCTCAACTCAGTAAACGTGATCTCCTACTGAGAGAGCTTCACTCAGTGGATCGACTTAAGCCTCATGTCAACTAACATTAATTGTGTCATTTGTCGTGCCTAATGATGTCTGCCACATCATCTGCTCTCACTCTCTCTTCAACTGATACGTTCTCGCGCTGACCTCTACAAATTGGTCAGGTGATCAGGTCAGTAACTGTATCGTGGGGATGGCAGTCCTTCCATTATTAATTAATATTTAGCCAAGAATTAGTGGGAACCAGCATTCCAAGATCTAGGGTTCTGCCATCATAACTGGTGGCAGTAAAACGGCAATAATGATTGCAATAAAAATGCTTTAACACAAATATAATAATACAAATGCAATGGTCAATGCTGGGCCCGAAGTCAGTATAGACATATATAAGCAATTTGTGATTGATCAGCAGTAACCGACATAAGAGTTTACAAGCTAGATATTGCTCCGATGTCACAGAAGTATATGTGTTGCTAAAATGGAAGTGACAACTATTTGATTCGGCGAACTGGAACATATGCAGATATTGTCAGCATGTCTGACTCGCTAGGCGGTGACCTACCGGTAGTTTTCTTGCAGATACAGTTTATATACTGCTTTCGACATGTCAATGTTAACTTCTGATGGTGCTGTCCTTGAGCTTTCTAAATGGATTCATATTTTTGATCTGTATTTACCCCGGGATAATAAAAGTTATAAAACAATAAATAAGATAAAGGTTTTCATTTCCCAATAACTGGCAGAATGGGGCAGTGAGATAATTGCTCTCTTCCTGTGGTGTAAACTGTTTGTTCACAGGTGCTGGTTTGTAAGCCTAAATGTCACAACTTGCATCATGTTACATTAGATGTCAAAATTTTATTAAGCCAGTCGGCCTCTAGATGTGGTACTATTAGGGGCCGAGCAGTGAATCTAGAGGGCCAATGGGTCCTGCTAAATTTGAACCCTGATTATTATCGATTGTTTAATAATAGACTTCTGTAACACCTGTATACTCAGCAACCTGATACCATATGCTTTATCTAGAAATGGTTGAGCCATTTCTTGTAGGTTAAACCTTCTTACTTCACGTGTTGCATCAGCAGGGTCACAGTGAGTAATTCAGCAAGCAAGAAGATTGTTTGATAGATCTATAGGAACGGGTGCTCTAATGCACTGCTAAACTTTTGTTGCGAGTCAATTGATTGCTAGCGACAATTTTCTGTACTGTGGTTGTGCAACTGGGTCATCTTAAACTATACAACAAAAGTTGGCGCAACTCGTGAGCATTGCCGTGATTATGGTTTTAGGTTCTAGAACTACATGCATGCACCCCTAGTGGTGTGGCTTTATTTGAATCTGACACATCGCTGGTTATCTGCTCGTTGCTGTGGTGTTTTCCCAGTTAAATTAAAGTTCCTAACGCAATCTTCAATGTTAAAGACTAAGTGAAATGAACCTTTTTATTCCCAGTCTGATTGAAATATAATCTAAAAATAATGTCCTGATATTCAACTAATTTGTTAACCCCTTCCGCCACTCTTTTCAAGATCCCTTTTGGTCACACTTTTCTGTACATTTTCTGCAGTTTGTTGTGACACCTAGCAGTCATTGTGACATCACCGCAGGTAGCACAGCTATGATTTAGCATGGCATGCATCTATGCGGGTTGGTGTTTCAGGCCGTACCTAAAATTGCAATTGTGGAATTTAATATTTTTATATCACTGTAAAGATAATAATCTTACCTACAAATGTCTTGCGGGACGGGACGCACACAGGAATTTTTTTGAGTTATTGCCATTTGAACTTTGCGAATCAAACTTGCAATGGGATTTAATATTTCTTTATATCAAACTAAAGATAATAATCTTATCTACAAGTTTGTTATTAGATGTACCAAGGATTTGTTGTTAGTTTTTGAATTATTGCCGTTTGAACATCGCAAATGCTTAATCCTGCAATGTATATGTGGATATAATGCAAGGTTGAGCATTCATGATGTTCAGATGGCAATAATTCAAAAAGTTAACACAATTCCTGTGTACATCTTGCAACAAACTTGTAGATAAGATTATTATCTTTATGGTAATATCAAACAATATTAAATTCCGCAATTGTAATTTCATGTACAGTCTGAAACAACAGGCTGCACCACCACTCGCCATGCTAAAAGATAGGGTGTATTCAGCGGCCCTTCCTGTGGTGACATCAGCAACATCTGATGGGCTGTGACATGCAAATGACCACATTTGAGTGGGCTTAGTGACATGAGTTTGCATTGAAGAGTCTTTATATTTGGCACATTACTTGACAAGAGTATTAAGTTGATGTAGACAAAGTTTCAAAGACATTAACAATTTCAGTTAGTCTTTAAGTTTGAATGAAAGATTATATATATATATATGGGTAAGTTCACGAGTTGGCAAACCTTTTAGCATGTTGATTTCATGTACACAATAATTGCATTTCACACCAAATGATACATTATACTTGGTAGATATATTAAACATAAGAGTAGCCTTGATGTAGCAACCATTTATTTGTAAGTGCACATGTCTCGTTGCAGAAGGCTGATTTTGCAAGCCTAATTTGTGACATGGAAACAGGGTAAATTTGTTTTTAGTGCCAAGCTGTGAATGAAACAACATGCTTTTTATTCCTGGCATAGTTCAATGTGTGTATTACTTGGATCCAACAAAAAATTATGGGATACCATGTGTAGCACTGATAGGGGGATGCAAACTTGTGGTTGCACGTGTAACATGTGGTGTCCACATTGGTTACACTTTCAACCATATACCTATATCCATATTTTTAGGATACCACTTGCTTTACACTTATCACACAGAAAGGGCATCATATATACATTATTACATCAGCAGTGAATTTAACAATACTGCATTTGAAATGTACCAAACATGTCATAGGGAGTTTAGGTATTTATGATGTCCTCAAATAGATGTTACACTACAACCATGCATCACACCTGACAGCTGCAACACTGTGTCATCTTTCAAGATAATGTGTATCTAGTGTGCAGAGACTGGCAGATAGCATCATGTCATGTCATTGGCCTCTTTCAAAAACAGCAAGCAATGTACAGCGAGGGTAAGTTTGGTGTCTTCAGTTGTTACCTGCACAACCTTGTTACACGTGAACCATTAATACACATATCATATTAAGTTGGAAGATTTCTATGTGAACCTGTATTTGCGATTATGTTGACCTTATTGGTGGTAGCAATCTGGTGACATTGATGGAAATATCACCACCTGTTGTTGCCTGGTATGTCATTTAATGCACACCATTTATATTTGGTGTCCTTGGTTACGCGTACAACTCTATCACTCAGTATATTTTTCCTTGAAGCCCAAATTATTGGGACTTTGTAATACGTACTAAGATATATAATTCTACTTTAGAAGTAGTTGTAGCTGATGTAGTGATGCTACCATGGTGCAATACATTGTTTGCATAATGTTACACGCACAACCTTTTTGTATTGTAATGCTCCTGTACCCTTTTTTCATATTTGGAAAGTTAATCACTGCATTAGTGGGCCTATTACATGTGTTATTAGTTCCTTAAACATGTATTTGCTTCACAAGATTATGCCGACTAGCCTACTAATATCACAAGACAAGTACGATAATAATATTTTTAAGTATCTCGGTCTTGAATGTTTTCATACTTTTTCTGGTCAAGCAACAATGTAATGGCCAAGGCCTCTTTTAACAGCTATTTTGAAGTAGAAATAATAAAAAAGGCATGACATTCTGTTGAAATCTACATGTGTTTGTATGAGAAATTTCCTTCAAATGGTGTCCATGTTACACGTGCAACCGACATGTTAGTAGTTCATTTGCATGTTGAAAATCAATAGATATAGTTGCGTCATTGTCTCCTTGTGTATAATTACTTAAATTATACATATTTCTACACCACGTAGCAGGAAAGAAACATTGAAAATATCAGTTTGAATTTTTGACTACAATGTCACACATTGGTTTGCCAACTCGTGAACTTACCCATATATATATATATATATATATATATATATTAGTTATATACATGTACCACTACTTCCACAGTTATACATCTTAAAAAAACGACTTAGGTTTAGACGAGGTATAAATTTTAAAATAAATACAGACCGAGCTGAAGTGTCTACCTCCAATTTTGTTTTGGTCGTCCACATTTTCTTTTTTCTTCAGGTGTCCATCTAAGTGCTATTTTGGAGATGCTGTCGTCTTTCTTTCTCAGGATATGGCCGATCCATCTTGTGGCGACTATGTTTTTCATATTATTTTGTCTGGTAATTCTGAGGAGTTGCTTGTTGGAGATATTTTTATGGCCAGCATATTCTCAATATATTTTGAATGCATTTTGTGTGGAAGGTAGAAAGGTGTTTGAGGTCAAGTTCTGTCATATGCCAGCATTCTGAGCCACACAGAAGAGTGGATAGGACACATCTTGGGCAGTCTCAGCTTTGTTCTTCTAGAATATATTGTTGATCTCCAAACAGGTTTCATTCTGAAGAAAACACCTCTGGCCTTGTTCATGCGATTCTTGATGTCAACTTTGGCCCCTCCATCTTTCATACTATGCTTCCCAGATAGGTGAAGGTGTCTGTGGTTTGCAGTTCTTCATGATCGAGATAGATCAATACCAAATTTATCTGATTTATTCCTATCATCTTGGATTTCTTTTTGTTTATGTTTAGTCCTAATTTTTGGCTGATGTTCTTGTGTGTGTTTATCTTTTCCTGCATGTCACATGACTGGATTCAGTGTGGGTCTGTACGACATCTTTCCAGTTCTGCTCCACTTTATTGTTGTTTCCTTCCTTTGTTTATTTCATCATCTATGTCCTCTAGTGCAGCAAAGAGGTTGCGCACCTGCAGGATAAACTGTTTCTTGACATCAGTGTCTTTCAACTTTGAAACATTGAAGCGTTTCAACATCCTAATCGCTGTTCCGGTTCTTTTTAGCTTTAGTTTGATGTGTGCCATAACAAGGTGGTGATCGCTGGCAACATCTGCTCCTCTTCTGATGTGTACATCTTGTAAAGATCACCTCCATTTGCCACTTATGAGCAGGTGGTCAATTTGGTTCTTGTCTCTTTGGTTAGGTGAAATCGATGTCAGTTTGTGTATTATCTTGTGTGGAAATAAAGTGCCTCTTACAACAAGGTTGTTCATGCCACAGAAGTCAATCATTTGTTCATCGTTGTCATTTACAGTCCCACATCCACGGTGACCCATACTTCTTTCATGTCTGGCATTTTCTGATCCTACTTTTGCATTCAGATCCCCCATGATGATCAGCAAGTCATGACGTGATCATTTCTCAACTTCTGCTTGCTTTCTATGTGTCCTTGAATATAAATATTATTATTATAATTCTTTCTTTTCCTCATCTTCTGCATTGTTCATTGGAGCATAACACTGTTAGATGTTCATGTTCATCTGCTTCCCTTTAAATCTAGCATATAACAGGTTCCCATTCCATAATAGAATTCCGTAGCCCTTTCTTCAGAATCAAGGCTACACCTCCACGGTGTTGGCCATCATTTCTGCCAGAATATAGAATTGACTCTCCTGTCTGTTTTTTTTGTGGTCACCTGTGTCTATCCATCTACATTCAGTGATTCCTAGGACGTCGAGTCTATTTCCTTTCATTTCATTTGTGACATGTGCGGTCTTGCCTGTATCGTACATAGTTCTAACATTCCATAATCCTATCTTTGTTTTGGTTTTGGCATAGCTGGCTCTCCGGATCATCAAGACAAGCAAGTCACCCCACCATGGCAAAGCATCAGTCTCAATGGGAGTGGGCAGATGATACAAATGTGTTTTATTGTATGAAGAATACTGCCCAGCTCAGAAAAGATATGAGTGGATGGCTTTGTGTACCTTAGTGAAATGTTTACTGAGAATGGGCTTTTAGAGGTAGAGGTGTGACGTTGGGTGCAAGTTGGAGCGAATTCATAGAGGAAAGTAGAGGGAATCATGATGTGCAGAAACATTTCGAATAAAAAGCTCAAGGAGAGATTATTTGAGCATGTGTAGACTGTGATTTGTGAAAATCGGGATGAAGAGATGGGCCTGCTATTAGGAAACAGTGGAAAACAAGAATAGAAAGAGCTGCAAAACAATAGAGTTGGAGGAAAAACAATAGGCATTGATTCAGTTATTGATTGAATGCGTTTTGTGGACCAACCAGTGTACATTGCCCAACTCTGCACAACGTCGCATCATAGACCAGCGCTCATTACACAACTTTTGTTGCTGCAATTCAATGTTTGAATTGGTTCAACACTGTTGTACTGGTCCAATAAATAAGCATCTTGAGTTGCGGGCATGACTGATCAGCTTTTAGTAAAGATCAAACACATGTCTCTCAAGGAAAGTTTAGCAGTGTACGCGAGGCATAAGATGACATAGTGTTAGTTACTGTGGTGCCTGTCTTGCAGCCATTTGCACACATGACAAGGTGCTGTATCATTAGATAAACTGAAGTTGTGGACATTTTGCCACAGCTATTTGTAGAGCTGCTGTGATTCACTGAGATTACAGAACTGCAGTGACTGTGACACATATTGCTGCTTTATAGTAGTTTCTTGAGAATCTTTCACATTTACAACAAATCTTTCTTTTACCTCTACAATGCCTTTTTCAAGCAATTCCTCGTGATCTATTTTTCTAGTTATATATCAGATTATTATGTCATGCCACACCTGAAACATTTACACTCCTAATTGTTTTTTTTTATTATCTAAATGTATGACATTTGTGAAACTGCACAGAAATAAGCTATTTATTGACAACACTGTTTAATTTGTCTATATTGAAGCAGCCATCTCTACAGCTGAGTGCACTGGGGCAATGTGTCTGTATCGAAGCAGCCATCTACAGCTGAGTGCACTGGGGCAATGTGTCTGTATCGAAGCAGCCATCTACAGCTGAGTGCACTGGGGCAATGTGTCTGTATCGAAGCAGCCATCTACAGCTGAGTGCACTGGGGCAGTGCGTCTGTATCGAAGCAGCCATCTACAGCTGAGTGCACTGGGGCAGTGCGTCTGTATCGAAGCAGCCATCTCTACAGCTGAGTACACTGGGGCAGTGCGTCTGTATCGAAGCAGCCATCTACACCTAAGTGCACTGGGGCGATATGGAATGAACACAATTCTTCAAATGGCAGCATGAGAATTCAGAGTCTTCTTCTTATCCACTACACTGCACATACACTGTAGTAGCAATGCTGGTTTTCAAATGGATCGGTCAGGAAAATCACTAGCGATAAAGGACAGATGCAAAGCAAGGACATCCACATATTGTTGTCACTGCAGACATGATTACATGTGTCAGGGCACAGCATGTGTTGTCTCCTGCTTCATTATCGCATTGCCAGTGGGTGGGTGCCAACACAGAACAAGACAAACTAATTGCAGCTTACATTCCGAGCAAATATGACATTCACTATAGTACTGAAATGATTGACTGACACAACCTACTGGTCGGTAGTCAGCAACATTCTTATTATTTTGGGTTTATTTATTGTATGTTTTGATGCGCCAACAGAGGTCAGTAATCAATATGTTACTTTGTTGTTTAGTTAGTTGGAAAAGCAATTATGCCAAGTACGCCTCAGTGTGGCAGAGATGAGACCATTGAACACTGGACAGTGGTCATTACAGTACTGGACAATGTAGCAATATACTGCCTGAACAACATTGCACACTGGCAGATTGAACTGATGGAACCCCGGAATGAACAGGGAGCCATGAGACTACTAGACAAAATATTAATACGTGCTTGTCTTCTATGGCTTCTTACAAGGTTATATTCAGAGGCTGCTGACCTTATCGTCTGTGGCAGAAACCCACAAAGAGCTACACAAGGTTTGCCCGAGATGTTTCTGATAGGGAAACAATGATTGCATTATTGTCATACCTGGTCATTTGTCTGGCTGTTGCATTGGAAGGATAAAAGAGACGGTGTGTTTAATGAAGTGAGCCATTCATTGGGTCCTGATACAGCAAGAACCTTTCTCCTGGCATTGAACAACGTATGTTTAGCAAGTCATCCACAGAGCAATGCACCAGACTTGATGGTGCTTGTCATAAATGCACAATGTAGCAGATTTAACATTGAAGTGTCATGTATGAAATACAGACAGGTTGTTTCATATGGATTACCCAGCGATAGAAATAAGCCAGAATGTTTACTTGTCCACCGGACAAGTAAGTTTTGAAATCTACTTGTCCGCCAAAATTTTAACTTGTCCGAGTGGTTGTCAAGGGAAATCGAGGCTTCGGGAAAAAACATTAAAATGTCTGTCTTATTTTTATGAAAACAACACAATGTTCCTGCTGTTTCATTGCATGTACATCTGAGTAACTTGTGATCAAAGACACAATTTGATTTAATCTGCAAATTTTGAAATTGCAAAATTATATTTGCAACTATTTCCCGGTCCATTATCATTATTATTCATCACGAATATTAAAAGTAGACAAGTTACATGATGTATACCAATATTTTAGTGATGCTGATATGAACGCTTTTATTAATAACAAAGAATTATTACGATGATATGAATGAGACAATTGTTTTCCTTGCTATTTGTTATAATGTTGCAAAAACTGTTTATGTTTAATATGGTATATATATATATATATATATATATGTATATATATAAATATATACAAGTGTGTATATATATATATATATATACACACTTGTATATATATATATATACAGCTGTATACAACATATAACACTGCTGTAAAATGTTGGCACCAGTTTGTCATTGAAGATGCCGCTCAACCATCAGGTTGTAATTCAAAGCCAGGAAATGTCAAAAAAATCAAAATAAACTATACAATCTGATATTATTTTGTTCAACCTCTATGAACTTCAATATTAACAAAGTTCTGTATTTTACAAACAAAGATAATATTCAATTGATCATCAGCAAACAAACGCATATTTTTTCCTAAATGTTATATTACCATTTCAATGATGATAAAACAGTTTCAACGGTGCCTGAATTACATTTACCAGGCGGAATATAATTTATAGATTTAGTTACGTTGTAAATTGCTGCCGCGCGCATACCGCCGAAGTTGGTGGAAGCCGACATGTTAACGGCGGTTGGTGCCCTGTCCCAGGCCGCGTGTCTTGCATAATTCGGTTTCAAAAACTCGCAATTTATTATTAAAATAAATGTTACATAGATACAAGAACACTACTGAAAGGACATTAATAATCCTTTTATCAACCACCATCATAGATTTACCGGAGAGCCAGTTACAAGTTTTGAAAATGTTCACCCATCTGGATCGGCTAGTAATGTTCGATAACTTGGAAGACTGCCGAGTCCGCGTGGGTTAGGCGTAATAATGGTTAAAACGATATAATTGATCAAATAACAGGTAGCGATACAGAATGTACTATTTCCAAAGTTCATCAAATATGATCCGTGAATGGAAGCAAGTTGTATGTCGGCCAAACTGAATGATTTAAGATTTTGTGAAATACAGCCTCGATCAACGATGGCTAAAGCGAAGTCTGTCCTACGCGTATGACAGAGCTAGCTCGTTGCGCTTAGCGGATGACCCTGTTAACGCAGGCACTAAACTCGGTCGAACATTGACGTAAAACACACTGGCGGCGGAACGACAAGACGCTGACACACTAACAAAATTGCAACGTGCACGATTGCTAGCAAACTTCATTTGCGTTTGAATTTCCTCAAATAAAAAGTTTTTAATGTTGCATGCGTATTTACTGTAAATTTTCACTTGTCCACCGGATAACCATGTAGAGTCATTTTACTTGTCTGGGCCAAAAATCACTTGTCCCAGACAAACGGACAAGTGCTATTTCGAACCCTGTTACCCATATGTTATACCGAGTTTGGCAGTGACATTTTATTCAGATTTGTATAGAATGGATGGGTTTTAACCACTAAATGGTTTAGTAGAGTGGACAAACCATAGTAATATTTGCATTGTTATTTTCCTGGAGGGATATTTTATGGTTCGTAAGCATCATTTTGAGTATTTCCTTGGTAATTGTTTTTTTCAGTTACCAAATGGCAGACAACAAAGATTATGATGTTTGTCCTTGTTTTATTGTAAGAACTTGTAAGGTCGACTATGTTTAACTGGCTTAGTCAAGTAACAGGAAATACAAATATTATCTTTGTAGGCCTTGCAATGTATGTATATATATATACAAAAGATTTTTTTTACTGGTGGTCTATCTATCTGACTTTGTGTTCCATTCAAAAAACAACTGCTAAATAATCAATATGGCATCTCTTTGACAACAATGACAGCTAAACATGTCACGCATACATCACTTGTAAGAAGTCCAATCTTTTACTCTAGTTTTTGAAGTACAAGGAAACAAGTTCTTGTGCCTGGAGCAAACTACATTTGTTTTACCATGTGAGGGGTAATTTTCAAGCTCTGGTTTCCCGTCTATAAAGTTATTGTGATTGTATCAGTAGGATAACTGATGCAGTGTTGTTGATGATATTCACCAGTGGAAGTGATATTGGTTCTTAAGCTGTGTGTTGGCAATGTTGTTACATTGAAACAGATGGATCCAGTTAATATAATGTATTTAAATAGGTCTTATTTGGAGGTAGACATATCTTACGGTTCCACATGAATCCAATTTTATTCAAAACAATTAATACGATTGGGCCTACAAGTCGACTAGGTTTCGCCGAGCTTGGGCTCGTTTTCAGAATAATTATATCGAATGCAACCAACGGGAGATAATCTACACCAATAAACATACATAGCAAACATATTGTATCCAGCTACAGGGTCGGCCTGATGCGAGTATGGGTCATATGTGATGTCATATCTTGGCATCCCGAAAAGTGCACCAAAAATGTGCATATTCGAAAATGTCCGGCTGCACAGTATAAAATGTGGAATTTCTAATTCATTGAATTTGTTGTTGTTGCTTGGTGGTCATGGAAGTAGATAGCAGGATGTAATATAATATGAATTCAAGCAATAGATGTTTTTATTCCCTTTAAGTGACTTTTGTTTACTGCACTTAGAACATTTAATGTGATGTAATGGTTAGTACCAGGCATTCACCTAGAGTATCAGTAATTTTGTGCAACATTTTTGGCACAATTGTATGACAACTCTTTAAACCAATTAAGGGAGTTAACAATCTTAATGTTCTATAGTTTGTTAACTATATTGCTGTGTTGCCTTATTGATGTATATATATTTTTTATTAATAGAACGTGTGGCTTTTAGCCATGTAGTGTTTTTTAAAGTTAACTGGTTATAATTTATTTATTTAATAAATAATGTGGGCCAAGTAGTGTGTAGAGTTTTTTGGAAGACTGTCAAGCTATGTACAAGATAAATTTGGGTAATGTTTGTAGAAGATATATGTACATGTAGTTAACTCAACAGCACATTTAGAAATTGCGGCTACTGCAACATGTAGAAACTAAATAGTTAAACATGTCACCTGATTATTTAATGTTCATTGTTTTGTTTTAGGAGACGGACGAAGGAGTTGAAATCCACAGGTGTAAGAAGGGAGACTACTTCGGAGGTAAGGACCACAGAGTGATGATTGTATTTCTTCTACAGTCATGTCCTGTTCATCTGCACACTTCGGTTCCAAAGGGTTTACATGGAAGTGTGTGGATTGTTGAATCACGTAATAATAAAGGGAAATGTATATCAGAAGTATGAGGATTATCAAAGTGTACAGATTGTTGAAGAACGAATAAACAATACGTTACTACAACATTGAACTAACTTACACTTAAAATAATGAACTCTGAAATGGTTCATAACTGGGTCAGAGTTTACACGGAGAAGGAGCTACTCTGAGGCAGTGGTTGAGGGGGCAATGAGAAAAGAGAGGGTGTTTATGGGCGACTCTATTCTAAGAAAGACGGATAAGACACTACGCGAAGGGGAGGACGTCGTTGTTTGTTTGCCGGGGACTAGGATAGAACATGTGACTGAAAGGGTAGAGAAGGTACTGGGGCATGGCAAGGGAGGGTCTATACTAGTACATGTAGGACAATAATGCTGACAGGGAGGGAACAACTGGGATAGTACAGAAGTACAGACAGATAGTGAGGAAATTAAAGAAGACCAAGAGTCGAACAGATTATTCTCCCAGGAATTTGAATTATAGAAACTGCAAGAGGATGGCGATCAATGCACTAGTTGAGCAGAAGTGTAAAGAAGAGAGGGTGAGATTCGTAGATTTATGGGGATACATTGTTGGGAGGGAAGATATGTACATGGGAGATGGCCTCCGTCTAAATGGAAAGGGGGCAGCAGTTTTCTCAGAGAACTTGCTGCAATCTGTTCACAGTGGGACAGCCTGCATCTGTGGAAACTAGATTCGCAGGGGGGATTCACAGAGAAGCCTGAAACTGGAGGCATAGATCAAAACAGCAGAAATATATCAGCAAAGAACAGCCTAGAAAACTGTTCTGAATCAGGATATAAATGTGTTTGTTTAAATGCAATGAGCATTGTAATATAACATAAATAAATGCGTTTGTTTAAATGCAAGGAGCATAATAAACAAAAGAAGTGAACTAAACATTATGATAGAAGATATTGACCCTCACATAATAGGTATAACCGAATCATGGGCCACCACTGATATATCAGATGCTGAATTGGGACTAACAGGCTATGTAATGTTTAGGAAAGATAGAATAGGAAGAAGGGGAGGTAGCAGGGCCTCACCCAGAGACCCGTCCACCCGTCATTTGGACGGGTAGAATTCAAAAATTGCGTTTTTGGACGGGTTTAAATTGATTGTGGACGGGCCCGTCGGGATGGCCCTTCCATACCCGTCCATGTCGTTTTGCGCTGGCCAGCCCGCCCATGTCATTTTTACGACGTCACTGAAACTGCCGCGAAGCCAGTTACAAAATCTACCGAGATTGTTTTAAAAAATCAACCACCCGGATCGCCTGGCCAGCTGCCTGACACACGCCAGAAACCAATCAAAGCCTCGACTTGCTAGGGTAATTGTCACCTAACCGCTAGCGGCGGTTGCTTGAAGTCAACAACAACGTAGACCAAATAATCCTACGTGAGGTCATCGTCAGGGCGGGATACAATAAGCACTTGCCGATTACGACGAGACTCGACTGGGTGGTTTAGTGAACTGATTGGGTGATGTTACACAGGCACCAATTGAGGGTATTACTGTAATTATTAGTGCCTGGGAAGAAGCCACTCTTTCCGTTCCCAAACTATTTCCGGGACCTAATTGTCAAAGTCAACGGCGACCACTAACAATTTAAGACAACAGTAACTAATACTGACTATCACAATAACTAACTAGCATTACTACAGTGGCCGGTGGATCTGGTCAGATCTGGTGCTAAACTCTGACATGCCACCGGCCACGCAGCCCTTACATCATTCAGTCCGCGTTAGATAATACATACATAATATCATTGGAACGACAACATAACACTCTTTACAATGGTGTAACGTTTTTAGAAGTATTCCTTCATTTAACGAACTTATCGTCCGTGATTTAGTGAAAATGCCCGCCAAAAATGTCATGCCGACGGCGCGTCGCAAACGTACAGTTTTCGCAAACACAGGTCGCGGCAAATTGAAAACCCGTACTTGTAAAAATATTTTAATCGTCGTGATTTTTAGTTAACCAATGAGGAGATGTGTTGGTCTTCCCTGCTGACGTTACACGAAATCGATGCCGTCAGATAAACGAAAATTACGATATGTCGAAGTGTAAACACACTCATTATAACGCGGTAGTCGGGGTCCACGAAATGAATCCGCATTATAAACGAGGCGCGTTATAAACGTGACGCGTTCCCATATCTGCCGTCAGGGGCGCTACGATGACGACCGACACCGCTGCTGCACGCAGAACGCCATCGAAGCCGACCAAAGTGTGCACGTCTTTATGCAGTTTATGAAGCTTATTAAACTGCCAGCCAATGTCATTGTGTATTCTGTTTAAATGTCGTACACTGTTGGACACTGTTGAACTGAATAAAATTCATTAATTGTGTACCGTTTTTAAATAAACAACGGACCAACAAGCCACGGTCAACTGAACGATAATATGGTACCGCTGACGTAAGATCTAAAATAATGACCTGGCACTCAGCAGCCGAATACGCAAATTATTTGAGAAACGCTGTGTTAGAGTTGATTAAGGATTTAAAGCTATAAGTACACTCACAATTGGCTTAACTTCGTCTTTCAATCAATATCAAAATACCAATTTAGAAAGCACATTTACCGTGCCGAACAATATTACGATTCACCAATTCATATGCGGTTGACGAATTAATATTTTGGCGCACCAGTACAGGCAGTAGCTTTGCGTTCATCGCAGCGAAAAGCTAATGTTTGTTACGCAATGTTAGCTTACTGATTTTGCCTACTACCGGTAAGCTGTATTAAAACGTTTTTAACCCATTCTTAAGCAAGGCGTATTTATGAATATCAATTGCACTTTACAAACGTGGCGATCCGCGGAAACCATGAGCATGACTAGCAGATTGGAAACGATTCGTTTGATGTTGGCGCAAAAACAAACAATAGTTTGTCATAGCGCCCATTTTACCCCTGGCGGCAGAAATTCGGGGTCCACGACCGACCTCGTTATAACCGAATCCACGTTATAACGGGGCGCGTTATAACGAGGCGCGACTGTACCTATGTTATCGCCCGATATGCAACTTCGTGCATCAATGTTGCCATTTGTCAGTTTTCTACTATTCAATTTGTGCATGTTGTGTGATAATTGAACATGATTTACAAGTGCGGAAAGTAGGTTTTGTTCGACGATATCGCATCATTTTAACAGGATTGCGATAAACGTGCGTGCGGCAACTGTGCTAGATTTAAGTTACGTTTGCGTTACTTTTAGCACGTTGGCATGGCGACTCCCGCTCGTCGTGCTTTGTTTGGTCGTCCGCTGCATGGTATAGTCATGGAGCTAGGCTGGCCAATAAAATTAATTAATATTTTGAATGATTTATAGTTTAATAATTGAAACATTCACAGCAACACGAAGGTACAATGTTTTAGTTAATAACTAACTTATTATGGATCAAAACATGACCACTGATATTGTATGGCGACTTATTTTTAAAATATTTGTAAATCTAATATTTTGTTTATAAATTAAACAAAATCGAACTGTAGTATTTATAATATGATATGATACTTGTACAACAAAAACATGCATTGCTTTAAAATTCCAAATATTACCTTTCATAGTCCATGATATCTTGTATACAATTTGTATACACACCTTTTCATTGCATATAAAATTGGAATTTCACTTTAAATATTTTTGCTAATTACCTGTAATTATAATTTTTTTGTAATTTTGCAAATTGTGGCAATCAAATAATTAAATTTATATGTGCTATAATGTAAGTGGCATTAAAATGTGAATTACATACTTTGAACAAAATATACATACACATTAGGAATTCTCATTCAATAGCAGGTATATATATAATTGTATAAGTATATATATATATATATATATATATACACTCGTAGTTGCTGCTGTGTTTTAAGAAGTGTATCTTTAATTCTTATGTAAACAAATATACTTATTTGTTGTCACGTCTATATTGTTATTACTACTTACATTTCTGATCATACATGAGATATGCATTCAGCCATGTGCTCTGCCTTGCCTTCATAAAGGGTAATATGTATTTTTAGTTTATTGTTATGATTGGAATTTACCATGCAGGTATATATATATATAGATGATATATATATATAATATATATATATTAGATATTTTTTATATATTTATATATATATATACAGTGTATATATATATATACCTGCATGGTGAATTTAGGTAATCATATCTACTTTGTCCAATCACAAAAATAAACTAAAAGTACATATTACCATTACATGAGATGTGTAATCAGCCATGTGCCTTGCTTCGTCTAACATCTGATAGCATGCTGATTGTGCGTCCGATTGGGCGTTCGATCGTGTACCCGACTGCACTTCGTAGCATGTCGGAAACAAATTGGACTGGCAAAAATTTGATCCTGGGTGAGGCCCTGGGAGGTAGTTATAATATATATAAAAAATCTATCCAGGCTTATGAAAAAAAATTAGAAAGAGAAGCAGTTTGCGAAGAAGCTGTTTGGTGTAACATAGATACAGGAAACTCGAACGTTAACGATGGGGTTAGTTTATCAAAGTCCAAACATAGGTGTAGAAGAGAATGAAAAAGTACAAAACGCTATAAGGGAAGTTCGCAAACGGGACTGTATTATTATGGGAGATTTTAACCATGGTCATATACAATGGAAATCTCTACAGAGTACGGGGAGTGAGGACCACAAGTTTTTAGTTTTAGTACAAGACAGTTTCCTTTCTCAACATGTGCTAGAACCAACCAGGGGTGAGAATGTGTTAGACATAGTTTTGTCCTCACAGAATGACTCAGTTGACAGTGTCAAATTATGTGAGCCACTGGGAAGTAGTGATCACAACCAGATACATTTTACCATCAAAGTGAAATCAGGAAGATATAAGGAAATGAGGAAATATTTAGCAAAGATTGACTGGAACAACACACTGAAGAATAAGTCAGCTACAGAATGCTGGAACATCTTAAACAGTGAAATTGAGTGCATCGTCGATAAATTTGTTCCCTTAAAAAACAATGGAAATGGTCCAGAAAGAAATATTTATCGAAAGAAACCATTCGAAAAATTAAGTACGAAAACAAACGATGCGGAAGTTATATAGACGTACTGGAAATAATGAAGATTACAACATTTATAAAGAAGCACTAAACCAAGCTACAACTGAAATTAGAAATTTGAAGAGAAGCTGTGAAAAAAAATTAGCTTGTAATATAAAATAAGATGGCAAGAGTTTTTATGCATATGTTCGGAGCAAACAGAAAGATCAGGATAAGGTCGGTCCTCTAGAATATAGTGCTGGAAATATAATATGAGAGGGATTCTTAATGGCACAAGACCTGAATGAGTATTTTAGTTCAGTGTTTGCCAGGGAAGATATTAGTTAGTTTAAGAAAATTAGGGCTATGAAGGATAATAAATCACCTGGAGTGGATGGGATTCCGCCCAAACTACTATTGGAAATGGTAGAACAAATTAGCATACCACTTGCAACAATTATCAACTTGTCATTAGAAGAGGGAGTGGTTCCTTTAGAATGGAAAGAAGCAAACATTATACCGTTATTTAAGAAAGGTTCCAGAAACAAGTCGGAGAACTACAGACCAGTGAGTTTAACGTCAGTGATTTGCAAATTATTAGAAAGACTAAGATCACATGATGGATTTTCTTGTTAAACCCATCACAACATGGGTTTCTAAAAGCGAGGTCATGCTTAACAAATATGTTATGTTTTTTGGAAGATATCACAAAGTGGGTAGACGAAAGATCACCAGTAGATATCGTCTACTTAGATTTTGAGAAAGCTTTCGACAAAGTAATACATCAAACATTACTGTTTAAACTAAAGACCCATGGCATAGGAAATGGTTTAATTAACTGAATAGAAAAATGGCTAATTGACAGAAGACAACGGGTAGTAGTTGATGCTTCTGGAGGCTTCAAACTGGAAATCAGTTTTGAGTGGGGTACCACAGGGATCAGTATTGGGACCTATATTATTCTTAATATATATATCAATGATTTAGTTGATGATATAACAAGCAAGGTGTTGACATTTGCAGATGATACAACATTTTTTAGAAGGATTAAACGTGATGAAGATAGGCAGCATTTACAAGATGATCTTGACAGATTTATAAAATGGTCTGAAAAATGGCAAATGTTGTTCAATTTTGGGAAATGTAAATGCCTCCACACAGGACATGGGAACAAAGATTTACAGTATACAATGGGAGGTTCTGTACTAAGTACTGCTGTAAAAAAAAGACTTAGGGTTAACCATTAGTGCTGATATGAAGGTTTCAGAGCAGTGCGGTATTTTTTTCTCAGTTAAGAAAGATAGAAGGACCAGACGACATGAAGTTACATTAGTAAAGGAGCAGAGTAGATTAGATATAAGAAAGTTCTCATTCTCAAAAAGAACCGTAAATGATTGGAACAGATTATTTCCTGATAGTGTTGGTGCTAGTTGCGTGAATATGTTTAAAAATAAAATTGACACACCTTAAAAGGGTGGGATACATGTAGGTAAAAAGTATTTGACTCTCAATAAGCCAAAAGGCTTCCTTGTCCATCTAGAGTTAATTTTTTGGATGGCAATCTTGTTAAATCTTGTATTTGGAAATGATCTAAAATAGCAATGCTAGTTCCAGTTGTTTGGCTTTGCAATACTTGACATAATTCAGCTTGTTTTCTGCACATTGTTGTCTGGTATATTATGATAGGTTGAACCACCTGCAGAAATACAAACTTGTGTATGTTTTGTTCCAGAGCTTGCCTTGTTGACACAAAAACCAAGAGCAGCAACGGCTTATTCAGTAGGCAGAACAAAGTGTGCAGGTCAGTAGGCCATATAACAATGACCGATCTATTTTTTATCAGTATATTTTATTATTATCAGTTAGTATTGTAAAAAACTTGCCAGTTTAAAAACAAATATAAGAGACTACAAAACAGCATTCATTTTATTGCCTTCTGATGCACAATTAAGACATGGGTACATCCTAATGTTGGAACCTGTGACATCACTATTATATATTATAGCAAGGGCAACTGAGTTAACTTCCAAATTAATTAAATTATAGACCATTATTGCAAACCAGTATTCATGTTCCTTCATTCTTGCCAATTGGCAACTGCTCATTCATCAGTACTCTTATAAAATGGCATCAGAAAGTAAACAATGTTTTTAGTACAATACAATAATGTTCAATACTACATCGTTTTAAGCAGCCGTTTTACATGACACCATGCCTGATGCAGATGTTGCTATTGGTGTTAGATGACACAAACACATCACTTTCACTATCAGTGTTGTGTGGTTTCCTATGATCATTTGGCATAGGGAACACATTCATGATAAGGAAAATGGCTGCAGGTAGAGTTCTCACAAATGACTCTCGTTACTGATTGTCAAGTCGAGACGCATGATGTAGTCTGTGAGTGTAACTTTGCAGTGTGTTGTAGTACTGGATGTTGTGACGCATGATGTAGTCTGTGAGTGTAACTGTGCAGTGTGTTGTAGTGGTGGATGTTGTGACGCATGAGGTAGTCTGTGAGTGTAACTGTGCAGTGTGTTGTAGTACTGGATGTTGTGACGCATGAGGTAGTCTGTGAGTGTAACTGTGCAGTGTGTTGTAGTGCTGGATGTTGTGACGCATGAGGTAGTCTGTGAGTGTAACTGTGCAGTGTGTTGTAGTGCTGGATGTTGTGACGCATGAGGTAGTCTGTGAATGTAACTGTGCAGTGTGTTGTAGTGCTGGATGTTGTGACGCATGAGGTAGTCTGTGAGTGTAACTGTGCAGTGTGTTGTAGTACTGGATGTTGTGACGCATGAGGTAGTCTGTGAATGTAACTGTGCAGTGTGTTGTAGTGCTGGATGTTGTGACGCATGAGGTAGTCTGTGAGTGTAACTGTGCAGTGTGTTGTAGTACTGGATGTTGTGACGCATGAGGTAGTCTGTGAGTGTAACTGTGCAGTGTGTTGTAGTGGTGGATGTTGTGACGTATGAGGTAGTCTGTGAGTGTAACTGTGCAGTGTGTTGTAGTGCTGGATGTTGTGACGTATGAGGTAGTCTGTGAGTGTAACTGTGCAGTGTGTTGTAGTACTGGATGTTGTGACACATGAGGTAGTCTGTGAGTGTAACTGTGCAGTGTGTTGTAGTACTGGATGTTGTGACGCATGAGGTAGTCTGTGAGTGTAACTGTGCAGTGTGTTGTAGTACTGGATGTTGTGATGCTTGAGGTAGTCTGAGTGTAACTGTGCAGTGTGTTGTAGTGCTGGATGTTGTGACGCATGAGGTAGTCTGTGAGTGTAACTGTGCAGTGTGTTGTAGTGGTGGATGTTGTGACGCATGAGGTAGTCTGTGAGTGTAACTGCAGTGTGTTGTAGTACTGGATGTTGTGACGCATGAGGTAGTCTGTGAGTGTAACTGTGCAGTGTGTTGTAGTACTGGATGTTGTGACGCATGAGGTAGTCTGTGAGTGTAACTGTGCAGTGTGTTGTAGTGCTGGATGTTGTGACGCATGAGGTAGTCTTGAGTGTAACTGTGCAGTGTGTTGTAGTGGTGGATGTTGTGACGCATGAGGTAGTCTGTGAGTGTAAGTACTGTAACTGTGCAGTGTGTTGTAGTACTGGATGTTGTGACGCATGAGGTAGTCTGTGAGTGTAACTGTGCAGTGTGTTGTAGTGCTGGATGTTGTGACGCATGAGGTAGTCTTGAGTGTAACTGTGCAGTGTGTTGTAGTGGTGGATGTTGTGACGCATGAGGTAGTCTGTGAGTGTAAGTACTGTAACTGTGCAGTGTGTTGTAGTACTGGATGTTGTGATGCATGAGGTAGTCTGTGAGTGTAACTGTGCAGTGTGTTGTAGTACTGGATGTTGTGATGCATGAGGTAGTCTGTGAGTGTAACTGTGCAGTGTGTTGTAGTACTGGATGTTGTGATGCTTGAGGTAGTCTGAGTGTAACTGTGCAGTGTGTTGTAGTGCTGGATGTTGTGACGTATAAGGTAGTCTGTGAGTGTAACTGTGCAGTGTGTTGTAGTGGTGAATGTTGTGACGCATGAGGTAGTCTGTGAGTGTAACTGTGCAGTGTGTTGTAGTACTGGATGTTGTGACGCATGAGGTAGTCTGTGAGTGTAACTGTGCAGTGTGTTGTAGTACTGGATGTTGTGACGCATGAGGTAGTCTGTGAGTGTAACTGTGCAGTGTGTTGTAGTACTGGATGTTGTGATGCTTGAGGTAGTCTGAGTGTAACTGTGCAGTGTGTTGTAGTGCTGGATGTTGTGACGTATGAGGTAGTCTGTGAGTGTAACTGTGCAGTGTGTTGTAGTACTGGATGTTGTGACGCATGAGGTAGTCTGTGAGTGTAACTGTGCAGTGTGTTGTAGTACTGGATGTTGTGACGCATGAGGTAGTCTGTGAGTGTAACTGTGCAGTGTGTTGTAGTACTGGATGTTGTGATGCTTGAGGTAGTCTGAGTGTAACTGTGCAGTGTGTTGTAGTGCTGGATGTTGTGACGCATGAGGTAGTCTGTGAGTGTAACTGTGCAGTGTGTTGTAGTGGTGAATGTTGTGACGCATGAGGTAGTCTGTGAGTGTAACTGCAGTGTGTTGTAGTACTGGATGTTGTGACGCATGAAGTAGTCTGTGAGTGTAACTGTGCAGTGTGTTGTAGTACTGGATGTTGTGATGCATGAGGTAGTCTGTGAGTGTAACTGTGCAGTGTGTTGTAGTACTGGATGTTGTGATGCTTGAGGTAGTCTTGAGTGTAACTGTGCAGTGTGTTGTAGTGCTGGATGTTGTGACGCATGAGGTAGTCTTGAGTGTAACTGTGCAGTGTGTTGTAGTGGTGGATGTTGTGACGCATGAGCTAGTCTGTGAGTGTAAGTACTGTAACTGTGCAGTGTGTTGTAGTACTGGATGTTGTGACGCATGAGGTAGTCTGTGAGTGTAAGTACTGTAACTGTGCAGTGTGTTGTAGTACTGGATGTTGTGACGCATGAGGTAGTCTGTGAGTGTAACTGTGCAGTGTGTTGTAGTGGTGGATGTTGTGACGCATGAGGTAGTCTGAGTGTAAGTACTGTAACTGTGCAGTGTGTTGTAGTACTGGATGTTGTGACGCATGAGGTAGTCTGTGAGTGTAACTGTGCAGTGTGTTGTAGTACTGGATGTTGTGACGCATGAGGTAGTCTGTGAGTGTAACTGTGCAGTGTGTTGTAGTACTGGATGTTGTGATGCTTGAGGTAGTCTGAGTGTAACTGTGCAGTGTGTTGTAGTGCTGGATGTTGTGACGCATGAGGTAGTCTGTGAGTGTAACTGTGCAGTGTGTTGTAGTGGTGGATGTTGTGACGCATGAGGTAGTCTGTGAGTGTAACTGCAGTGTTTTGTAGTACTGGATGTTGTGACGCATGAGGTAGTCTGAGTGTAACTGTGCAGTGTGTTGTAGTGCTGGATGTTGTGACGCATGAGGTAGTCTGAGTGTAACTGTGCAGTGTGTTGTAGTGCTGGATGTTGTGATGCATGAGGTAGTCTGAGTGTAACTGTGCAGTGTGTTGTAGTACTGGATGTTGTGACGCATGAGGTAGTCTGTGAGTGTAACTGTGCAGTGTGTTGTAGTGGTGGATGTTGTGACGTATGAGGTAGTCTGTGAGTGTAACTGTGCAGTGTGTTGTAGTACTGGATGTTGTGATGCTTGAGGTAGTCTGAGTGTAACTGTGCAGTGTGTTGTAGTGCTGGATGTTGTGACGTATGAGGTAGTCTGTGAGTGTAACTTTGCAGTGTGTTGTAGTACTGGATGTTGTGACGCATGAGGTAGTCTGTGAGTGTAACTGTGCAGTGTGTTGTAGTGCTGGATGTTGTGACGCATGAGGTAGTCTGGGAGTGTTACTGTGCAGTGTGTTGTAGTGCTGGATGTTGTGACGCATGAGGTAGTCCGAGTGTAACTGTGCAGTGTGTTGTAGTGCTGGATGTTGTGATGCATGAGGTAGTCTGTGAGTGTAACTGTGCAGTGTGTAGTAGTGCTGGATGTTGTGATGCATGAGGTAGTCTGTGAGTGTAACTGTGCAGTGTGTTGTAGTGCTGGATGTTGTGACGCATGAGGTAGTCTGTGAGTGTTACTGTGCAGTGTGTTGTAGTACTGGATGTTGTGACGCATGAGGTAGTCTGTCAACGTATACCTGTTATGTTTATTGTTGCAGTGCTGGATGTGGAGGCGTTCGAGCGGCTGCTGGGGCCATGCATGGATGTACTCAAGCGCAACATAGGCGAGTATGAGGAGCAACTAGCGCAAGTGTTCGGCTCCGACGCACCCACGGACCTGCGATGATTGACGGCAGTCACCCTCGATGCGTTGCAGTTCTTGCAGACGCCCACATATCTGTGCGTCCAATGGGGGACACTTGTTTTGGGCATCGGTTGGGGAGGGGTACATAGCTCTAACTCGCAGGTTGCATATGTTGATGATGATTGCAGGCCGGGTAGACAGTATTACATTTTTATTTTGTTCAACCAGTGTGAGTCGTCATGTTTATGGCATCCCCTTGGCGAGGTTGTGTTTCTGTGGGCCAGCTGTCGATGTTTTGTTGAATCATCAATTGTTCTTGGTGGCTCATTCCATTTCAATTTTCTTAGTAGTTTATAAACATCAATGCAGTTACACTGCGGTTGTTGGGTACACTGCATATCAGTTGACGTCATATGTCTAGGATATTGCTCCTGTGCATTTAGACCCAACAGCAACATCAGAAAATGTAAGTTCAGTGTATAGCAGAAATTGAAGTAACATCTTTTCTCATTATCTGTCATAGTTGTCTGTCCAGGCTTGCTCCCGCCATTCCTTTTGCCATCAATGACAACAATGTAGAATTGTCTGCAATGGCGTGACGTCCAGTCATTTTAACAACAAATTACGTTTGAATGTGCTCCCCATTTGAAATGTTTATATTTGTTCTGTGATTTGTTTTCATCCTTTGTCTCTGACCATTTGTAACTTGTCGTAGCTGTTTCACAGTCAAAGGGTTAGAGGAAATTCCAGGTTCCCAAGTGGGTGCATGTATTGAACCAGAAGGCATGCACCCATTATGGAATCTAGTGTAGTTGCTGCATGAAGGTGAATCAGCTTATTTGTCTGCACGAATTACCTTTCATATCACACTGTACCATCATCAGCTGTACGAGTTAAACTGACTATATCACCATCACGGTAACCACAACTACTTCAGTGATCAATGTGTCTGGAAATGTAGGAAGGTTGTTTTGTTAGAGTATTTGTTAGGTCAACAACAGTTGCTGTTGGCCACACGACATGTTTGTTGGCGTTTAATCAGCCTCTCTTGCCAGGCATGTAGACAGTCACACACTTTCAGAAACCACACATCACCTGTCTAATGTTGCACTGACATATTATAAGAAATCTTACTGTAGATGTATGTGGCCAAATGCTGACACAGCTGCTGTAGAGTGGCTTTCCCTTGTCAGCCTTGACAGCAGTCCAGTGGATTCAAGCTAGAATTGCTGTCAACAGGCTCAAATGTCCATTGGGTAAATTGGTATTGAAATAACGTTTTATACATCAGCAGGCATTTATTGGGCCGTGTAGCTCGGACCTGTTTTGCCAAATCTGTCCTATGCAGCTGCATAAAGTATGATGTATTGTAGTGCCTGACGTCTCAAGCTATGTCTCATTGAAAGTGCCAATGTTTGTTTGATTCCTAAACAAGTGTGCATCATTCCATCTGCTCTACCACTACACTACAGCATTCTCCGGATCCTAATGCATACGACACAAACTTCTACACATCCCATTCTCAGATATTCCTCTCCAGTGTTGCCCCACTGTTTCTGAGCCCAAGCCACCTTGCAACCTGTCTCTCACAAGGAGGGAACTCTCAAAAGGTTGACTCAGGAACATTTTCGGTTTGGGCCTCTGTACAAATTAAAGATACTACCTAGTGGTTTTGGTATCCGTGCATGGACATAAACAACTTGTAATACCAGATTGTAATGTGAAAATGATCTGTAGAATTATTACTTAGATAATTTATGTTCTTAAAATATGTCTAGATCTTTAAACATGACCTAGAAGGATGTTTTGTTTCTCATCTGCTGCAGGTATACAAGTAAGTCATTTCTATTCCGTTTACCCCAATGCAGAAACATGCAACTTCTGATTGCAGAAGTTCAGTTCTTGTGAAATAGTATGTCTTGAATCAGTTACTATTTCAGAATGCTGCAGTGGTAGGGCACATATATTTATGGTTTGTGTGACTCGGGGTGAGCACAAGTGAAGCGATGGAGTAGTGTGAGGCCCCCTAGTGGCAGTCAGGACAGGCAGTGTATGCTGTGCAGAGTCGCATAAAAACCAGTAGTGTTGGTGGTCACACCTAATATGTTCATCTTTCTGCTATAGAAGTTTGTTACAAGAAACTATTTATTGTTGTCATTTAATTTTGAGGATTTTGAATAAAATGTCTGAAAAATGTGACCGTGTATTCATTGTAACAGTGAACAAACACATACATATAGTAATACTGTGACATACACAGTTATCATTAACTGGTCCTTGCTGCTAATGGGCCCATTAGTTAATGAGCAAAGTAAAACCACAAGGCATGTAGCAGCTCATTTAATAGCTTAATGAAACAATGGGATAAAGGTTTCACATGAAAATCTAATTGTTTTCTTTTACGAATAGTCTTGTTTGGTCCACCCATTCCCATCCAAGAACTATTTATATATATACCAGGCATATTTGGTTAGTAATACATCTTATTTGTGGGAAGTAATTAGTAACTTACACTCATCCACGGGGCAACAAAGCAAGGGCAGCCATTCCTATTACAGTATTCTCAAGTTAAATTTGTTACCATGACCATTTCATTTGTGCTGTTGCCAATTATGGTGGCATTCCATGCTGCAGATGATAAAGTTTAACACCTCTACACTGTTGCCATAAACTCAATGTGTCCACAGAAAAACTAAATAACTACGTTTGTGTTTATTTAAATACACCGGCAGTAGATCTGAGGCAAGAGTTTGCATATTATATTTATTTATATAGATGATATTTTATAATTTGTATGTTTAACAAAAAGTAATGTGGAACATTATGTGTAAGAGGTGATCACAAATCTGATGACTGTTTTAGGCTACATTTTATATTACAAACATTCATTAAACAAATATATATGATGCACACTTTATACACATGATGCACAGAAGTGCAGCCTTGCACAACAATTTACATATAACATGAAAGAATGTCTTGATACACTAGACATCATCTGCTATGACATATTTATTTTACACATTTATATTATGCTCTCGTATGTGTCATGAATAAGTACAGACCCATACCTCTGATACAGCTGCATATGTCCACACAGTCTAGTGACAACATTAGTAATGAGGGGTTTATCACTAGAACACAATTGACATCATGATATTATAAGAAGACATAGTTAATCTTAATTTGCAATGTATATTGTACAAGTATTATTTTATGAAGCAGTTACATCCATATCATGATTGACTAGTAAGACATAGTTATGAAACAACATAACAAAGAACCATTTGACACTTGCTTCATGAAAACAACAAATAAAACTACAACAAACAAAAAACTGATAATTATTTGTTTTCCCGTCTGGTCAGAAACCAATTAATAAGCTAAATAAGATGGTAACATTTGCCACCCTCCCAACCAGAATTCCTCAATACACCCAGATGGCGAGTGTCCTTTTCTCTTGTATCATGAACAGCCAAAGATCATGTAGATGTCCTAGCAAGAAAGAAACATTTAACAGCAAAAACCCAGTGATCACCACTAACCAGATGAAGTAAGTCACTATAATAAAAATACAAGAAGAAATCGAAACTTCAGTGCAAGCATCGTAATGTTTTAAGTTTGCATGCAACTTAATTGTATTAGAAATTGAGAAGATATATGAAAACTTGAGATGTGTAAAAACAGAAGATGGCTACAGCGACTGGTTCAGTGTGGTGACTGGTGTCAGACAAGGCTGCATTCTTCCCCCCTTCTCTTTGCCGTGGCCATTGACTGGGTCATGCGGCTGGCAACCAGAATCAGTGAAGGATTGTGTGGGTTAAGGACGAGCGATTATCAGACCTGGACTTTGCTGATGACATTGCCACCCTCTCAGACACCACCCGGGGCCTGCAGCGTCTCGTAGAATCTGACAGCAGATACGCTGATGGTCTGGGACTTGCAATCGGTGATTTGAAGACAAAAAACATGATGACAAGGGACTAACCACCCACAGATGTTTTGATCAACCAGAAAAAAAGTAGAAACAGTTGAAAATTTCACCTACCTTGGCAGCTCCGTCAACATCCAAGGAATCATCGATCACGAACTAAACTGCAGAGTGTGGAAAGCGCCAGAAGCCTTCATTCAGCTGGGGAAAATTTGGAACAAGAAGAAATTTACGTTGATATCTAAACTCTGCTTCTATAACTCAAACGTTATACCAATCCTCCTGTTTGGATGCGAATCATGGCAACTAAAAACAAGCCAAGAAAACAAAATTGATGCATTCAAAACTAAATGCCTGCGAAAGATCCTGGGCATTCACTGTGACGAACATAGATGTCCGGATACGATCACGACAACCTGTGGCATCATCAACTATATGTAGAAGACGAATGAGCTGGCTCAGACATGTCATGAGGCTCTCACCTACCAGGTTTGACCAACAAGGAATGTGGTGGACACTAGCTGGACAGAGAAGGAGAGGACGACCAAGAATGAACTGGTGCCAGACAGTTGATCGCGACATACAGCTGGTCAAAAAACAATGGAGTGACGTCAGAACTCTATTAAACAATATATCTGACTGGAGTGCTTTGACTGCCTCATGCGTTTACAGACACGGGAGCCGCTAAGTCTAAGTCAACTATTAACCATTCCCACTGTAGCCTGTTTTTGCTTGTCCATATAGAGCACATGAATACATAGGAAACATTGGTAACAAAACATAGTCACCCAGAGTTACTGTATTGGTTACCAGAGTAGATCATTTTGTTTCTTACAATTGACTGGTTCGAAACACCACACAAGAGTATGATATGTAATTGAAATTAACACGTATCCACGGAAATGTCCTGTTCACAGACCATTGTAAGTTTATTACACCAAAGACTTTCTAACTTACTACAAATACAAGCTGTAGCTGGTGTGCTAATACTATGCCATGCATCATGGTAGCTCGAATTGCACTGCAGCAGTATACCATATCACACGGTAGCTACTACATACCAGGTCTCCCACTTTCAATGTTTTGTAAGATATAAATTTCTTGTATAATCAAGCAGTGACTCTGTGAGTTCCAACATAGTGTCTGCATTTCTTTGGGAGTACACGTCTCGAGGCACTTTCGGAAAAGACAGAG
>OZ023205.1:31303008-31488008 GCA_963995525.1 Escarpia spicata
GTCTCCATAGAAACCTGTACCTTGGGTCCTCCACTGGTGGGGACGTTAGGGCACCGCAAACACGTCACTAGACTCCGTAGACGTAGACGTGAGGTTCCCCCGGCTGTTTCACGACAGGCTCAGCGACCTGTGTCTCTATTTCCTCCTCTTCTACTTCGGGCGCAGGCGCCACATCCTTCTTCTTTCGGCAGATGGATAAACACCCAGTGCCGACGCAGAACAATATCATACATATCTTGTTGCCAAGTCCCTCGCAACAGCTCACGTCATCCAGACAGTCACACATTGCCCTCGTTCAGTCTGTCCTTCTGTTGTATGTGTCTACTTGGCCTATGTGTCCTACGATTCCAAAGTGTCCTACGGTTCTACGCGTCCCACGTGTCCCGCGGTCCTACATGGCTCATGTGTTTAACGGTACTACGTGGCCTACATGCGGGCTCGTCACTCACCGAAGCCCAGTTCAGTGCATCATCTTAATTCGTAGCAACATGGTCGCCGTTGTTTCACCTAAAACAACACCAGAGCCTAAAACAATGTTGGAAGAATTGCTAACGTTCCTCTTGTGTTTATACAACGACACAGGAAACGAAGGAACCTCTGACAGAATATAATATTATTGTTTACACCAACCTAGTCTATTAGTCCACTGTTATTATATATGTTCCCATACTATAACTGATTATTGAACAACAATATTGTAATTTATGCTCATAAGGAAGGAGCCTACTATTTGTTTTAACATTGTATAATAATAATAATGTCTTCTGCGCCAAAATCCTCGGAAACCAAGCCGAGACGCATCAGTGCAAAAGGGTTTGACATTTTATCATGTTTGTCCAAGTTGTTGATTGTATATGCTAGGGCAACGTGCATTTAACTATTACTACATTGTATAAGAAACGACTATCGTGCTACAAGAGAATAATTATATATACAGTTGACGGATACATCGACGTCTTGACTTTGTTAGCGGCACATTTATTTTGGAACTAGCAACAGTGTCACGGGTAACGGCACATCACCATCAGCGTCGAATCACAACTAATACGAATTATCTCGTTATGTAGGCCTGCGTACCTGTCATTGAGTTCTTGTCGAATTGACAGAGCACGTTTGATTCTGTGACACCACCTACAGCTAGTCTAGACACCAATGGTTCGGTGCCATTATTAGACCTACTGGGCATGTCAGCCAATCCGGGCACTTATTAGTTGGCGTCACCTGGTGACGCCGCCGACGTTTGTGACGTCACGTGACGCAGGTTCGTCGCGGTTTGTTTTCATGTAAGTTTTTATTAGTTTTTCATGTGTATAGCGAGACTAATAATAATAATAATAATAATAAGACAACTTGTGTTGCGCCTACATCCTTGGAAACGAAGCTCAGAGGTGCATCAAAACAAAAGGATTGGTCAATCTCAAAATCCATAAAAACTATTCCAGTTATCGACAGATGGGTCAAGACTCAAGGCGCTAGGGAGCTATGGTGGATAAACAAGGTTGTCAAGATAAGTTTATAAATGACGACGGAATTTTGTAATATGTTTAACTGATCTAACACTAAGAGGGAGCATATTCCAAAGAGTTGGTGCAGCAACAGAAAAAGCCCTAGTTCCTATGTTAGTGTTGACTCTAGGAACAAAAAGTAGGTCAGAACTAGATGATCGAAGCTGGATAGGTTTCTTACAGGAGTAAGCAATGAATGCAAATAAGATGGTTGCTTATTGGACAGTACCTGACATGTAATGGTACAGATCTTAAATATTATACGATATAAAGTACAGGAAGCCAATGCAAAGACTTCAAAAGTGGCACAGAGTGAGAAAATCGAGATCTTGTAACTACTCTTGCTAGACAATTTTGAACACGCTGAAGTTTTGTGACATCCTTGCTAGCGATATTATAAAGGATGGAATTACAATAGTCAAGTCTGCTGCTAACAAGCGCTGTTGCAATAGTTTTAGCAACAGAAAATTACATATACCGGCGAATACGGCGAAGATCACGAATATGATAAAAACAGCAGCGACATGTTTGAGATATGTGTTGTCGGAAATTGAAGTTACTATCACATATCACTCCTGGATTCCGCACCGAGGTTGCTGGCGTGATATAGATTCACAATACGCGTAGGAAACAAATCCAGTTTACTACGCTGCATTGGAGTACCAATAATGATCAATTCAGTTTTATTATAATTTAATTTCAACTGTCATCAGTCATCCAGTGGAAGATATCTTGAAGGCAATCACTAAGTTGGTTAAGGGAGCGAATTGTATCCGGGGTAGCCAACGAAATGTAGATCTGAGTATAAACAGCATAACGATGATGATCCAAGTCATGTCTTTGTATAACAGAGCTTAGTGGCGTGGTGTAAAGGCTAAAAAGCAAAGGCCCAAGAACAGAACACTGGGGAACACAAAATAAAGCCGGCAGTGCAGCTGAAAAGCAGTTCCCAATCTTTATAGTTTGGTATATATCAGTTAGATATGAAGAAAACCAGCTTAGAGCTGTGCCAGATATGTCGTACCACTTTAATAAGCGTTCAATGAGACTGCTGTGATCAAACGCAGCACAGAGATCTAATAAGATAAGTGCAGTCATCTTACCATTATTAATGTTCAAGTTAATGTCATTTAAGAGGGCAGTCTCTGTTGAATGAAACTGTCTATATGCTGATTGTGACACATTAGTTAAGACATTTGTGCTAATGTGAGACCTTAGACAACTTGCTACAACCATTTCTAGTATTTTGGAAATAAAGCTGAGGTTAGAAATAGGTCTAGGTCTTGTTTAGGCAGATACGACTTCTTAAGAAATGGTGTGACATGGG
The DNA here is from genome assembly GCA_963995525.1 of Escarpia spicata. Classification (NCBI taxonomy): domain Eukaryota; kingdom Metazoa; phylum Annelida; class Polychaeta; order Sabellida; family Siboglinidae; genus Escarpia; species Escarpia spicata. The sequence goes on from OZ023205.1 coordinate 31,305,841, forward strand.
CGTATTTGAAATCACCAGGAAAACAGCCAAGGCAAAGTGATGCATTTATAATATTTGTTATAGGTCCAATTAGTGTATCGAGACATGCTTTTAGCAGTATTGTTGGAAATGGATCAAATGAAAAAGATTTATTTGGGGAGAACATAATTATTTTCCTAACTTCATAAACTGTTGCAGGTTCATACGATACAAGTAGAGCATTTATTTGTAGAAAGTCCACTCTGATATTACTTAAATTATGACGTGGGAAAGCAGAACGAATAATACTGATTTTATTCTTAAAGTGACACGAGAATGAATCACATCAAGGCTTAATTGACACGTGATCAGGTAGCGATGGAACAGGCCGTCTGTGTATACTATTATTGATGCAGTTCCATAACTGACGCGGGTTATCAGACTTATTTATGACCATATTTGTATAATAATCTGATTTAGCTTTGGCCATTTGTCTGTTACAGAGGTGACATTGCTTAGAATAGCGCGACCTGTCTAATGTCTCCTGTATTGTCTTTAGTTCACTCACCTATTCCGACTTATCCGGTGTTTGGCCTCTGCCTGTTCCCACCACGAAACCGGCAAGTTTGATTTTGCATGAAGCCAACACAGCAGCTACCTCCGCAGTTTGATTCTATGGCCAGACGTGCTGATGGCAAACTTTATACCTTCGATAAACCGTCGTTCCATCATTTAAGGGCCACCGTACAGTATTGTCTCGCTAAGGGTTTGTTTCACAATCCAGGCACCGTTAGCAAAACACCGCGGTAGATGGCCGAATTATTCTTGCATGCCGACATTATTGCTGATTGCTATCAATGCCGTGTAACCGAATAATCTGTGGTCATCCGTCAGGAAAGTATGTTAATTATCCTTGACTTTTGTTGTTCTTGACACTACTTACTGAATGTTTTCAGTGGGTCTGTCATCCTTGGAACGCGGTCATGAAACTAGTTCGTTCTTCTTGTATGTAATAGGTCTCCCTGGAAGTCTGGTCGGCCAGTTCACAAGTTTACAGTTGACACTATCACTATTATGCAATAGGTCTTTGACACTGTCTAGGGAAGCAGTAGTGTGTACTCTTTGGTACCGATCCCATGTTGGGATGTAGGCTAAGGATCACTGCCCCGCCTGTGGACCAATCATGGAAATGTCAAATTGTTTTCACCAGTATCATTGTGATGTGACTTCGCAGTTTTTAAGTTGTGTTTTGTAAAGCGAGACACTCTCACGGTAGATGAATGTGTGATCGACGAAGTGCAGCGCTATCAACATTTGTGCATGCCCTTACACATATGCTTTCAACAACTGCAACTAAAAAACTATCAGTTAATCCTATATTATACTCGGGCGAAACAAATGTTGCCCGACCTGGGCGTCCATGATGGAGACCAGTCGGGTGAAAGGAGGCACCAGTTAATTCGCAAACTTAAAAACCCATCTCACAAAAATAATCCAACTACTGGCCCCGCCTGTTTCCGCGAGTCTGTCTGACATCTTTTACTCCCTCTTCTTCACCTCCGTCTCTCTTGGTTGAGCATGTCGCTAGGCAACCATTTGTATAACTAGTTTTGTTTGAAATCATTTTAAACTTTCTTGTCGCGGGATCTGGATTACAAATAAAATTTTCTGGTCAATGGGTAAGACGATTAGCAATTCTAGAAAAGGTGGCTTTTGTGTTCTCCAATCAAGAAGCACAAATTAGCTCGTCCGGAGGGCCAGAAGCAGAATTAAGTCAGGCTGATGGAAGCTATGTATCAGAGAAGAAAATGAAGAGTATTGTGGTTACATAAAATGTTTCTAGTTAGCATGGGTTGGAGACGACAAAAGAGTATTGTGGTTACATGGAATGTTTCTAGTTAGCACGGGTTGGAGACAACAAAAGAGTATTGTGGTTACATGGGATGTTTCTAGTTAGCATGGGTTGGAGACGACAAAAGAGTATTGTGGTTACATGGAATGTTTCTAGTTAGCATGGGTTGGAGACGACAAAAGAGTATTGTGGTTACATGGAATGTTTCTAGTTAGCACGGGTTGGAGACAACAAAAGAGTATTGTGGTTACATGGGATGTTTCTAGTTAGCACGGGTTGGAGACGACAAAAGAGTATTGTGGTTACATGGAATGTTTATAGTTAGCATGGGTTGGAGACGACAAAAGAGTATTGTGGTTACATGGAATGTTTCTAGTTAGCATGGTTTGGAGACGACAAAAGAGTATTGTGGTAACATGGGATGTTTCTAGTTAGCATGGGTTGGAGACGACAAAAGAATATTGTGGTTACATGGAATGTTTGAAGTTAGCATGGGTTGGAGACGACAAAAAAGGTATTGTGGTTACATGGAATGTTTCTAGTTAGCATGGGTTGGAGACGACAAAAGAGTATTATGGTTACATGGAATGTTTTTAGTTAGCAAGGGTTGGAGACGACAAAAGAGTATTGTGGTTACATGAAATGTTTGTAGTTAGCATGGGTTGGAGACGACAAAAGAGTATTCTGGTTACATGGAATGTTTGTAGTTAGCATGGGTTGGAGACGACAAAAGAGTATTGTAGTTACATGGAATGTTTCTAGTTAGCATGGGTTGGAGACGACAAACGAGTATTGTGGTTACATGGAATGTTTCTAGTTAGCATGGGTTGGCGACGACAAACGAGTATTGTGGTAACATGGAATGTTTGTAGTTAGCATGGGTTGGAGACGACAACAGATTATTGTGGTTACATGGGATGGTTGTAGTTAGCATGGGTTGGATACGACAAAAGAGTATTGTGGTTACATGGGATGTTTCTAGTTAGCATGGGTTGGAGACAATAAAAGAGTATTGTGGTTACATGGAATGTTTCTAGTTAGCATGGGTTGGAGACAACAAAAGAGTATTGTGGTTACATGAAATGTTTTTAGTTAGCATGGATTGGAGACGACAAAAGAGTATTGTGGTTACATGGGATGTTTCTAGTTAGCATGGGTTGGAGACGACAAAAGAGTATTGTGGTTACATGGAATGTTTCTAGTTAGCATGGGTTGGAGACGACAAAAGAGTATTGTGGTTACATGGGATGTTTCTAGTTAGCATGGGTTGGAGACGACAAACGATTATTGTGGTTACATGGAATGTTTCTAGTTAGCATGGGTTGGAGACGACAAAAGAGTATTGTGGTTACATGGGATGTTTCTAGTTAGCATGGGTTGGAGACGACAAAAGAATATTGTGGTTACATGGAATGTTTCTAATTAGCACGGGTTGGAGATGACAAAATAGTATTATGGTTACATGGAATGTTTCTAGTTAGCATGGGTTGGAGACGACAAAGGAGTTTTGTGTTTATATGGAATGTTTCTAGTTAGCATGGGTTGGAGACGACAAAAGAGTATTGTGGTTACATGGAATGTGTCTAATTAGCATGGGTTGGAGACGACAAATGAGTATTGTGGTTACATGGGATGTTTCTAGTAGCATGGGTTGGAGACGACAAAAGAGTATAGTGGTTACATGGGATGTTTCTAGTTAGCGTGGGTTGGAGACGACAAAAGAGTATTGTGGTTACATGGAATGTTTCTAGTTAGCATGGGTTGGAGACGACAAAAGAGTATTGTGGTTACATGGGATGTTTCTAGTTAGCATGGGTTGGAGACGACAAAAGAGTATTGTGGTTACATGGAATGTTTCTAGTTAGCATGGGTTGGAGACGACAAACGAGTATTGTGGTTACATGGAATGTTTCTAGTTAGCATGGGTTGGCGACGACAAACGAGTATTGTGGTAACATGGAATGTTTCTAGTTAGCATGGGTTGGAGACGACTAAAGAGTATTGTGGTTACATGGAATGTTTCTAGTTAGCATGGGTTGGAGACGACAAAAGAGTATTGTGGTTACATGAAATGTTTTTAGTTAGCATGGATTGGAGACAACAAAAGAGTATTGTGGTTACATGGAATGTTTCTAGTTAGCATGGGTTGGAGACGACAAAAGAGTATTGTGGTTACATGGAATGTTTCAAGTTAGCATGGGTTGGAGACGACAAAAGAGTATTGTGGTAACATGGGATGTTTCTAGTTAGCATGGTTTGGAGACGACAAAAGAGTATTGTGGTTACATGGAATGTTTCTAGTTAGCATGGGTTGGAGACGACAAAAGAGTATTGTGGTTACATGGAATGTTTCTAGTTAGCATGGGTTGGAGACGACAAAAGAGTATTGTGGTTACATGGGATGTTTCTAGTTAGCATGGGTTGGAGACAACAAAAGAGCATTGTGGTTATATGGAATGTTTCTAGTTAGCATGGGTTGGAGACGACAAAAGAGTATTGTGGTTACATGGAATGTTTGAAGTTAGCATGGGTTGGAGACGACAAAAAAGTATTGTGGTTACATGGAATGTTTCTAGTTAGCTTGGGTTGGAGACGACAAAAGAGTATTGAGGTTACATGGAATGTTTCTAGTTAGCAAGGGTTGGAGACGACAAAAGAGTATTGTGGTTACATGAAATGTTTGTAGTTAGCATGGGTTGGAGACGACAAAAGAGTATTGTGGTTACATGGAATGTTTGTAGTTAGCATGGGTTGGAGACGACAAAAGAGTATTGTGGTTACATGGAATGTTTGAAGTTAGCATGTGTTGGAGACGACAAAAAAGTATTGTGGTTACATGGAATGTTTCTAGTTAGCAAGGGTTGGAGACGACAAAAGAGTATTGTGGTTACATGAAATGTTTGTAGTTAGCATGGGTTGGCGACGACAAACGAGTATTGTGGTAACATGGAATGTTTCTAGTTAGCATGGGTTGGAGACGACAAAAGAGTAGTGTGGTTATATGGAATGTTTCTAGTTAGCATGGGTTGGAGACGACAAAAGAGTATTGTGGTTATATGGAATGTTTCTAGTTAGCATGGGTTGGAGACGACAAAAGAGCATTGTGATTACATGGAATGTTTGAAGTTAGCATGGGTTGGAAACGACAAAAAAGTATTGTGGTTACATGGAATGTTTCTAGTTAGCATGGGTTGGAGACGACAAAAGAGTATTGTGGTTACATGAAATGTTTGTAGTTAGCATGGGTTGGAGACGACAAAAGAGTATTGTGGTTACATGGAATGTTTCTAGTTAGCATGGGTTGGAGACGACAAAAGAATGTTGTGGTTACATGGAATGTTTGAAGTTAGCATGGGTTGGAGACGACAAAAAAGGTATTGTGGTTACATGGAATGTTTCTAGTTAGCATGGGTTGGAGACGACAAAAGAGTATTATGGTTACATGGAATGTTTTTAGTTAGCAAGGGTTGGAGACGACAAAAGAGTATTGTGGTTACATGAAATGTTTGTAGTTAGCATGGGTTGGCGACGACAAACGAGTATTGTGGTAACATGGAATGTTTCTAGTTAGCATGGGTTGGAGAGGACAAAAGAGTAGTGTGGTTATATGGAATGTTTCTAGTTAGCATGGGTTGGAGACGACAAAAGAGTATTGTGGTTATATGGAATGTTTCTAGTTAGCATGGGTTGGAGACGACAAAAGAGCATTGTGGTTACATGGAATGTTTGAAGTTAGCATGGGTTGGAGACGACAAAAAAGTATTGTGGTTACATGGAATGTTTCTAATTAGCATGGGTTGGAGACGACAAAAGAGTATTGTGGTTACATGAAATGTTTGTAGTTAGCATGGGTTGGAGACGACAAAAGAGTATTGTGGTTACATGGAATGTTTCTAGTTAGCATGGGTTGGAGACGACAAAAGAATATTGTGGTTACATGGAATGTTTGAAGTTAGCATGGGTTGGAGACGACAAAAAAGGTATTGTGGTTACATGGAATGTTTCTAGTTAGCATGGGTTGGAGACGACAAAAGAGTATTATGGTTACATGGAATGTTTTTAGTTAGCAAGGGTTGGAGACGACAAAAGAGTATTGTGGTTACATGAAATGTTTGTAGTTAGCATGGGTTGGAGACGACAAAAGAGTATTCTGGTTACATGGAATGTTTGTAGTTAGCATGGGTTGGAGACGACAAAAGAGTATTGTAGTTACATGGAATGTTTCTAGTTAGCATGGGTTGGAGACGACAAACGAGTATTGTGGTTACATGGAATGTTTCTAGTTAGCATGGGTTGGCGACGACAAACGAGTATTGTGGTAACATGGAATGTTTGTAGTTAGCATGGGTCGGAGACGACAACAGATTATTGTGGTTACATGAGATGGTTGTAGTTAGCATGGGTTGGATACGACAAAAGAGTATTGTGGTTACATGGGATGTTTCTAGTTAGCATGGGTTGTAGACAATAAAAGAGTATTGTGGTTACATGGGATGTTTCTAGTTAGCGTGGGTTGGAGACGACAAAAGAGTATTGTGGTTACATGGAATGTTTCTAGTTAGCATGGGTTGGAGACGACAAAAGAGTATTGTGGTTACATGGGATGTTTCTAGTTAGCATGGGTTGGAGACGACAAAAGAGTATTGTGGTTACATGGGATGTTTCTAGTTAGCATGGGTTGGAGACGACAAAAGAGTATTGTGGTTAAATGGAATGTTTCTAGTTAGCATGGGTTGGAGACGACAAACGAATATTGTGGTTACATGGAATGTTTCTAGTTAGCATGGGTTGGCGACGACAAACGAGTATTGTGGTAACATGGAATGTTTCTAGTTAGCATGGGTTGGAGACGACTAAAGAGTATTGTGGTTACATGGAATGTTTCTAGTTAGCATGGGTTGGAGACGACAAAAGAGTATTGCGGTTACATGAAATGTTTTTAGTTAGCATGGATTGGAGACGACAAAAGAGTATTGTGGTTACATGGGATGTTTCTAGTTAGCATGGGTTGGAGACGACAAAAGAGTATTGTGGTTACATGGAATGTTTCTAGTTAGCATGGGTTGGAGACGACAAAAGAGTATTGTGGTTACATGGAATGTTTCTAGTTAGCATGGGTTGGAGACGACAAAAGAGTATTGTGGTAACATGGGATGTTTCTAGTTAGCATGGTTTGGAGACGACAAAAGAGTATTGTGGTTACATGGAATATTTCTAGTTAGCATAGGTTGGAGACGACAAAAGAGTATTGTGGTTACATGGAATGTTTCTAGTTAGCATGGGTTGGAGACGACAAAAGAGTATTGTGGTTATATGGAATGTTTCTAGTTAGCATGGGTTGGAGACGACAAAAGAATATTGTGGTTATATGGAATGTTTCTAGTTAGCATGGGTTGGAGACGACAAAAGAGTATTGTGGTTACATGGAATGTTTCTAGTTAGCAAGGGTTGGAGACGACAAAAGAGTATTGTGGTTACATGAAATGTTTGTAGTTAGCATGGGTTGGAGACGACAAAAGAGTATTGTGGTTACATGGAATGTTTGTAGTTAGCATGGGTTGGAGACGACAAAAGAGTATTGTGGTTACATGGAATGTTTGAAGTTAGCATGTGTTGGAGACGACAAAAAAGTATTGTGGTTACATGGAATGTTTCTAGTTAGCAAGGGTTGGAGACGACAAAAGAGTATTGTGGTTACATGAAATGTTTGTAGTTAGCATGGGTTGGCGACGACAAACGAGTATTGTGGTAACATGGAATGTTTCTAGTTAGCATGGGTTGGAGACGACAAAAGAGTAGTGTGGTTATATGGAATGTTTCTAGTTAGCATGGGTTGGAGACGACAAAAGAGTATTGTGGTTATATGGAATGTTTCTAGTTAGCATGGGTTGGAGACGACAAAAGAGCATTGTGGTTACATGGAATGTTTGAAGTTAGCATGGGTTGGAGACGACAAAACAGTATTGTGGTTACATGGAATGTTTCTAGTTAGCATGGGTTGGAGACGACAAAAGAGTATTGTGGTTACATGAAATGTTTGTAGTTAGCATGGGTTGGAGACGACAAAAGAGTATTGTGGTTACATGGAATGTTTCTAGTTAGCATGGGTTGGAGACGACAAAAGAGTAGTGTGGTTATATGGAATGTTTCTAGTTAGCATGGGTTGGAGACGACAAAAGAGTATTGTGGTTATATGGAATGTTTCTAGTTAGCATGGGTTGGAGACGACAAAAGAGCATTGTGGTTACATGGAATGTTTGAAGTTAGCATGGGTTGGAGACGACAAAAGAGTATTGTGGTTACATGGAATGTTTCTAGTTAGCATGGGTTGGAGACGACAAAAGAGTATTGTGGTTACATGAAATGTTTGTAGTTAGCATGGGTTGGAGACGACAAAAGAGTATTGTGGTTACATGGAATGTTTCTAGTTAGCATGGGTTGGAGACGACAAAAGAATATTGTGGTTACATGGAATGTTTGAAGTTAGCATGGGTTGGAGACGACAAAAAAGGTATTGTGGTTACATGGAATGTTTGTAGTTAGCATGGGTTGGAGACGACAAAAGAGTATTGTAGTTACATGGAATGTTTCTAGTTAGCATGGGTTGGAGACGACAAACGAGTATTGTGGTTACATGGAATGTTTCTAGTTAGCATGGGTTGGCGACGACAAACGAGTATTGTGGTAACATGGAATGTTTGTAGTTAGCATGGGTTGGAGACGACAACAGATTATTGTGGTTACATGGGATGGTTGTAGTTAGCATGGGTTGGATACGACAAAAGAGTATTGTGGTTACATGGGATGTTTCTAGTTAGCATGGGTTTGAGACAATAAAGGAGTAATGTGGTTACATGGAATGTTTCTAGTTAGCATGGGTTGGAGACAACAAAAGAGTATTGTGGTTACATGAAATGTTTTTAGTTAGCATGGATTGGAGACGACAAAAGAGTATTGTGGTTACATGGGATGTTTCTAGTTAGCATGGGTTGGAGACGACAAAAGAGTATTGTGGTTACATGGAATGTTTCTAGTTAGCATGGGTTGGAGACGACAAAGGAGTTTTGTGTTTATATGGAATGTTTCTAGTTAGCATGGGTTGGAGACGACAAAAGAGTATTGTGGTTACATGGAATGTGTCTAATTAGCATGGGTTGGAGACGACAAATGAGTATTGTGGTTACATGGGATGTTTCTAGTAGCATGGGTTGGAGACGACAAAAGAGTATTGTGGTTACATGGGATGTTTCTAGTTAGCGTGGTTTGGAGACGACAAAAGAGTATTGTGGTTACATGGAATGTTTCTAGTTAGCATGGGTTGGAGACGACAAAAGAGTATTGTGGTTTCATGGGATGTTTCTAGTTAGCATGGGTTGGAGACGACAAAAGAGTATTGTTGTTACATGGGATGTTTCTAGTTAGCATGGGTTGGAGACGACAAAAGAGTATTGTGGTTACATGGAATGTTTCTAGTTAGCATGGGTTGGAGACGATAAACGAGTATTGTGGTTACATGGAATGTTTCTAGTTAGCATGGGTTGGCGACGACAAACGAGTATTGTGGTAACATGGAATGTTTCTAGTTAGCATGGGTTGGAGACGACTAAAGAGTATTGTGGTTACATGGAATGTTTCTAGTTAGCATGGGTTGGAGACGACAAAAGAGTATTGTGGTTACATGAAATGTTTTTAGTTAGCATGGATTGGAGACGACAAAAGAGTATTGTGGTTACATGGGATGTTTCTGGTTAGCATGGGTTGGAAACGACAAAAGAGTATTGTGGTTACATGGAATGTTTCTAGTTAGCATGGGTTGGAGACGACAAAAGAGTATTGTGGTTACATGGAATGTTTCTAGTTAGCATGGGTTGGAGACGACAAAAGAGTATTGTGGTTACATGGAATGTTTCTAGTTAGCATGGGTTGGAGACGACAAAAGAGTATTGTGGTAACATGGGATGTTTCTAGTTAGCATGGTTTGGAGACGACAAAAGAGTATTGTGGTTACATGGAATGTTTCTAGTTAGCATGGGTTGGAGACGACAAAAGAGTATTGTGGTTACATGGAATGTTTCTAGTTAGCATGGGTTGGAGACGACAAAAGAGTATTGTGGTTATATGGAATGTTTCTAGTTAGCATGGGTTGGAGACGACAAAAGAGTATTGTGGTTACATGGAATGTTTCTAGTTAGCATGGGTTGGAGACGACAAAAGAGTATTGTGGTTACATGGAATGTTTCTAGTTAGCATGGGTTGGAGACGACAAAAGAGTATTGTGGTTACATGGAATGTTTCTAGTTAGCATGGGTTGGAGACGACAAAAGAGTATTGTGGTAACATGGGATGTTTCTAGTTAGCATGGTTTGGAGACGACAAAAGAGTATTGTGGTTACATGGAATATTTCTAGTTAGCATAGGTTGGAGACGACAAAAGAGTATTGTGGTTACATGGAATGTTTCTAGTTAGCATGGGTTGGAGACGACAAAAGAGTATTGTGGTTATATGGAATGTTTCTAGTTAGCATGGGTTGGAGACGACAAAAGAATATTGTGGTTATATGGAATGTTTCTAGTTAGCATGGGTTGGAGACGACAAAAGAGTATTGTGGTTACATGGAATGTTTCTAGTTAGCAAGGGTTGGAGACGACAAAAGAGTATTGTGGTTACATGAAATGTTTGTAGTTAGCATGGGTTGGAGACGACAAAAGAGTATTGTGGTTACATGGAATGTTTGTAGTTAGCATGGGTTGGAGACGACAAAAGAGTATTGTGGTTACATGGAATGTTTGAAGTTAGCATGTGTTGGAGACGACAAAAAAGTATTGTGGTTACATGGAATGTTTCTAGTTAGCAAGGGTTGGAGACGACAAAAGAGTATTGTGGTTACATGAAATGTTTGTAGTTAGCATGGGTTGGCGACGACAAACGAGTATTGTGGTAACATGGAATGTTTCTAGTTAGCATGGGTTGGAGACGACAAAAGAGTAGTGTGGTTATATGGAATGTTTCTAGTTAGCATGGGTTGGAGACGACAAAAGAGTATTGTGGTTATATGGAATGTTTCTAGTTAGCATGGGTTGGAGACGACAAAAGAGCATTGTGGTTACATGGAATGTTTGAAGTTAGCATGGGTTGGAGACGACAAAACAGTATTGTGGTTACATGGAATGTTTCTAGTTAGCATGGGTTGGAGACGACAAAAGAGTATTGTGGTTACATGAAATGTTTGTAGTTAGCATGGGTTGGAGACGACAAAAGAGTATTGTGGTTACATGGAATGTTTCTAGTTAGCATGGGTTGGAGACGACAAAAGAGTAGTGTGGTTATATGGAATGTTTCTAGTTAGCATGGGTTGGAGACGACAAAAGAGTATTGTGGTTATATGGAATGTTTCTAGTTAGCATGGGTTGGAGACGACAAAAGAGCATTGTGGTTACATGGAATGTTTGAAGTTAGCATGGGTTGGAGACGACAAAAGAGTATTGTGGTTACATGGAATGTTTCTAGTTAGCATGGGTTGGAGACGACAAAAGAGTATTGTGGTTACATGAAATGTTTGTAGTTAGCATGGGTTGGAGACGACAAAAGAGTATTGTGGTTACATGGAATGTTTCTAGTTAGCATGGGTTGGAGACGACAAAAGAATATTGTGGTTACATGGAATGTTTGAAGTTAGCATGGGTTGGAGACGACAAAAAAGGTATTGTGGTTACATGGAATGTTTGTAGTTAGCATGGGTTGGAGACGACAAAAGAGTATTGTAGTTACATGGAATGTTTCTAGTTAGCATGGGTTGGAGACGACAAACGAGTATTGTGGTTACATGGAATGTTTCTAGTTAGCATGGGTTGGCGACGACAAACGAGTATTGTGGTAACATGGAATGTTTGTAGTTAGCATGGGTTGGAGACGACAACAGATTATTGTGGTTACATGGGATGGTTGTAGTTAGCATGGGTTGGATACGACAAAAGAGTATTGTGGTTACATGGGATGTTTCTAGTTAGCATGGGTTTGAGACAATAAAGGAGTAATGTGGTTACATGGAATGTTTCTAGTTAGCATGGGTTGGAGACAACAAAAGAGTATTGTGGTTACATGAAATGTTTTTAGTTAGCATGGATTGGAGACGACAAAAGAGTATTGTGGTTACATGGGATGTTTCTAGTTAGCATGGGTTGGAGACGACAAAAGAGTATTGTGGTTACATGGAATGTTTCTAGTTAGCATGGGTTGGAGACGACAAAGGAGTTTTGTGTTTATATGGAATGTTTCTAGTTAGCATGGGTTGGAGACGACAAAAGAGTATTGTGGTTACATGGAATGTGTCTAATTAGCATGGGTTGGAGACGACAAATGAGTATTGTGGTTACATGGGATGTTTCTAGTAGCATGGGTTGGAGACGACAAAAGAGTATTGTGGTTACATGGGATGTTTCTAGTTAGCGTGGTTTGGAGACGACAAAAGAGTATTGTGGTTACATGGAATGTTTCTAGTTAGCATGGGTTGGAGACGACAAAAGAGTATTGTGGTTTCATGGGATGTTTCTAGTTAGCATGGGTTGGAGACGACAAAAGAGTATTGTTGTTACATGGGATGTTTCTAGTTAGCATGGGTTGGAGACGACAAAAGAGTATTGTGGTTACATGGAATGTTTCTAGTTAGCATGGGTTGGAGACGATAAACGAGTATTGTGGTTACATGGAATGTTTCTAGTTAGCATGGGTTGGCGACGACAAACGAGTATTGTGGTAACATGGAATGTTTCTAGTTAGCATGGGTTGGAGACGACTAAAGAGTATTGTGGTTACATGGAATGTTTCTAGTTAGCATGGGTTGGAGACGACAAAAGAGTATTGTGGTTACATGAAATGTTTTTAGTTAGCATGGATTGGAGACGACAAAAGAGTATTGTGGTTACATGGGATGTTTCTGGTTAGCATGGGTTGGAAACGACAAAAGAGTATTGTGGTTACATGGAATGTTTCTAGTTAGCATGGGTTGGAGACGACAAAAGAGTATTGTGGTTACATGGAATGTTTCTAGTTAGCATGGGTTGGAGACGACAAAAGAGTATTGTGGTTACATGGAATGTTTCTAGTTAGCATGGGTTGGAGACGACAAAAGAGTATTGTGGTAACATGGGATGTTTCTAGTTAGCATGGTTTGGAGACGACAAAAGAGTATTGTGGTTACATGGAATGTTTCTAGTTAGCATGGGTTGGAGACGACAAAAGAGTATTGTGGTTACATGGAATGTTTCTAGTTAGCATGGGTTGGAGACGACAAAAGAGTATTGTGGTTATATGGAATGTTTCTAGTTAGCATGGGTTGGAGACGACAAAAGAGTATTGTGGTTACATGGAATGTTTCTAGTTAGCATGGGTTGGAGACGACAAAAGAGTATTGTGGTTACATGGAATGTTTGTAGTTAGCATGGGTTGGAGACGACAAAAGAGTATTGTGGTTACATGGAATGTTTGAAGTTAGCATGGGTTGGAGACGACAAAAGAGTATTGTGGTTACATGGAATGTTTGAAGTTAGCATGTGTTGGAGACGACAAAAAAGTATTGTGGTTACATGGAATGTTTCTAGTTAGCAAGGGTTGGAGACGACAAAAGAGTATTGTGGTTACATGAAATGTTTGTAGTTAGCATGGGTTGGCGACGACAAACGAGTATTGTGGTAACATGGAATGTTTCTAGTTAGCATGGGTTGGAAACGACAATAGAGTAGTGTGGTTATATGGAATGTTTCTAGTTAGCATGGGTTGGAGACGACAAAAGAGTATTGTGGTTATATGGAATGTTTCTAGTTAGCATGGGTTGGAGACGACAAAAGAGCATTGTGGTTACATGGAATGTTTGAAGTTAGCATGGGTTGGAGACGACAAAAGAATATTGTGGTTACATGGAATGTTTGAAGTTAGCATGGGTTGGAGACGACAAAAAAGGTATTGTGGTTACATGGAATGTTTCTAGTTAGCATGGGTTGGAGACGACAAAAGAGTATTATGGTTACATGGAATGTTTTTAGTTAGCAAGGGTTGGAGACGACAAAAGAGTATTGTGGTTACATGAAATGTTTGTAGTTAGCATGGGTTGGAGACGACAAAAGAGTATTCTGGTTACATGGAATGTTTCTAGTTAGCATGGGTTGGAGACTACAAACGAGTATTGTGGTTACATGGAATGTTTCTAGTTAGCATGGGTTGGCGACGACAAACGAATATTGTGGTAAAATGGAATGTTTGTAGTTAGCATGGGTTGGAGACGACAACAGATTATTGTGGTTACATGGGATGGTTGTAGTTAGCATGGGTTGGATACGACAAAAGAGTATTGTGGTTACATGGGATGTTTCTAGTTAGCATGGGTTGGAGACAATAAAAGAGTATTGTGGTTACATGGAATGTTTCTAGTTAGCATGGGTTGGAGACGACAAAAGAGTATTGTGGTTACATGGAATGTTTGAAGTTAGCATGGGTTGGAGACGACAAAAAAGTATTGTGGTTACATGGAATGTTTCTAGTTAGCATGGGTTGGAGACGACAAAAGAGTATTGAGGTTACATGGAATGTTTCTAGTTAGCAAGGGTTGGAGACGACAAAAGAGTATTGTGGTTACATGAAATGTTTGTAGTTAGCATGGGTTGGAGACGACAAAAGAGTATTGTGGTTACATGGAATGTTTGTAGTTAGCATGGGTTGGAGACGACAAAAGAGTATTGTGGTTACATGGAATGTTTGAAGTTAGCATGTGTTGGAGACGACAAAAAAGTATTGTGGTTACATGGAATGTTTCTAGTTAGCAAGGGTTGGAGACGACAAAAGAGTATTGTGGTTACATGAAATGTTTGTAGTTAGCATGGGTTGGCGACGACAAACGAGTATTGTGGTAACATGGAATGTTTCTAGTTAGCATGGGTTGGAGACGACAAAAGAGTAGTGTGGTTATATGGAATGTTTCTAGTTAGCATGGGTTGGAGACGACAAAAGAGTGTTGTGGTTATATGGAATGTTTCTAGTTAGCATGGGTTGGAGACGACAAAAGAGCATTGTGGTTACATGGAATGTTTGAAGTTAGCATGGGTTGGAGACGACAAAAGAGTATTGTGGTTACATGGAATGTTTCTAGTTAGCATGGGTTGGAGACGACAAAAGAATATTGTGGTTACATGGAATGTTTGAAGTTAGCATGGGTTGGAGACGACAAAAAAGGTATTGTGGTTACATGGAATGTTTCTAGTTAGCATGGGTTGGAGACGACAAAAGAGTATTATGGTTACATGGAATGTTTTTAGTTAGCAAGGGTTGGAGACGACAAAAGAGTATTGTGGTTACATGAAATGTTTGTAGTTAGCATGGGTTGGAGACGACAAAAGAGTATTCTGGTTACATGGAATGTTTGTAGTTAGCATGGGTTGGAGACGACAAAAGAGTATTGTAGTTACATGGAATGTTTCTAGTTAGCATGGGTTGGAGACTACAAACGAGTATTGTGGTTACATGGAATGTTTCTAGTTAGCATGGGTTGGCGACGACAAACGAGTATTGTGGTAACATGGAATGTTTGTAGTTAGCATGGGTTGGAGACGACAACAGATTATTGTGGTTACATGGGATGGTTGTAGTTAGCATGGGTTGGATACGACAAAAGAGTATTGTGGTTACATGGGATGTTTCTAGTTAGCATGGGTTGGAGACAATAAAAGAGTATTGTGGTTACATGGAATGTTTCTAGTTAGCATGGGTTGGAGACAACAAAAGAGTATTGTGGTTACATGAAATGTTTTTAGTTAGCATGGATTGGAGACGACAAAAGAGTATTGTGGTTACATGGGATGTTTCTAGTTAGCATGGGTTGGAGACGACAAAAGAGTATTGTGGTTACATGGAATGTTTCTAGTTAGCATGGGTTGGAGACGACAAAGGAGTTTTGTGTTTATATGGAATGTTTCTAGTTAGCATGGGTTGGAGACGACAAAAGAGTATTGTGGTTACATGGAATGTGTCTAATTAGCATGGGTTGGAGACGACAAATGAGTATTGTGGTTACATGGAATGTTTCTAGTAGCATGGGTTGGAGACGACAAAAGAGTATTGTGGTTACATGGGATGTTTCTAGTTAGCGTGGGTTGGAGACGACAAAAGAGTATTGTGGTTACATGGAATGTTTCTAGTTAGCATGGGTTGGAGACGACAAAAGAGTATTTTGGTTACATGGGATGTTTCTAGTTAGCATGGGTTGGAGACGACAAAAGCGTATTGCGGTTACATGAAATGTTTTTAGTTAGCATGGATTGGAGACGACAAAAGAGTATTGTGGTTACATGGGATGTTTCTAGTTAGCATGGGTTGGAGACGACAAAAGAGTATTGTGGTTACATGGAATGTTTCTAGTTAGCATGGGTTGGAGACGACAAAAGAGTATTGTGGTTACATGGAATGTTTCTAGTTAGCATGGGTTGGAGACGACAAAAGAGTATTGTGGTAACATGGGATGTTTCTAGTTAGCATGGTTTGGAGACGACAAAAGAGTATTGTGGTTACATGGAATATTTCTAGTTAGCATAGGTTGGAGACGACAAAAGAGTATTGTGGTTACATGGAATGTTTCTAGTTAGCATGGGTTGGAGACGACAAAAGAGTATTGTGGTTATATGGAATGTTTCTAGTTAGCATGGGTTGGAGACGACAAAAGAGTATTGTGGTTATATGGAATGTTTCTAGTTAGCATGGGTTGGAGACGACAAAAGAGTATTGTGGTTACATGGAATGTTTGAAGTTAGCATGGGTTGGAGACGACAAAAAAGTATTGTGGTTACATGGAATGTTTCTAGTTAGCATGGGTTGGAGACGACAAAAGAGTATTGAGGTTACATGGAATGTTTCTAGTTAGCAAGGGTTGGAGACGACAAAAGAGTATTGTGGTTACATGAAATGTTTGTAGTTAGCATGGGTTGGAGACGACAAAAGAGTATTGTGGTTACATGGAATGTTTGTAGTTAGCATGGGTTGTAGACGACAAAAGAGTATTGTGGTTACATGGAATGTTTGAAGTTAGCATGTGTTGGAGACGACAAAAAAGTATTGTGGTTACATGGAATGTTTCTAGTTAGCAAGGGTTGGAGACGACAAAAGAGTATTGTGGTTACATGAAATGTTTGTAGTTAGCATGGGTTGGCGACGACAAACGAGTATTGTGGTAACATGGAATGTTTCTAGTTAGCATGGGTTGGAGACGACAAAAGAGTAGTGTGGTTATATGGAATGTTTCTAGTTAGCATGGGTTGGAGACGACAAAAGAGTATTGTGGTTATATGGAATGTTTCTAGTTAGCATGGGTTGGAGACGACAAAAGAGCATTGTGGTTACATGGAATGTTTGAAGTTAGCATGGGTTGGAGACGACAAAACAGTATTGTGGTTACATGGAATGTTTCTAGTTAGCATGGGTTGGAGACGACAAAAGAGTATTGTGGTTACATGAAATGTTTGTAGTTAGCATGGGTTGGAGACGACAAAAGAGTATTGTGGTTACATGGAATGTTTCTAGTTAGCATGGGTTGGAGACGACAAAAGAGTAGTGTGGTTATATGGAATGTTTCTAGTTAGCATGGGTTGGAGACGACAAAAGAGTATTGTGGTTATATGGAATGTTTCTAGTTAACATGGGTTGGAGACGACAAAAGAGCATTGTGGTTACATGGAATGTTTGAAGTTAGCATGGGTTGGAGACGACAAAACAGTATTGTGGTTACATGGAATGTTTCTAGTTAGCATGGGTTGGAGACGACAAAAGAGTATTGTGGTTACATGAAATGTTTGTAGTTAGCATGGGTTGGAGACGACAAAAGAGTATTGTGGTTACATGGAATGTTTCTAGTTAGCATGGGTTGGAGACGACAAAAGAATATTGTGGTTACATGGAATGTTTGAAGTTAGCATGGGTTGGAGACGACAAAAAAGGTATTGTGGTTACATGGAATGTTTGTAGTTAGCATGGGTTGGAGACGACAAAAGAGTATTGTAGTTACATGGAATGTTTCTAGTTAGCATGGGTTGGAGACGACAAACGAGTATTGTGGTTACATGGAATGTTTCTAGTTAGCATGGGTTGGCGACGACAAACGAGTATTGTGGTAACATGGAATGTTTGTAGTTAGCATGGGTTGGAGACGACAACAGATTATTGTGGTTACATGGGATGGTTGTAGTTAGCATGGGTTGGATACGACAAAAGAGTATTGTGGTTACATGGGATGTTTCTAGTTAGCATGGGTTTGAGACAATAAAGGAGTAATGTGGTTACATGGAATGTTTCTAGTTAGCATGGGTTGGAGACAACAAAAGAGTATTGTGGTTACATGAAATGTTTTTAGTTAGCATGGATTGGAGACGACAAAAGAGTATTGTGGTTACATGGGATGTTTCTAGTTAGCATGGGTTGGAGACGACAAAAGAGTATTGTGGTTACATGGAATGTTTCTAGTTAGCATGGGTTGGAGACGACAAAGGAGTTTTGTGTTTATATGGAATGTTTCTAGTTAGCATGGGTTGGAGACGACAAAAGAGTATTGTGGTTACATGGAATGTGTCTAATTAGCATGGGTTGGAGACGACAAATGAGTATTGTGGTTACATGGGATGTTTCTAGTAGCATGGGTTGGAGACGACAAAAGAGTATTGTGGTTACATGGGATGTTTCTAGTTAGCGTGGGTTGGAGACGACAAAAGAGTATTGTGGTTACATGGAATGTTTCTAGTTAGCATGGGTTGGAGACGACAAAAGAGTATTGTGGTTTCATGGGATGTTTCTAGTTAGCATGGGTTGGAGACGACAAAAGAGTATTGTTGTTACATGGGATGTTTCTAGTTAGCATGGGTTGGAGACGACAAAAGAGTATTGTGGTTACATGGAATGTTTCTAGTTAGCATGGGTTGGAGACGATAAACGAGTATTGTGGTTACATGGAATGTTTCTAGTTAGCATGGGTTGGCGACGACAAACGAGTATTGTGGTAACATGGAATGTTTCTAGTTAGCATGGGTTGGAGACGACTAAAGAGTATTGTGGTTACATGGAATGTTTCTAGTTAGCATGGGTTGGAGACGACAAAAGAGTATTGTGGTTACATGAAATGTTTTTAGTTAGCATGGATTGGAGACGACAAAAGAGTATTGTGGTTACATGGGATGTTTCTAGTTAGCATGGGTTGGAGACGACAAAAGAGTATTGTGGTTACATGGAATGTTTCTAGTTAGCATGGGTTGGAGACGACAAAAGAGTATTGTGGTTACATGGAATGTTTCTAGTTAGCATGGGTTGGAGACGACAAAAGAGTATTGTGGTAACATGGGATGTTTCTAGTTAGCATGGTTTGGAGACGACAAAAGAGTATTGTGGTTACATGGAATATTTCTAGTTAGCATAGGTTGGAGACGACAAAAGAGTATTGTGGTTACATGGAATGTTTCTAGTTAGCATGGGTTGGAGACGACAAAAGAGTATTGTGGTTATATGGAATGTTTCTAGTTAGCATGGGTTGGAGACGACAAAAGAGTATTGTGGTTATATGGAATGTTTCTAGTTAGCATGGGTTGGAGACGACAAAAGAGTATTGTGGTTACATGGAATGTTTGAAGTTAGCATGGGTTGGAGACGACAAAAAAGTATTGTGGTTACATGGAATGTTTCTAGTTAGCATGGGTTGGAGACGACAAAAGAGTATTGAGGTTACATGGAATGTTTCTAGTTAGCAAGGGTTGGAGACGACAAAAGAGTATTGTGGTTACATGAAATGTTTGTAGTTAGCATGGGTTGGAGACGACAAAAGAGTATTGTGGTTACATGGAATGTTTGTAGTTAGCATGGGTTGTAGACGACAAAAGAGCATTGTGGTTACATGGAATGTTTGAAGTTAGCATGGGTTGGAGACGACAAAACAGTATTGTGGTTACATGGAATGTTTCTAGTTAGCATGGGTTGGAGACGACAAAAGAGTATTGTGGTTACATGAAATGTTTGTAGTTAGCATGGGTTGGAGACGACAAAAGAGTATTGTGGTTACATGGAATGTTTCTAGTTAGCATGGATTGGAGACGACAAAAGAGTAGTGTGGTTATATGGAATGTTTCTAGTTAGCATGGGTTGGAGACGACAAAAGAGTATTGTGGTTATATGGAATGTTTCTAGTTAACATGGGTTGGAGACGACAAAAGAGCATTGTGGTTACATGGAATGTTTGAAGTTAGCATGGGTTGGAGACGACAAAACAGTATTGTGGTTACATGGAATGTTTCTAGTTAGCATGGGTTGGAGACGACAAAAGAGTATTGTGGTTACATGAAATGTTTGTAGTTAGCATGGGTTGGAGACGACAAAAGAGTATTGTGGTTACATGGAATGTTTCTAGTTAGCATGGGTTGGAGACGACAAAAGAATATTGTGGTTACATGGAATGTTTGAAGTTAGCATGGGTTGGAGACGACAAAAAAGGTATTGTGGTTACATGGAATGTTTGTAGTTAGCATGGGTTGGAGACGACAAAAGAGTATTGTAGTTACATGGAATGTTTCTAGTTAGCATGGGTTGGAGACGACAAACGAGTATTGTGGTTACATGGAATGTTTCTAGTTAGCATGGGTTGGCGACGACAAACGAGTATTGTGGTAACATGGAATGTTTGTAGTTAGCATGGGTTGGAGACGACAACAGATTATTGTGGTTACATGGGATGGTTGTAGTTAGCATGGGTTGGATACGACAAAAGAGTATTGTGGTTACATGGGATGTTTCTAGTTAGCATGGGTTTGAGACAATAAAGGAGTAATGTGGTTACATGGAATGTTTCTAGTTAGCATGGGTTGGAGACAACAAAAGAGTATTGTGGTTACATGAAATGTTTTTAGTTAGCATGGATTGGAGACGACAAAAGAGTATTGTGGTTACATGGGATGTTTCTAGTTAGCATGGGTTGGAGACGACAAAAGAGTATTGTGGTTACATGGAATGTTTCTAGTTAGCATGGGTTGGAGACGACAAAGGAGTTTTGTGTTTATATGGAATGTTTCTAGTTAGCATGGGTTGGAGACGACAAAAGAGTATTGTGGTTACATGGAATGTGTCTAATTAGCATGGGTTGGAGACGACAAATGAGTATTGTGGTTACATGGGATGTTTCTAGTAGCATGGGTTGGAGACGACAAAAGAGTATTGTGGTTACATGGGATGTTTCTAGTTAGCGTGGGTTGGAGACGACAAAAGAGTATTGTGGTTACATGGAATGTTTCTAGTTAGCATGGGTTGGAGACGACAAAAGAGTATTGTGGTTTCATGGGATGTTTCTAGTTAGCATGGGTTGGAGACGACAAAAGAGTATTGTTGTTACATGGGATGTTTCTAGTTAGCATGGGTTGGAGACGACAAAAGAGTATTGTGGTTACATGGAATGTTTCTAGTTAGCATGGGTTGGAGACGATAAACGAGTATTGTGGTTACATGGAATGTTTCTAGTTAGCATGGGTTGGCGACGACAAACGAGTATTGTGGTAACATGGAATGTTTCTAGTTAGCATGGGTTGGAGACGACTAAAGAGTATTGTGGTTACATGGAATGTTTCTAGTTAGCATGGGTTGGAGACGACAAAAGAGTATTGTGGTTACATGAAATGTTTTTAGTTAGCATGGATTGGAGACGACAAAAGAGTATTGTGGTTACATGGGATGTTTCTAGTTAGCATGGGTTGGAAACGACAAAAGAGTATTGTGGTTACATGGAATGTTTCTAGTTAGCATGGGTTGGAGACGACAAAAGAGTATTGTGGTTACATGGAATGTTTCTAGTTAGCATGGGTTGGAGACGACAAAAGAGTATTGTGGTTACATGGAATGTTTCTAGTTAGCATGGGTTGGAGACGACAAAAGAGTATTGTGGTAACATGGGATGTTTCTAGTTAGCATGGTTTGGAGACGACAAAAGAGTATTGTGGTTACATGGAATGTGTCTAGTTAGCATGGGTTGGAGACGACAAAAGAGTATTGTGGTTACATGGAATGTTTCTAGTTAGCATGGGTTGGAGACGACAAAAGAGTATTGTGGTTATATGGAATGTTTCTAGTTAGCATGGGTTGGAGACGACAAAAGAGTATTGTGGTTACATGGATTGTTTCTAGTTAGCATGGGTTGGAGACGACAAAAGAGTATTGTGGTTACATGGAATGTTTCTAGTTAGCATGGGTTGGAGACGACAAAAGAGTATTGAGGTTACATGGAATGTTTCTAGTTAGCAAGGGTTGGAGACGACAAAAGAGTATTGTGGTTACATGAAATGTTTGTAGTTAGCATGGGTTGGAGACGACAAAAGAGTATTGTGGTTACATGGAATGTTTGTAGTTAGCATGGGTTGGAGACGACAAAAGAGTATTGTGGTTACATGGAATGTTTGAAGTTAGCATGTGTTGGAGACGACAAAAAAGTATTGTGGTTACATGGAATGTTTCTAGTTAGCAAGGGTTGGAGACGACAAAAGAGTATTGTGGTTACATGAAATGTTTGTAGTTAGCATGGGTTGGCGACGACAAACGAGTATTGTGGTAACATGGAATGTTTCTAGTTAGCATGGGTTGGAGACGACAAAAGAGTAGTGTGGTTATATGGAATGTTTCTAGTTAGCATGGGTTGGAGACGACAAAAGAGTATTGTGGTTATATGGAATGTTTCTAGTTAGCATGGGTTGGAGACGACAAAAGAGCATTGTGGTTACATGGAATGTTTGAAGTTAGCATGGGTTGGAGACGACAAAAGAGTATTGTGGTTACATGGAATGTTTCTAGTTAGCATGGGTTGGAGACGACAAAAGAATATTGTGGTTACATGGAATGTTTGAAGTTAGCATGGGTTGGAGACGACAAAAAAGGTACTGTGGTTACATGGAATGTTTCTAGTTAGCATGGGTTGGAGACGACAAAAGAGTATTATGGTTACATGGAATGTTTTTAGTTAGCAAGGGTTGGAGAAGACAAAAGAGTATTGTGGTTACATGAAATGTTTGTAGTTAGCATGGGTTGGAGACGACAAAAGAGTATTCTGGTTACATGGAATGTTTGTAGTTAGCATGGGTTGGAGACGACAAAAGAGTATTGTAGTTACATGGAATGTTTCTAGTTAGCATGGGTTGGAGACTACAAACGAGTATTGTGGTTACATGGAATGTTTCTAGTTAGCATGGGTTGGCGACGACAAACGAGTATTGTGGTAACATGGAATGTTTGTAGTTAGCATGGGTTGGAGACGACAACAGATTATTGTGGTTACATGGGATGGTTGTAGTTAGCATGGGTTGGATACGACAAAAGAGTATTGTGGTTACATGGGATGTTTCTAGTTAGCATGGGTTGGAGACAATAAAAGAGTATTGTGGTTACATGGAATGTTTCTAGTTAGCATGGGTTGGAGACGACAAAAGAGTATTGTGGTTACATGGAATGTTTGAAGTTAGCATGGGTTGGAGACGACAAAAAAGTATTGTGGTTACATGGAATGTTTCTAGTTAGCATGGGTTGGAGACGACAAAAGAGTATTGAGGTTACATGGAATATTTCTAGTTAGCAAGGGTTGGAGACGACAAAAGAGTATTGTGGTTACATGAAATGTTTGTAGTTAGCATGGGTTGGAGACGACAAAAGAGTATTGTGGTTACATGGAATGTTTGTAGTTAGCATGGGTTGGAGACGACAAAAGAGTATTGTGGTTACATGGAATGTTTGAAGTTAGCATGTGTTGGAGACGACAAAAAAGTATTGTGGTTACATGGAATGTTTCTAGTTAGCAAGGGTTGGAGACGACAAAAGAGTATTGTGGTTACATGAAATGTTTGTAGTTAGCATGGGTTGGCGACGACAAACGAGTATTGTGGTAACATGGAATGTTTCTAGTTAGCATGGGTTGGAGACGACAAAAGAGTAGTGTGGTTATATGGAATGTTTCTAGTTAGCATGGGTTGGAGACGACAAAAGAGTATTGTGGTTATATGGAATGTTTCTAGTTAGCATGGGTTGGAGACGACAAAAGAGCATTGTGGTTACATGGAATGTTTGAAGTTAGCATGGGTTGGAGACGACAAAAGAGTATTGTGGTTACATGGAATGTTTCTAGTTAGCATGGGTTGGAGACGACAAAAGAATATTGTGGTTACATGGAATGTTTGAAGTTAGCATGGGTTGGAGACGACAAAAAAGGTATTGTGGTTACATGGAATGTTTCTAGTTAGCATGGGTTGGAGACGACAAAAGAGTATTATGGTTACATGGAATGTTTTTAGTTAGCAAGGGTTGGAGACGACAAAAGAGTATTGTGGTTACATGAAATGTTTGTAGTTAGCATGGGTTGGAGACGACAAAAGAGTATTCTGGTTACATGGAATGTTTGTAGTTAGCATGGGTTGGAGACGACAAAAGAGTATTGTAGTTACATGGAATGTTTCTAGTTAGCATGGGTTGGAGACTACAAACGAGTATTGTGGTTACATGGAATGTTTCTAGTTAGCATGGGTTGGCGACGACAAACGAGTATTGTGGTAACATGGAATGTTTGTAGTAAGCATGGGTTGGAGACGACAACAGATTATTGTGGTTACATGGGATGGTTGTAGTTAGCATGGGTTGGATACGACAAAAGAGTATTGTGGTTACATGGGATGTTTCTAGTTAGCATGGGTTGGAGACAATAAAAGAGTATTGTGGTTACATGGAATGTTTCTAGTTAGCATGGGTTGGAGACAACAAAAGAGTATTGTGGTTACATGAAATGTTTTTAGTTAGCATGGATTGGAGACGACAAAAGAGTATTGTGGTTACATGGGATGTTTCTAGTTAGCATGGGTTGGAGACGACAAAAGAGTATTGTGGTTACATGGAATGTTTCTAGTTAGCATGGGTTGGAGACGACAAAGGAGTTTTGTGTTTATATGGAATGTTTCTAGTTAGCATGGGTTGGAGACGACAAAAGAGTATTGTGGTTACATGGAATGTGTCTAATTAGCATGGGTTGGAGACGACAAATGAGTATTGTGGTTACATGGAATGTTTCTAGTAGCATGGGTTGGAGACGACAAAAGAGTATTGTGGTTACATGGGATGTTTCTAGTTAGCGTGGGTTGGAGACGACAAAAGAGTATTGTGGTTATATGGAATGTTTCTAGTTAGCATGGGTTGGAGACGACAAAAGAGTATTTTGGTTACATGGGATGTTTCTAGTTAGCATGGGTTGGAGACGACAAAAGAGTATTGTGGTTACATGGGATGTTTCTAGTTAGCATGGGTTGGAGACGACAAAAGAGTATTGTGGTTACATGGAATGTTTCTAGTTAGCATGGGTTGGAGACGACAAACGAGTATTGTGGTTACATGGAATGTTTCTAGTTAGCATGGGTTGGCGACGACAAACGAGTATTGTGGTAACATGGAATGTTTCTAGTTAGCATGGGTTGGAGACGACTAAAGAGTATTGTGGTTACATGGAATGTTTCTAGTTAGCATGGGTTGGAGACGACAAAAGAGTATTGTGGTTACATGAAATGTTTTTAGTTAGCATGGATTGGAGACGACAAAAGAGTATTGTGGTTACATGGGATGTTTCTAGTTAGCATGGGTTGGAAACGACAAAAGAGTATTGTGGTTACATGGAATGTTTCTAGTTAGCATGGGTTGGAGACGACAAAAGAGTATTGTGGTTACATGGAATGTTTCTAGTTAGCATGGGTTGGAGACGACAAAAGAGTATTGTGGTTACATGGAATGTTTCTAGTTAGCATGGGTTGGAGACGACAAAAGAGTATTGTGGTAACATGGGATGTTTCTAGTTAGCATGGTTTGGAGACGACAAAAGAGTATTGTGGTTACATGGAATGTTTCTAGTTAGCATGGGTTGGAGACGACAAAAGAGTATTGTGGTTACATGGAATGTTTCTAGTTAGCATGGGTTGGAGACGACAAAAGAGTATTGTGGTTATATGGAATGTTTCTAGTTAGCATGGGTTGGAGACGACAAAAGAGTATTGTGGTTACATGGAATGTTTCTAGTTAGCATGGGTTGGAGACGACAAAAGAGTATTGTGGTTACATGGAATGTTTCTAGTTAGCATGGGTTGGAGACGACAAAAGAGTATTGAGGTTACATGGAATGTTTCTAGTTAGCAAGGGTTGGAGACGACAAAAGAGTATTGTGGTTACATGAAATGTTTGTAGTTAGCATGGGTTGGAGACGACAAAAGAGTATTGTGGTTACATGGAATGTTTGTAGTTAGCATGGGTTGGAGACGACAAAAGAGTATTGTGGTTACATGGAATGTTTGAAGTTAGCATGTGTTGGAGACGACAAAAAAGTATTGTGGTTACATGGAATGTTTCTAGTTAGCAAGGGTTGGAGACGACAAAAGAGTATTGTGGTTACATGAAATGTTTGTAGTTAGCATGGGTTGGCGACGACAAACGAGTATTGTGGTAACATGGAATGTTTTTAGTTAGCATGGGTTGGAGACGACAAAAGAGTAGTGTGGTTATATGGAATGTTTCTAGTTAGCATGGGTTGGAGACGACAAAAGAGTATTGTGGTTATATGGAATGTTTCTAGTTAGCATGGGTTGGAGACGACAAAAGAGCATTGTGGTTACATGGAATGTTTGAAGTTAGCATGGGTTGGAGACGACAAAAGAGTATTGTGGTTACATGGAATGTTTCTAGTTAGCATGGGTTGGAGACGACAAAAGAATATTGTGGTTACATGGAATGTTTGAAGTTAGCATGGGTTGGAGACGACAAAAAAGGTATTGTGGTTACATGGAATGTTTCTAGTTAGCATGGGTTGGAGACGACAAAAGAGTATTATGGTTACATGGAATGTTTTTAGTTAGCAAGGGTTGGAGACGACAAAAGAGTATTGTGGTTACATGAAATGTTTGTAGTTAGCATGGGTTGGAGACGACAAAAGAGTATTCTGGTTACATGGAATGTTTGTAGTTAGCATGGGTTGGAGACGACAAAAGAGTATTGTAGTTACATGGAATGTTTCTAGTTAGCATGGGTTGGAGACTACAAACGAGTATTGTGGTTACATGGAATGTTTCTAGTTAGCATGGGTTGGCGACGACAAACGAGTATTGTGGTAACATGGAATGTTTGTAGTTAGCATGGGTTGGAGACGACAACAGATTATTGTGGTTACATGGGATGGTTGTAGTTAGCATGGGTTGGATACGACAAAAGAGTATTGTGGTTACATGGGATGTTTCTAGTTAGCATGGGTTGGAGACAATAAAAGAGTATTGTGGTTACATGGAATGTTTCTAGTTAGCATGGGTTGGAGACGACAAAAGAGTATTGTTGTTACATGGAATGTTTGAAGTTAGCATGGGTTGGAGACGACAAAAAAGTATTGTGGTTACATGGAATGTTTCTAGTTAGCATGGGTTGGAGACGACAAAAGAGTATTGAGGTTACATGGAATATTTCTAGTTAGCAAGGGTTGGAGACGACAAAAGAGTATTGTGGTTACATGAAATGTTTGTAGTTAGCATGGGTTGGAGACGACAAAAGAGTATTGTGGTTACATGGAATGTTTGTAGTTAGCATGGGTTGGAGACGACAAAAGAGTATTGTGGTTACATGGAATGTTTGAAGTTAGCATGTGTTGGAGACGACAAAAAAGTATTGTGGTTACATGGAATATTTCTAGTTAGCAAGGGTTGGAGACGACAAAAGAGTATTGTGGTTACATGAAATGTTTGTAGTTAGCATGGGTTGGCGACGACAACCGAGTATTGTGGTAACATGGAATGTTTCTAGTTAGCATGGGTTGGAGACGACAAAAGAGTAGTGTGGTTATATGGAATGTTTCTAGTTAGCATGGGTTGGAGACGACAAAAGAGTATTGTGGTTATATGGAATGTTTCTAGTTAGCATGGGTTGGAGACGACAAAAGAGCATTGTGGTTACATGGAATGTTTGAAGTTAGCATGGGTTGGAGACGACAAAAGAGTATTGTGGTTACATGGAATGTTTCTAGTTAGCATGGGTTGGAGACGACAAAAGAATATTGTGGTTACATGGAATGTTTGAAGTTAGCATGGGTTGGAGACGACAAAAAAGGTATTGTGGTTACATGGAATGTTTCTAGTTAGCATGGGTTGGAGACGACAAAAGAGTATTATGGTTACATGGAATGTTTTTAGTTAGCAAGGGTTGGAGACGACAAAAGAGTATTGTGGTTACATGAAATGTTTGTAGTTAGCATGGGTTGGAGACGACAAAAGAGTATTCTGGTTACATGGAATGTTTGTAGTTAGCATGGGTTGGAGACGACAAAAGAGTATTGTAGTTACATGGAATGTTTCTAGTTAGCATGGGTTGGAGACTACAAACGAGTATTGTGGTTACATGGAATGTTTCTAGTTAGCATGGGTTGGCGACGACAAACGAGTAATGTGGTAACATGGAATGTTTGTAGTTAGCATGGGTTGGAGACGACAACAGATTATTGTGGTTACATGGGATGGTTGTAGTTAGCATGGGTTGGATACGACAAAAGAGTATTGTGGTTACATTGGATGTTTCTAGTTAGCATGGGTTGGAGACAATAAAAGAGTATTGTGGTTACATGGAATGTTTCTAGTTAGCATGGGTTGGAGACAACAAAAGAGTATTGTGGTTAAATGAAATGTTTTTAGTTAGCATGGATTGGAGACGACAAAAGAGTATTGTGGTTACATGGGATGTTTCTAGTTAGCATGGGTTGGAGACGACAAAAGAGTATTGTGGTTACATGGAATGTTTCTAGTTAGCATGGGTTGGAGACGACAAAGGAGTTTTGTGTTTATATGGAATGTTTCTAGTTAGCATGGGTTGGAGACGACAAAAGAGTATTGTGGTTACATGGAATGTGTCTAATTAGCATGGGTTGGAGACGACAAATGAGTATTGTGGTTACATGGGATGTTTCTAGTTAGCATGGCTTGGAGACGACAAAAGAGTATTGTGGTTACATGGGATGTTTCTAGTTAGCATGAGTTGGAGACGACAAACGATTATTGTGGTTACATGGGATGGTTGTAGTTAGCATGGGTTGGAGACGACAAAAGAGTATTATGGTTACATGGGATGTTTGTAGTTAGCATGGATTGGAGACGACAAAAGATTATTGTGGATACATGGGATATTTCTAGTTAGCATGGGTTGGAGACGACAAAAGAGTATTGTGATTACACGGAATGTTTCTAGTTAGCATGGGTTGGAGACGACAAAAGAGTATTGTGGTTACATGGAATGTTTCTAGTTAGCATGGGTTGGAGACGACAAACGAGTATTGTGGTAACATGGAATGTTTCTAGTTAGCATGGGTTGGAGACGACAAAAAAGTATTGTGGTTACATGGAATGTTTCTAGTTAGGATGGGTTGGAGACGACAAAAGAGTATTGTGGTTACATGAAATGTTTGTAGTTAGCATGGGTTGGAGACGACAAAAGAGTATTGTGGTTACATGGAATGTTTCTAGTTAGCATGGGTTGGAGGCGACAAAAGAATATTGTGGTTACATGGAATGTTTGAAGTTAGCATGGGTTGGAGACGACAAAAAAGGTATTGTGGTTACATGGAATGTTTCTAGTTAGCATGGGTTGGAGACGACAAAAGAGTATTATGGTTACATGGAATGTTTTTAGTTAGCAAGGGTTGGAGACGACAAAAGAGTATTGTGGTTACATGAAATGTTTGTAGTTAGCATGGGTTGGAGACGACAAAAGAGTATTCTGGTTACATGGAATGTTTGTAGTTAGCATGGGTTGGAGACGACAAAAGAGTATTGTAGTTATATGGAATGTTTCTAGTTAGCATGGGTTGGAGACGACAAACGAGTATTGTGGTTACATGGAATGTTTCTAGTTAGCATGGGTTGGCGACGACAAACGAGTATTGTGGTAACATGGAATGTTTGTAGTTAGCATGGGTTGGAGACGACAACAGATTATTGTGGTTACATGGGATGGTTGTAGTTAGCATGGGTTGGATACGACAAAAGAGTATTGTGGTTACATTGGATGTTTCTAGTTAGCATGGGTTGGAGACAATAAAAGAGTATTGTGGTTACATGGAATGTTTCTAGTTAGCATGGGTTGGAGACAACAAAAGAGTATTGTGGTTAAATGAAATGTTTTTAGTTAGCATGGATTGGAGACGACAAAAGAGTATTGTGGTTACATGGGATGTTTCTAGTTAGCATGGGTTGGAGACGACAAAAGAGTATTGTGGTTACATGGAATGTTTCTAGTTAGCATGGGTTGGAGACGACAAAGGAGTTTTGTGTTTATATGGAATGTTTCTAGTTAGCATGGGTTGGAGACGACAAAAGAGTATTGTGGTTACATGGAATGTGTCTAATTAGCATGGGTTGGAGACGACAAATGAGTATTGTGGTTACATGGGATGTTTCTAGTTAGCATGGCTTGGAGACGACAAAAGAGTATTGTGGTTACATGGGATGTTTCTAGTTAGCATGAGTTGGAGACGACAAACGATTATTGTGGTTACATGGGATGGTTGTAGTTAGCATGGGTTGGAGACGACAAAAGAGTATTATGGTTACATGGGATGTTTGTAGTTAGCATGGATTGGAGACGACAAAAGATTATTGTGGATACATGGGATATTTCTAGTTAGCATGGGTTGGAGACGACAAAAGAGTATTGTGATTACACGGAATGTTTCTAGTTAGCATGGGTTGGAGACGACAAAAGAGTATTGTGGTAACATGGAATGTTTCTAGTTAGCATGGGTTGGAGACGACAAAAGAGTATTGTGGTTACATGGAATGTTTCTAGTTGGCATGGGTTGGAGACGACAAAAGAGTATTGAGGTTACATGGAATGTTTCTAGTTAGCAAGGGTTGGAGACGACAAAAGAGTATTGTGGTTACATGAAATGTTTGTAGTTAGCATGGGTTGGAGACGACAAAAGAGTATTGTGGTTACATGGAATGTTTGTAGTTAGCATGGGTTGGAGACGACAAAAGAGTATTGTGGTTACATGGAATGTTTGAAGTTAGCATGTGTTGGAGACGACAAAAAAGTATTGTGGTTACATGGAATGTTTCTAGTTAGCATGGGTTGGCGACGACAAACGAGTATTGTGGTAACATGGAATGTTTCTAGTTAGCATGGGTTGGAGACGACAAAAGAGTAGTGTGGTTATATGGAATGTTTCTAGTTAGCATGGGTTGGAGACGACAAAAGAGTATTGTGGTTATATGGAATGTTTCTAGTTAGCATGGGTTGGAGACGACAAAAGAGCATTGTGGTTACATGGAATGTTTGAAGTTAGCATGGGTTGGAGACGACAAAAAAGTATTGTGGTTACATGGAATGTTTCTAGTTAGCATGGGTTGGAGACGACAAAAGAGTATTGTGGTTACATGAAATGTTTGTAGTTAGCATGGGTTGGAGACGACAAAAGAGTATTGTGGTTACATGGAATGTTTCTAGTTAGCATGGGTTGGAGACGACAAAAGAATATTGTGGTTACATGGAATGTTTGAAGTTAGCATGGGTTGGAGACGACAAAAAAGGTATTGTGGTTACATGGAATGTTTCTAGTTAGCATGGGTTGGAGACGACAAAAGAGTATTATGGTTACATGGAATGTTTTTAGTTAGCAAGGGTTGGTGACGACAAAAGAGTATTGTGGTTACATGAAATGTTTGTAGTTAGCATGGGTTGGAGACGACAAAAGAGTATTCTGGTTACATGGAATGTTTGTAGTTAGCATGGGTTGGAGACGACAAAAGAGTATTGTAGTTACATGGAATGTTTCTAGTTAGCATGGGTTGGAGACGACAAACGAGTATTGTGGTTACATGGAATGTTTCTAGTTAGCATGGGTTGGCGACGACAAACGAGTATTGTGGTAACATGGAATGTTTGTAGTTAGCATGGGTTGGAGACGACAACAGATTATTGTGGTTACATGGGATGGTTGTAGTTAGCATGGGTTGGATACGACAAAAGAGTATTGTGGTTACATGGGATGTTTCTAGTTAGCATGGGTTGGAGACAATAAAAGAGTATTGTGGTTACATGGAATGTTTCTAGTTAGCATGGGTTGGAGACAACAAAAGAGTATTGTGGTTACATGAAATGTTTTTAGTTAGCATGGATTGGAGACGACAAAAGAGTATTGTGGTTACATGGGATGTTTCTAGTTAGCATGGGTTGGAGACGACAAAAGAGTATTGTGGTTACATGGAATGTTTCTAGTTAGCATGGGTTGGAGACGACAAAGGAGTTTTGTGTTTATATGGAATGTTTCTAGTTAGCATGGGTTGGAGACGACAAAAGAGTATTGTGGTTACATGGAATGTGTCTAATTAGCATGGTTTGGAGACGACAAATGAGTATTGTGGTTACATGGGATGTTTCTAGTAGCATGGGTTGGAGACGACAAAAGAGTAGTGTGGTTACATGGGATGTTTCTAGTTAGCGTGGGTTGGAGACGACAAAAGAGTATTGTGGTTACATGGAATGTTTCTAGTTAGCATGGGTTGGAGACGACAAAAGAGTATTGTGGTTACATGGGATGTTTCTAGTTAGCATGGGTTGGAGACGACAAAAGAGTATTGTGGTTACATGGGATGTTTCTAGTTAGCATGGGTTGGAGACGACAAAAGAGTATTGTGGTTACATGGAATGTTTCTAGTTAGCATGGGTTGGAGACGACTAAAGAGTATTGTGGTTACATGGAATGTTTCTAGTTAGCATGGGTTGGAGACGACAAAAGAGTATTGTGGTTACATGAAATGTTTTTAGTTAGCATGGATTGGAGACGACAAAAGAGTATTGTGGTTACATGGGATGTTTATAGTTAGCATGGGTTGGAAACGACAAAAGAGTATTGTGGTTACATGGAATGTTTCTAGTTAGCATGGGTTGGAGACGACAAAAGAGTATTGTGGTTACATGGAATGTTTCTAGTTAGCATGGGTTGGAGACGACAAAAGAGTATTGTGGTTACATGGAATGTTTCTAGTTAGCATGGGTTGGAGACGACAAAAGAGTATTGTTGTAACATGGGATGTTTCTAGTTAGCATGGTTTGGAGACGACAAAAGAGTATTGTGGTTACATGGAATGTTTCTAGTTAGCATGGGTTGGAGACGACAAAAGAGTATTGTGGTTACATGGAATGTTTCTAGTTAGCATGGGTTGGAGACGACAAAAGAGTATTGTGGTTATATGGAATGTTTCTAGTTAGCATGGGTTGGAGACGACAAAAGAGTATTGTGGTTATATGGAATGTTTCTAGTTAGCATGGGTTGGAGACGACAAAAGAGTATTGTGGTTACATGGAATGTTTGAAGTTAGCATGGGTTGGAGACGACAAAAAAGTATTGTGGTTACATGGAATGTTTCTAGTTAGCATGGGTTGGAGACGACAAAAGAGTATTGAGGTTACATGGAATGTTTATATTTAACAAGGGTTGGAGACGACAAAAGAGTATTGTGGTTACATGAAATGTTTGTAGTTAGCATGGGTTGGAGACGACAAAAGAGTATTGTGGTTACATGGAATGTTTGTAGTTAGCATGGGTTGGAGACGACAAAAGAGTATTGTGGTTACATGGAATGTTTGAAGTTAGCATGTGTTGGAGACGACAAAAAATTATTGTGGTTACATGGAATGTTTCTAGTTAGCAAGGGTTGGAGACGACAAAAGAGTATTGTGGTTACATGAAATGTTTGTAGTTAGCATGGGTTGGCGACGACAAACGAGTATTGTGGTAACATGGAATGTTTCTAGTTAGCATGGGTTGGAGACGACAAAAGAGTAGTGTGGTTATATGGAATGTTTCTAGTTAGCATGGGTTGGAGACGACAAAAGAGTATTGTGGTTATATGGAATGTTTCTAGTTAGCATGGGTTGGAGACGACAAAAGAGCATTGTGGTTACATGGAATGTTTGAAGTTAGCATGGGTTGGAGACGACAAAAAAGTATTGTGGTTACATGGAATGTTTCTAGTTAGCATGGGTTGGAGACGACAAAAGAGTATTGTGGTTACATGAAATGTTTGTAGTTAGCATGGGTTGGAGACGACAAAAGAGTATTGTGGTTACATGGAATGTTTTTAGTTAGCATGGGTTGGAGACGACAAAAGAATATTGTGGTTACATGGAATGTTTGAAGTTAGCATGGGTTGGAGACGACAAAAAAGGTATTGTGGTTACATGGAATGTTTCTAGTTAGCATGGGTTGGAGACGACAAAAGAGTATTATGGTTACATGGAATGTTTTTAGTTAGCAAGGGTTGGAGACGACAAAAGAGTATTGTGGTTACATGAAATGTTTGTAGTTAGCATGGGTTGGAGACGACAAAAGAGTATTCTGGTTACATGGAATGTTTGTAGTTAGCATGGGTTGGAGACGACAAAAGAGTATTGTAGTTACATGGAATGTTTCTAGTTAGCATGGGTTGGAGACGACAAACGAGTATTGTGGTTACATGGAATGTTTCTAGTTAGCATGGGTTGGCGACGACAAACGAGTATTGTGGTAACATGGAATGTTTGTAGTTAGCATGGGTTGGAGACGACAACAGATTATTGTGGTTACATGGGATGGTTGTAGTTAGCATGGGTTGGATACGACAAAAGAGTATTGTGGTTACATTGGATGTTTCTAGTTAGCATGGGTTGGAGACAATAAAAGAGTATTGTGGTTACATGGAATGTTTCTAGTTAGCATGGGTTGGAGACAACAAAAGAGTATTGTGGTTAAATGAAATGTTTTTAGTTAGCATGGATTGGAGACGACAAAAGAGTATTGTGGTTACATGGGATGTTTCTAGTTAGCATGGGTTGGAGACGACAAAAGAGTATTGTGGTTACATGGAATGTTTCTAGTTAGCATGGGTTGGAGACGACAAAGGAGTTTTGTGTTTATATGGAATGTTTCTAGTTAGCATGGGTTGGAGACGACAAAAGAGTATTGTGGTTACATGGAATGTGTCTAATTAGCATGGGTTGGAGACGACAAATGAGTATTGTGGTTACATGGGATGTTTCTAGTTAGCATGGCTTGGAGACGACAAAAGAGTATTGTGGTTACATGGGATGTTTCTAGTTAGCATGAGTTGGAGACGACAAACGATTATTGTGGTTACATGGGATGGTTGTAGTTAGCATGGGTTGGAGACGACAAAAGAGTATTATGGTTACATGGGATGTTTGTAGTTAGCATGGATTGGAGACGACAAAAGATTATTGTGGATACATGGGATATTTCTAGTTAGCATGGGTTGGAGACGACAAAAGAGTATTGTGATTACACGGAATGTTTCTAGTTAGCATGGGTTGGAGACGACAAAAGAGTATTGTGGTAACATGGAATGTTTCTAGTTAGCATGGGTTGGAGACGACAAAAGAGTATTGTGGTTACATGGAATGTTTCTAGTTGGCATGGGTTGGAGACGACAAAAGAGTATTGAGGTTACATGGAATGTTTCTAGTTAGCAAGGGTTGGAGACGACAAAAGAGTATTGTGGTTACATGAAATGTTTGTAGTTAGCATGGGTTGGAGACGACAAAAGAGTATTGTGGTTACATGGAATGTTTGTAGTTAGCATGGGTTGGAGACGACAAAAGAGTATTGTGGTTACATGGAATGTTTGAAGTTAGCATGTGTTGGAGACGACAAAAAAGTATTGTGGTTACATGGAATGTTTCTAGTTAGCATGGGTTGGCGACGACAAACGAGTATTGTGGTAACATGGAATGTTTCTAGTTAGCATGGGTTGGAGACGACAAAAGAGTAGTGTGGTTATATGGAATGTTTCTAGTTAGCATGGGTTGGAGACGACAAAAGAGTATTGTGGTTATATGGAATGTTTCTAGTTAGCATGGGTTGGAGACGACAAAAGAGCATTGTGGTTACATGGAATGTTTGAAGTTAGCATGGGTTGGAGACGACAAAAAAGTATTGTGGTTACATGGAATGTTTCTAGTTAGCATGGGTTGGAGACGACAAAAGAGTATTGTGGTTACATGAAATGTTTGTAGTTAGCATGGGTTGGAGACGACAAAAGAGTATTGTGGTTACATGGAATGTTTCTAGTTAGCATGGGTTGGAGACGACAAAAGAATATTGTGGTTACATGGAATGTTTGAAGTTAGCATGGGTTGGAGACGACAAAAAAGGTATTGTGGTTACATGGAATGTTTCTAGTTAGCATGGGTTGGAGACGACAAAAGAGTATTATGGTTACATGGAATGTTTTTAGTTAGCAAGGGTTGGTGACGACAAAAGAGTATTGTGGTTACATGAAATGTTTGTAGTTAGCATGGGTTGGAGACGACAAAAGAGTATTCTGGTTACATGGAATGTTTGTAGTTAGCATGGGTTGGAGACGACAAAAGAGTATTGTAGTTACATGGAATGTTTCTAGTTAGCATGGGTTGGAGACGACAAACGAGTATTGTGGTTACATGGAATGTTTCTAGTTAGCATGGGTTGGCGACGACAAACGAGTATTGTGGTAACATGGAATGTTTGTAGTTAGCATGGGTTGGAGACGACAACAGATTATTGTGGTTACATGGGATGGTTGTAGTTAGCATGGGTTGGATACGACAAAAGAGTATTGTGGTTACATGGGATGTTTCTAGTTAGCATGGGTTGGAGACAATAAAAGAGTATTGTGGTTACATGGAATGTTTCTAGTTAGCATGGGTTGGAGACAACAAAAGAGTATTGTGGTTACATGAAATGTTTTTAGTTAGCATGGATTGGAGACGACAAAAGAGTATTGTGGTTACATGGGATGTTTCTAGTTAGCATGGGTTGGAGACGACAAAAGAGTATTGTGGTTACATGGAATGTTTCTAGTTAGCATGGGTTGGAGACGACAAAGGCGTTTTGTGTTTATATGGAATGTTTCTAGTTAGCATGGGTTGGAGACGACAAAAGAGTATTGTGGTTACATGGAATGTGTCTAATTAGCATGGTTTGGAGACGACAAATGAGTATTGTGGTTACATGGGATGTTTCTAGTAGCATGGGTTGGAGACGACAAAAGAGTAGTGTGGTTACATGGGATGTTTCTAGTTAGCGTGGGTTGGAGACGACAAAAGAGTATTGTGGTTACATGGAATGTTTCTAGTTAGCATGGGTTGGAGACGACAAAAGAGTATTGTGGTTACATGGGATGTTTCTAGTTAGCATGGGTTGGAGACGACAAAAGAGTATTGTGGTTACATGGGATGTTTCTAGTTAGCATGGGTTGGAGACGACAAAAGAGTATTGTGGTTACATGGAATGTTTCTAGTTAGCATGGGTTGGAGACGACTAAAGAGTATTGTGGTTACATGGAATGTTTCTAGTTAGCATGGGTTGGAGACGACAAAAGAGTATTGTGGTTACATGAAATGTTTTTAGTTAGCATGGATTGGAGACGACAAAAGAGTATTGTGGTTACATGGGATGTTTATAGTTAGCATGGGTTGGAAACGACAAAAGAGTATTGTGGTTACATGGAATGTTTCTAGTTAGCATGGGTTGGAGACGACAAAAGAGTATTGTGGTTACATGGAATGTTTCTAGTTAGCATGGGTTGGAGACGACAAAAGAGTATTGTGGTTACATGGAATGTTTCTAGTTAGCATGGGTTGGAGACGACAAAAGAGTATTGTTGTAACATGGGATGTTTCTAGTTAGCATGGTTTGGAGACGACAAAAGAGTATTGTGGTTACATGGAATGTTTCTAGTTAGCATGGGTTGGAGACGACAAAAGAGTATTGTGGTTACATGGAATGTTTCTAGTTAGCATGGGTTGGAGACGACAAAAGAGTATTGTGGTTATATGGAATGTTTCTAGTTAGCATGGGTTGGAGACGACAAAAGAGTATTGTGGTTATATGGAATGTTTCTAGTTAGCATGGGTTGGAGACGACAAAAGAGTATTGTGGTTACATGGAATGTTTGAAGTTAGCATGGGTTGGAGACGACAAAAAAGTATTGTGGTTACATGGAATGTTTCTAGTTAGCATGGGTTGGAGACGACAAAAGAGTATTGAGGTTACATGGAATGTTTATATTTAACAAGGGTTGGAGACGACAAAAGAGTATTGTGGTTACATGAAATGTTTGTAGTTAGCATGGGTTGGAGACGACAAAAGAGTATTGTGGTTACATGGAATGTTTGTAGTTAGCATGGGTTGGAGACGACAAAAGAGTATTGTGGTTACATGGAATGTTTGAAGTTAGCATGTGTTGGAGACGACAAAAAATTATTGTGGTTACATGGAATGTTTCTAGTTAGCAAGGGTTGGAGACGACAAAAGAGTATTGTGGTTACATGAAATGTTTGTAGTTAGCATGGGTTGGCGACGACAAACGAGTATTGTGGTAACATGGAATGTTTCTAGTTAGCATGGGTTGGAGACGACAAAAGAGTAGTGTGGTTATATGGAATGTTTCTAGTTAGCATGGGTTGGAGACGACAAAAGAGTATTGTGGTTATATGGAATGTTTCTAGTTAGCATGGGTTGGAGACGACAAAAGAGCATTGTGGTTACATGGAATGTTTGAAGTTAGCATGGGTTGGAGACGACAAAAAAGTATTGTGGTTACATGGAATGTTTCTAGTTAGCATGGGTTGGAGACGACAAAAGAGTATTGTGGTTACATGAAATGTTTGTAGTTAGCATGGGTTGGAGACGACAAAAGAGTATTGTGGTTACATGGAATGTTTTTAGTTAGCATGGGTTGGAGACGACAAAAGAATATTGTGGTTACATGGAATGTTTGAAGTTAGCATGGGTTGGAGACGACAAAAAAGGTATTGTGGTTACATGGAATGTTTCTAGTTAGCATGGGTTGGAGACGACAAAAGAGTATTATGGTTACATGGAATGTTTTTAGTTAGCAAGGGTTGGAGACGACAAAAGAGTATTGTGGTTACATGAAATGTTTGTAGTTAGCATGGGTTGGAGACGACAAAAGAGTATTCTGGTTACATGGAATGTTTGTAGTTAGCATGGGTTGGAGACGACAAAAGAGTATTGTAGTTACATGGAATGTTTCTAGTTAGCATGGGTTGGAGACGACAAACGAGTATTGTGGTTACATGGAATGTTTCTAGTTAGCATGGGTTGGCGACGACAAACGAGTATTGTGGTAACATGGAATGTTTGTAGTTAGCATGGGTTGGAGACGACAACAGATTATTGTGGTTACATGGGATGGTTGTAGTTAGCATGGGTTGGATACGACAAAAGAGTATTGTGGTTACATGGGATGTTTCTAGTTAGCATGGGTTGGAGACAATAAAAGAGTATTGTGGTTACATGGAATGTTTCTAGTTAGCATGGGTTGGAGACAACAAAAGAGTATTGTGGTTATATGAAATGTTTTTAGTTAGCATGGATTGGAGACGACAAAAGAGTATTGTGGTTACATGGGATGTTTCTAGTTAGCATGGGTTGGAGACGACAAAAGAGTATTGTGGTTACATGGAATGTTTCTAGTTAGCATGGGTTGGAGACGACAAAGGAGTTTTGTGTTTATATGGAATGTTTCTAGTTAGCATGGGTTGGAGACGACAAAAGAGTATTGTGGTTACATGGAATGTGTCTAATTAGCATGGGTTGGAGACGACAAATGAGTATTGTTGTTACATGGGATGTTTCTAGTTAGCATGGCTTGGAGACGACAAAAGAGTATTGTGGTTACATGGGATGTTTCTAGTTAGCATGGGTTGGAGACGACAAACGATTATTGTGGTTACATGGGATGGTTGTAGTTAGCATGGGTTGGAGACGACAAAAGAGTATTATGGTTACATGGGATGTTTGTAGTTAGCATGGATTGGAGACGACAAAAGATTATTGTGGATACATGGGATATTTCTAGTTAGCGTGGGTTGGAGACGACTAAAGAGTATTGTGATTACACGGAATGTTTCTAGTTAGCATGGGTTGGAGACGACAAAAGAGTATTGTGGTTACATGGAATGTTTCTAGTTAGCATGGGTTGGAGACGACAAACGAGTATTGTGGTAACATGGAATGTTTCTAGTTAGCATGGGTTGGAGACGACAAAAGAGTATTGTGGTTACATGGAATGTTTCTAGTTAGCATGGGTTGGAGACGACAAAACAGTATTGTGGTTACATGGGATGTTTCTAGTTAGCATGGGTTGGAGACCACAAAAGAATATTGTGGTTACATGGAATGTTTCTAATTAGCACGGGTTGGAGATGACTAAATAGTATTATGGTTACATGGAATGTTTCTAGTTAGCATGGGTTGGAGACGACAAAGGAGTTTTGTGTTTATATGGAATGTTTCTAGTTAGCATGGGTTGGAGACGACAAAAGCGTATTGTGGTTACATGGAATGTTTCTAGTTAGCATGGGTTGGAGACGACAAAAGCGTATTGTGGTTACATGGAATGTTTCTAGTTAGCATGGGTTGGAGACGACAAAAGAGTATTGTGGTTACATGGAATGTTTCTAGTTAGCATGGGTTGGAGACGACAAAAGAGTATTGTTGTTACATGGGATGTTTGTAGTTAGCATGGGTTGGAGACGACAACAGATTATTGTGGATACATGGAATGTTTCTAGTTAGCATGGGTTGGAGACGACAAAAGCGTATTGTGGTTATATGGAATGTTTCTAGTTAGCATTGGTTGGAGACGACAAAAGAGTATTGTGATTACATGGAATGTTTCTAGTTAGGATGGGTTGGAAACGACAAAAGAGTATTGTGGTTACATGGAATGTTTCTAGTTAGCATGGGTTGGAGACGACAAAACAGTATTGTGGTTACATGGGATGTTTCTAGTTAGCATGGGTTGGAGACGACAAAAGAATATTGTGGTTACATGGAATGTTTCTAATTACCACGGGTTGGAGACAACAAAAGAGTATTGTGGTTACATGAAATGTTTTTAGTTAGCATGGATTGGAGACGACAAAAGAGTATTGTGGTTACATGGGATGTTTCTTGTTAGCATGTGTTGGAGACGACTAAAGAGTATTGTGGTTACATGGAATGTTTCTAGTTAGCATGGATTGAAGACGACAAAAGAGTATTGTGGTTACATGGGATGTTTCTAATTAGCATGGGTTGGAGACGACAAACGATTATTGTGGTTACATGGGATGGTTGTAGTTAGCATGGGTTGGAGACGACAAAAGAATATTATAGTTACATGGGATGTTTGTAGTTAGCATGGGTTGGAGACGACAAAAGATTATTGTGGATACATGGGATATTTCTAGTTAGCATGGGTTGGAGACGACAAAAGAGTATTGTGATTACATGGAATGTTTCTAGTTAGCATGGGTTGGAGACGACAAAAGTGTATTGTGGTTACATGGAATGTTTCTAGTTAGCATGGGTTGGAGACGACAAACGAGTATTGTGGTAGCATGGAACGTTTCTAGTTAGCATGGGTTGGAGACGACAAAAGAGTATTGTGGTTACATGGAATGTTTCTAGTTAGCATGGGTTGGAGACGACAAAACAGTATTGTGGTTACATGGGATGTTTCTAGTTAGCATGGGTTGGAGACGACAAAAGAATATTGTGGTTACATGGAATGTTTCTAATTAGCACGGGTTGGAGATGACAAAATAGTATTATGGTTACATGGAATGTTTCTAGTTAGCATGGGTTGGAGACGACAAAGGAGTTTTGTGTTTATATGGAATGTTTCTAGTTAGCATGGGTTGGAGACGACAAAAGAGTTTTGTGATTACATGGGATGTTTCTAGTTAGCATGGGTTGAAGACGCCTTCACTCTTTATCACCGTCCCTTGAGAGATGGTTTGGGCCATGATGAGATTTCTGTGCTATGGATGCAACATATGAGCACATGATATAACATATATGTTTTTGACCCCGGAATATCGGATGAGTTTGAATTTAGCATCGGATTTAGGCAAGGAAGTGTTCGTAGATCTTTAATGTTTATAAAGCAATGTACTTAATCAGCAGGAAGATCAGCATGAAGGGTGTTCTCAGGAAGATGACATACGCATACGATCTGGCCAGAGTAGCAGAAAATAACAAAACTAAGTGTTGGAAGTATTTGAAAAGGTGTCAAGAGCATGATCTGAGAATGAGCGAGAAGAAGACAGACGTGCCATGGATGGGACAGCAGAGTGGAGCTTGCGGAAATATGATTAAGACGCGAGAAAATATGGGCAGATCTTTTGCTGAGAAAGGAGACGGACGGACTATCAAAGACAGCAGAGGCGGATACACATCTAAGTCGCAGGGAAATGGAAGACCACAGTCGAGATGGGAGGACAACGTGGTGAGGTATTTAAGGAAGGAAAATGAAGATAAAAAGTGGAGAGTGAAAGTTTTGACAGTTGTAAAAATACAATAGCTGAAACGTCTACTCGAACTGTCTAACATAGTATTGTTTTACTCATCATCAACCAGGTTGTTGTCATATAATAGTGGCGTACATGGCGAGGGGCGTATTACCCCCAGGGGCCGTGCTACCCCAGTCTACCCTAATATTTTACCCACCATCAACCAGGTTTTTGTCATGTAATAGTGGCGTACATGACGTATTACCCCAGGGGCCGTACTGCTCCAATCTACCCTAATGTTTTACCCACCATCAACCAGGTTGTTGTCATGTAATAATGGCGTACACGACGGGGGTCCGTATTACCCATAGGGGGCGTGATGCCCCAGTCTATCCTAATGTTTTACCCACCATCAACCAGGTTGTTGTCATGTAATAATGGCGTACATGACGTAGTTACTGTCTTCTGATAGTAGTGTGCGATATACTACTTTACATCTGTGAAATATATTACACCTATTCGATGGAAGATGATGCGTCTTTGGAGTAGCGAACATAATAATAGGTACCACGCAATATTTATGTGGTGCAGCTTTGCAGTTGTCTTGTACGCTATGCCAATTCTGTTAAGCATAATTTGATATT
Organism: Escarpia spicata; assembly: GCA_963995525.1. Classification (NCBI taxonomy): domain Eukaryota; kingdom Metazoa; phylum Annelida; class Polychaeta; order Sabellida; family Siboglinidae; genus Escarpia; species Escarpia spicata. The sequence continues at coordinate 31,348,664 of OZ023205.1, forward strand.
ATTTCACATTATACCTTTGATCTTCGGTTGGCGTATACCAAGAATGCAATGTAACAATTCGCAGAACAGCATGGTTTTTTGTTTGTATGGTTAATATCTGCAGTCGTTCACAATGCACACATTCGCCTGGGGCAAACCTTGCTACACAATTGTAAACTTTCTCTACTTCGTCGTCGGTAACACATGTTGCCAATCTACGTGCAAACACATGCACACACACACACCCTCTACTCCGAATGAGACGTATGCACATGTATAATGTCAACTCTGACGGCTTTCCAATTGCGTTATACAATCACCGAACTTCCAACGCAATCCTAAGTCGCGGCACAGTTTCTGAAATATACCGCTGACAAATTTCATTCTTATACCTTTGCGTGTCACAGTCAAAGTCAACATAGCTTGAGGGGCCATTAGTTTGTGACATCAGATCTGTTTTCCCATCACCCGATGTTCATGACGCAACAGGCGACTCCGGCTACCGGAATCGGAAGATCCGGCACTGAGAGCCATTTATCAGACGCCGCGTCAATGCACTCGACCGAAGCGAGGCACGTCGCACACGGCGCCGTCATCCCGCCAACAATGAAGATGTACGAGTCTGCAATTGAAATATAATCTCATTGAGATATGTTATTTTAGGTTCTCTGATTAAAGTAGCATTACCATTTTGTTAACGTTGAACGGTTATTGTTAACGTTGAAATTATCGATGAACTGGACACCATTATTTCTTAAATTTCTAGTTTGATCAAGAACATCATCATTTCATCCTTACATGATATTTCGGCGCCTACATCCACTGTTTAAACATGATTCATGAAGAACGACAGGAAATTTTTTTGTATTTTCGTTTGAAGAACTTACCTACAACGACACAGCCAGCGTCATGACGCGGTATTTTCATGTCGATCACGTGTTCCCAGCAGTCACTCTGCTCACAGTAGACGTGAATGGTGCCGAGACTTGGTACTTGCATGTGTTCGGACCGTCCACCAATCAAAAACAACTTGTCATTCGCCACGACAAGGTTGGCATGGCAACGAGGAAAAGACAATGGTGACCTCTTCGTCCACCTGGTGATATGTAAGTTGCCATTCGTTAAAAGGAAAACGTGTTTTTACCAAGGAGAGACGAGCTAAGAGACAACATGAAACTCACTCCAAAATACAACCATATCAGGAGATCTCAGTAAAGACATAAAATGACACTCAGCAAAGAGACATAGTGACACTCACACCCAAGCAGAGTCGAAGTGACACACTCAAGAAGAGTCAATAAACAAAGTGACACTCACCCAAAGAGTGTCAAGACACAGCATCACAATCTCCTAAGGATAACTAAATCAAAAGACAAAGTGACACGTCATCCAAGGATAGTCAAGAGACAAAGTGACACATCATCCAAGGATAGTCAAGAGACAGAAGGACACATCATCCAAGGATAGTGAGGAAACAAAGCGACCCATCATCCAACGATATTCAAGAGACAAAGCGACACATAATCCAAGGATAATCAAGAGACAGAGTAACACATCATCCAAGGATAGTGAGGAAACAAAGTGACTCATCATCCAAGGATAGTCAAGAGACAAAGCGACACATCATCCAAGGATAGTCAAGAGACAAAGCGAAACATCATCCAAGGATAATCAAGAGACAGAGTGACTCATCATCCAAGGATAGTGAGGAAACGAAGCGACACATCATCCAAGGATAGTCAAGAGACAAAGTGACACATCATCCAAGGATAGTGATGAAACAAAGCGACACATCATCCAAGGATAGTCAAGAGACAAAGCGACACATCATATAGGGATAATCAAGAGACAGAGTGACACATCATCCAAGGATAATCAACAGACAGAGCGACACTTCATCCAAGGATAGTCAAGAGACAAAGCGACACATCATCCAAGGATAGTCAAGAGACAAAGCGACACATCATACAAGGATAGTCAAGAGACAGAGTGACGCATCATTCAAGGATAGTGAGGAAACAAATCGACACATCATCCAAGGATAATCAAGAGACAAAGCGACATATCATCCAAGGATAATCAAGAGACAGAGTTACACATCATCCAAGGATAGTGAGGAAACGAAGCGACACATCATCCAAGGATAGTCAAAAGACAAAGTGACACATCATACAAGGATAGTCAAGAGACAAAGCGACACTTCATCCAAGGATGATCAAGAGACAAAGCGACACATCATTCTAGGATAGACAAGGGACTAAGTTACACATCATCCAAGGATAGTCAAGAAACACTGCGACACATCATCCAAAGATAGTCAAGAGACAGAACGACACATCATCCAAAGATAGTCAAGAGGCAAAGTGACACACACTCAAGGATAGTTAATAAACAAAGTGACACACACTCACGGATAGTCAAGAGACAAAGCGACACATTATCCAAGGATAGTCAAGAGACAAAGCGGCACACCATCCAAGGATAGTCAAGAGAAGAGCGACACATCATCCAAGGATAGTCAAGAGATAAAGTGACACATCATCTAAGGATAGTCAAGAGATAAAGCGACACATCATCCAAAGATAGTCAAGAGACAAAGCGACTCATCATCCAAGGATAGTCAAGAGACAAAGTGACACACCATACAAGGATAGTAAAGAGACAAAGTGACACACCATCCAAGGATAGTCAAGAGACAAAGCGACAAATCATCCAAGGATAGTCAAGAGACAGAGTGACACATCATCCAATGATAGTGAATAGACAAAGCGACATATCATACTAGGATAGTGAGGAAACAAAGCGACACATCATCCAAGGATAGTAAAGAGACAGAGCGACACATCATCTAAAGATAGTCAAGAGACAGAACGACACATCATCCAAGGATTGTCAAGAGACAAAGCGACACATCATTCAAGGATAGTCAAGGGACAAAGTGACACATCACCTAAGGATAGTCAAGAGATAAAGTGACACATCATCTAAGGATAGTCAAGAGATAAAGTGACACATCATCCAAGGATAGTCAAGAGACAAAGCGGCACATCATCCAAGGATAGTCAACAGACAAAGTGACACACCATGCAAGGATAGTCAAGAGACAAAGCGACACATCATCCAAGGATAGTCAAGAGACAAAGCGACATATCATCCAAGGATAGTGAGGAAACAAAGCGACACATCATCCAAGGATAGTCAAGAGACAAAGCGACACATCATCCAAGGATAATCAAAAGAGAGAGTTATACACCAACCAAGGATAGTGAGGAAACAAAGCGACACATCATCCAAGGATATTCAACAGACAAAGTGACACACCATCCAAGGATAGTGAGGAAACAAATCGACACATCATCCAAGGATAATCAAGGGACAAAGCGACATATCTTCCAAGGATAATCAAGAAACAGAGTTACACATCATCCAAGGATAGTGAGGAAACGAAGCGACACATCATCCAAGGATAGTCAAGAAACAAAGCGACACATCATCCAAAGATAGTCAAGAGTCCGAAGGACACATCATCCAAGGATAGTGAGGAAACAAAGCGACACATCATCCAACGATACTCAAGAGACAAAGCGACACATCATCCAAGCATAATCAAGAGACAGAGTAACACATCATCCAAGGATAGTGAGGAAACAAAGCGACTCATCATCCAAGGATAGTCAAGAGACAAAGCGACACATCATCCAAAGATAGTCAAGAGACAAAGCGACTCATCATCCAAGGATAGTCAACAGACAAAGTGACACACCATAAAAGGATAGTCAAGAGACAAAGCGACACTTCATCCAAGGATGGTCAAGAGACAAAGCGACACATCATTCAAGGATAGTCAAGGGACAAATTTACACATCATCCAAGGATAGTAAAGAGACACAGCGACACATAATCTAAAGATAGTCAAGAGACAGAACGAAACATCATCCAAGGATGGTCAAGAGACAAAGCGACACATCATCCAAGGATAATCAAGAGACAGAGTGACTCATCATCCAAGGATAGTGAGGAAACGAAGCGACACATCATCCAAGTATAGTGAAGAGTCAAAGTGACACACACTCATGGATAGTTAATAAACAAAGTGGCACACACTCACGGATAGTCAAGATACAAAGCGACAAATTATCCAAGGATAGTCAAGAGACAAAGCGGCACACCATCCAAGGATAGTCAAGAGACAAAGCGACACACCAACCAAGGATAGTCAAGAGACAGAATGACACACCATCCAACGATAGTCAAGAGTCAAAGTGACACACCATCCAAGGATAGTCAAGAGACAGAATGACACATCATCCAAGGATAGTCAAGAGATAAAGTGACACATCATCCAAGGATAGTCAAGAGACAAAGCAACTCATCATCCAAGGATAGTCAACAGACAAAGTGACACACCATACAAGGATAGTCAAGAGACAAAGCGACACATCATCCAAGGATGGTCAAGAGACAAAGCGACACATCATTCAATGATAGTCAAGGGACAAAGTGACATATCATCTAAGGATAGTCAAGAGATAAAGTGACACATCATCCAAGGATAGTCAAGAGACAAAGCGACACATCATCCAAGGATAGTAAAGAGACAAAGTGACACACCATCCAAGGATAGTCAAGAGACAAAGCGACACATCATCCAAGGATAGTAAAGAGACAAAGTGACACACCATCCAAGGATAGTCAAGAGACAAAGCGAAACATCATCCAAGGATAGTCAAGAGACAAAGTGTCGCATCATGCAAGGATAGTGAGGAAACAAATCGACACATCATCCAAGGATAATCAAGAGACATAGCGACATTTCATCCAAGGATAAACAAGAGACAGAGTGACTCATCATCGAAGGATAGTGAGGAAACGAAGCGACACATCATCCAAGTATAGTCAAGAGTCAAAGTGACACATCATCCAAGGATAGTCAAGAGACAAAGCGACACATCATATAAGGATAGTCAAGAGACAGAGCGACACATCATCCAAGGATAGTCAAGAGACAAAGCGGCACATCATCCAAGGATATTCAACAGACAAAGTGACACACCATGCAAGGATAGTCAAGAGACAAAGCGACACATCATCCAAGGATAGTCAAGAGACAAAGCGACATATCATCCAAGGATAGTGAGGAAACAAAGCGACACATCATCCAAGGATAGTCAAGAGACAAAGCGACACATCATCCAATGATAATCAAAAGAGAGAGTTACACACCAACCAAGGATAGTGAGGAAACAAAGCGACACATCATCCAAGGATATTCAAGAGAAAAAGCTACACTTCATCCAAGGATAATCAAGAGACAGAGTAACACATTATACAAGGATAGTGAGGAAACAAAGCGACACATCATGCAAGGATAGTCAAGAGACAGAACGAAACATCAACCAAGGATGGTCAAGAGACAAAGCGACACATCATGCAAGGATAGTCAAGAGACAGAACGAAACATCAACCAAGGATGGTCAAGAGACAAAGCGACTCATCATCCAAGGATAGTCAACAGACAAAGTGACACACCATACAAGGATAGTCAAGAGACAAAGCGACACTTCATCCAAGGATGGTCAAGAGACAAAGCGACACATCATTCAAGGATAGTAAAGAGACACAGCGACACATCATCTAAAGATAGTCAAGAGACAGAACGAAATATCAACCAAGGATGGTCAAGAGACAAAGCGACACATCATTCAAGGATAGTCAAGGGACAAAATGACACATCATCTAAGGATAGTCAAGAGATAAAGTGACACATCATAAAAGGATAGTCAAGAAACAAAGCGACACATCATCCAAGGATAGTAAAGAGACAAAGTGACACACCATCCAAGGATAGTCAAGAGACAAAGCGAAACATATCATTCAAGGGTAGTCAAGAGACAGAGTGACACATCATCCAAGGATAGTCAAAAGACAAAGCGACATATCATCCAAGGATAGTGAGGAAACAAAGCGACACATCATCCAAGTATAGTCAAGAGACAAAGCGACACATTATCCAAGGATAGTCAAGAGACAAAGCGGCACACCATCCAAGGATAGTCAAGAGAAGAGCGACACATCATCCAAGGATAGTCAAGAGATAAAGTGACACATCATCTAAGGATAGTCAAGAGATAAAGCGACACATCATCCAAAGATAGTCAAGAGACAAAGCGACTCATCATCCAAGGATAGTCAACAGACAAAGTGACACACCATACAAGGATAGTAAAGAGACAAAGTGACACACCATCCAAGGATAGTCAAGAGACAAAGCGACACATCATCCAAGGATAGTCAAGAGACAGAGTGACACATCATCCAATGATAGTGAATAGACAAAGCGACATATCATACTAGGATAGTGAGGAAACAAAACGACACATCATCCAAGGATAGTAAAGAGACACAGCGACACATCATCTAAAGATAGTCAAGAGACAGAACGACACATCATCCAAGGATGGTCAAGAGACAAAGCGACACATCATTCAAGGATAGTCAAGGGACAAAGTGACACATCATCTAAGGATAGTCAAGAGATAAAGTGACACATCATCTAAGGATAGTCAAGAGATAAAGTGACACATCATCCAAGGATAGTCAAGAGACAAAGAGGCACATCATCCAAGGATAGTCAACAGACAAAGTGACACACCATGCAAGGATAGTCAAGAGACAAAACGACACATCATCCAAGGATAGTCAAGAGACAAAGCGACATATCATCCAAGGATAGTGAGGAAACAAAGCGACACATCATCCAAGGATAGTCAAGAGACAAAGTGACACATCATCCAAGGATAGTCAAGGGACAAAATGACACATCATCTAAGGATAGTCAAGAGATAAAGTGACACATCATCTAAGGATAGTCAAGCGATAAAGTGACACATCATCCAAGGATAGTCAAGAGACAAAGAGGCACATCATCCAAGGATAGTCAACAGACAAAGTGACACACCATGCAAGGATAGTCAAGAGACAAAACGACACATCATCCAAGGATAGTCAAGAGACAAAGCGACATATCATCCAAGGATAGTGAGGAAACAAAGCGACACATCATCCAAGGATAGTCAAGAGACAAAGCGACACATCATCCAAGGATAATCAAAAGAGAGAGTTATACACCAACCAAGGATAGTGAGGAAACAAAGCGACACATCATCCAAGGATATTCAACAGACAAAGTGACACACCATCCAAGGATAATCAAGGGACAAAGCGACATATCATCCAAGGATAATCAAGAAACAGAGTTACACATCATCCAAAGATAGTGAGGAAACGAAGCGACACATCATCCAAGGATAGTCAAGAAACAAAGCGACACATCATCCAAAGATAGTCAAGAGACAAAGCGACTCATCATCCAAGGATAGTCAACAGACAAAGTGACACACCATACAAGGATAGTCAAGAGACAAAGCGACACTTCATCCAAGGATGGTCAAGAGACAAAGCGACACATCATTCAAGGATAGTCAAGGGACAAAGTTGCACATCATCCAAGGATAGTAAAGAGACACAGCGACACATAATCTAAAGATAGTCAAGAGACAGAACGAAACATCATCCAAGGATGGTCAAGAGACAAAGCGACACATCATCCAAGGATAATCAAGAGACAGAGTGACTCATCATCCAAGGATAGTGAGGAAACGAAGCGACACATCATCCAAGTATAGTGAAGAGTCAAAGTGACACACACTCATGGATAGTTAATAAACAAAGTGGCACACACTCACGGATAGTCAAGATACAGAGCGACAAATTATCCAAGGATAGTCAAGAGACAAAGCGGCACACCATCCAAGGATAGTCAAGAGACAAAGCGACACACCATCCAAGGATAGTCAAGAGACAGAGTGACACACCATCCAAGGATAGTCAAGAGTCAAAGCGACACACCATCCAAGGATATTCAAGGGACAGAATGACACATCATCCAAGGATAGTCAAGAGATAAAGTGACACATCATCCAAGGATAGTCAAGAGACAAAGCAACTCATCATCCAAGGATAGTCAACAAACAAAGTGACACACCATACAAGGATAGTCAAGAGACAAAGCGACACATCATCCAAGGATGGTCAAGAGACAAAGCGACACATCATTCAAGGATAGTCAAGGGACAAAGTGACATATCATCTAAGGATAGTCAAGAGATAAAGTGACACATCATCCAAGGATAGCCAAGAGACAAAGCGACACATCATCCAAGGATAGTAAAGAGACAAAGTGACACACCATCCAAGGATAGTCAAGAGACAAAGCGACACATCATCCAAGGATTGTCAAGAGACAGAGTGACACATCATCCAAGCATAGTGAAAAGACAAAGCGACATATCATCCAAGGATAGTGAGGAAACAAAGCGAAACATCATCCAAGGATAGTCAAGAGACAAAGTGACGCATCATCCAAGGATAGTGAGGAAACAAATCGACACATCATCCAAGGATAATCAAGAGACATAGCGACATATCATCCAAGGATAAACAAGAGACAGAGTGACTCATCATCGAAGGATAGTGAGGAAACGAAGCGACACATCATCCAAGTATAGTCAAGAGTCAAAGTGACACATCATCCAAGGATAGTCAAGAGACAAAGCGACACATCATATAAGGATAGTCAAGAGACAGAGCGACACATCATCCAAGGATAGTCAAGAGACAAAGCGGCACATCATCCAAGGATAGTCAACAGACAAAGTGACACACCATGCAAGAATAGTCAAGAGACAAAGCGACACATCATCCAAGGATAGTCAAGAGACAAAGCGACATATCATCCAAGGATAGTGAGGAAACAAAGCGACACATCATCCAAGGATAGTCAAGAGACAAAGCGACACATCATCCAAGGATAATCAAAAGAGAGAGTTACACACCAACCAAGGATAGTGAGGAAACAAAGCGACACATCATCCAAGGATAGTCAAGAGACAGAGTGACGCATCATCCAAGGATAGTGAGGAAACGAAGCGACACATCATCCAAGGATAGTCAAGAAACAAAGCGACACATCATCCAAAGATAGTCAAGAGTCCGAAGGACACATCATACAAAGATAGTGAGGAAACAAAGCGACACATCATCCAACGATACTCAAGAGACAAAGCGACACATCATCCAAGCATAATCAAGAGACAGAGTAACACATCATCCAAGGATAGTGAGGAAACAAAGCGACTCATCATCCAAGGATAGTCAAGAGACAAAGCGACACATCATCCAAAGATAGTGAAGAGACAAAGCGACTCATCATCCAAGGATTTTCAACAGACAAAGTGACACACCATACAAGGATAGTCAAGAGACAAAGCGACACTTTATCCAAGGATGGTCAAGAGACAAAGCGACACATCATTCAAGGATAGTCAAGGGACAAAGTTACACATCATCCAAGGATAGTAAAGAGACACAGCGACACATAATCTAAAGATAGTCAATAGACAGAACGAACCATCATCCAAGGATGGTCAAGAGACAAAGCGACACATCATCCAAGGATAATCAAGAGACAGAGTGACTCATCATCCAAGGATAGTGAGGAAACGAAGCGACACATCATCCAAGTATAGTGAAGAGTCAAAGTGACACACACTCACGGATAGTTAATATACAAAGTGGCACACACTCACGGATAGTCAAGATACAAAGCGACAAATTATCCAAGGATAGTCAAGAGACAAAGCGGCACACCATCCAAGGATAGTCAAGAGACAAAGCGACACACAATCCAAGGATATTCAAGAGACAGAGTGACACACCATCCAAGGATAGTCAAGAGTCAAAGCGACACACCATCCAAGGATAGTCAAGAGACAGAATGACACATCATCCAAGGATAGTCAAGAGATAAAGTGACACATCATCCAAGGATAGTCAAGAGACAAAGCGACACATCATCCAAGGATAGTCAAGAGACAGAATGACACATCATCCAAGGATAGTCAAGAGACAAAGTGACACACCATCCAAGGATAGTCAAGAGACAAAGCGACACATCATCCAAGGATTGTCAAGAGACAGAGTGACACATCATCCAAGCATAGTGAAAAGACAAAGCGACATATCATCCAAGGATAGTGAGGAAACAAAGCGAAACATCATCCAAGGATAGTCAAGAGACAAAGTGACGCATCATCCAAGGATAGTGAGGAAACAAATCGACACATCATCCAAGGATAATCAAGAGACATAGCGACATATCATCCAAGGATAAACAAGAGACAGAGTGACTCATCATCGAAGGATAGTGAGGAAACGAAGCGACACATCATCCAAGTATAGTCAAGAGTCAAAGTGACACATCATCCAAGGATAGTCAAGAGACAAAGCGACACATCATATAAGGATAGTCAAGAGACAGAGCGACACATCATCCAAGGATAGTCAAGAGACAAAGCGGCACATCATCCAAGGATAGTCAACAGACAAAGTGACACACCATGCAAGAATAGTCAAGAGACAAAGCGACACATCATCCAAGGATAGTCAAGAGACAAAGCGACATATCATCCAAGGATAGTGAGGAAACAAAGCGACACATCATCCAAGGATAGTCAAGAGACAAAGCGACACATCATCCAAGGATAATCAAAAGAGAGAGTTACACACCAACCAAGGATAGTGAGGAAACAAAGCGACACATCATCCAAGGATAGTCAAGAGACAGAGTGACGCATCATCCAAGGATAGTGAGGAAACGAAGCGACACATCATCCAAGGATAGTCAAGAAACAAAGCGACACATCATCCAAAGATAGTCAAGAGTCCGAAGGACACATCATACAAAGATAGTGAGGAAACAAAGCGACACATCATCCAACGATACTCAAGAGACAAAGCGACACATCATCCAAGCATAATCAAGAGACAGAGTAACACATCATCCAAGGATAGTGAGGAAACAAAGCGACTCATCATCCAAGGATAGTCAAGAGACAAAGCGACACATCATCCAAAGATAGTGAAGAGACAAAGCGACTCATCATCCAAAGATTTTCAACAGACAAAGTGACACACCATACAAGGATAGTCAAGAGACAAAGCGACACTTTATCCAAGGATGGTCAAGAGACAAAGCGACACATCATTCAAGGATAGTCAAGGGACAAAGTTACACATCATCCAAGGATAGTAAAGAGACACAGCGACACATAATCTAAAGATAGTCAATAGACAGAACGAACCATCATCCAAGGATGGTCAAGAGACAAAGCGACACATCATCCAAGGATAATCAAGAGACAGAGTGACTCATCATCCAAGGATAGTGAGGAAACGAAGCGACACATCATCCAAGTATAGTGAAGAGTCAAAGTGACACACACTCACGGATAGTTAATATACAAAGTGGCACACACTCACGGATAGTCAAGATACAAAGCGACAAATTATCCAAGGATAGTCAAGAGACAAAGCGGCACACCATCCAAGGATAGTCAAGAGACAAAGCGACACACAATCCAAGGATAGTCAAGAGACAGAGTGACACACCATCCAAGGATAGTCAAGAGTCAAAGCGACACACCATCCAAGGATAGTCAAGAGACAGAATGACACATCATCCAAGGATAGTCAAGAGATAAAGTGACACATCATCCAAGGATAGTCAAGAGACAAAGCAACTCATCATCCAAGGATAGTCAACAGACAAAGTGACACACCATACAAGGATAGTCAAGAGACAAAGCGACACATCATCCAAGGATGGTCATGAGACAAGCGACACATCATTCAAGGATAGTCAAGAGACAAAGCGACACATCATCCAAGGATAGTAAAGAGACAAAGTGACACATCATCCAAGGATAGTCAAGAGACAAAGCAACTCATCATCCAAGGATAGTCAACAGACAAAGTGACACACCATACAAGGATAGTCAAGAGACAAAGCGACACATCATCCAAGGATGGTCATGAGACAAGTGACACATCATCCAAGGATAGTCAAGAGACAAAGCGACACATCGTCCAAGGATAGTAAAGAGACAAAGTGACACACCATCCAAGGATAGTCAAGAGACAAAGCGACACATCATCCAAGTATAATCAAGAGACAGAGTGACACATCATCCAAGCATAGTGAAAAGACAAAGCGACATATCATCCAAGGATAGTGAGGAAACAAAGCGAAACATCATCCAAGGATAGTCAAGAGACAAAGTGACGCATCATCCAAGGATAGTGAGGAAACAAATCGACACATCATCCCAGGATAATCAAGAGACATAGCGACATATCATCCAAGGATAAACAAGAAACAGAGTGACTCATCTTCGAAGGATAGTGAGGAAACGAAGCGACACATCATCCAAGTATAGTCAAGAGTCAAAGTGACACATCATCCAAGGATAGTCAAGAGACAAAGCGACACATCATATAAGGATAGTCAAGAGACAGAGCGACACATCATCCAAGGATATTCAAGAGACAAAGCGGCACATCATCCAAGGATAGTCAACAGACAAAGTGACACACCATGCAAGGATAGTCAAGAGACAAAGCGACACATCATCCAAGGATAGTCAAGAGACAAAGCGACATATCATCCAAGGATAGTGAGGAAACAAAGCGACACATCATCCAAGGATAGTAAAGAGACAAAGCGACACATCATCCAAGGATAATCAAAAGAGAGAGTTACACACCAACCAAGGATAGTGAGGAAACAAAGCGACACATCATCCAAGGATAGTGAGGAAACAAAGCGACACATCATCCAAGGGTAGTCAAGAGACAAAGCGACACATCATCCAAGGATAATCAAAAGAGAGAGTTACACACCAACCAAGGATAGTGAGGAAACAAAGCGACACATCTTCCAAGGATATTCAAGAGACAGAGTGACGCATCATCCAAGGATAGTGAGGAAACAAATCGACACATCATCCAAGGATAATCAAGAGACAAAGCGACATATCATCCAAGGATAATCAAGAGATAGAGTGACACATCATCCAAGGATAGTGAGGAAACGAAGCGACACATCATCCAAGGAAAGTCAAGAGACAAAGCGACACATCATCCAAGGATAGTCAAGAGACAAAGCGACACATCATCCAAGGATAGTCAAGAGACAAAGCGACACATCATTCTAGGATAGACAAGGGACAAAGTTACACATCATCCAAGGATAGTGAGGAAACGAAGCGACACATCCTCCAAGGATAGTCAAGAGACAAAGCGACTCATCATCCAAGGATAGTAAAGAGACAAAGTGACACACCATCCAAGGATAGTCAAGAGACAAGGCGACACATCATCCAAGTATAGTCAAGAGACAGAGTGACACATCATCCAAGCATAGTGAAAAGACAAAGCGACATATCATCCAAGGATAGTGAGGAAACAAAGCGAAACATCATCCAAGGATAGTCAAGAGACAAAGTGACGCATCATCCAAGGATAGTGAGGAAACAAATCGACACATCATCCAAGGATAATCAAGAGACATAGCGACATATCATCCAAGGATAAACAAGAGACAGAGTGACTAATCATCCAAGGATAGTGAGGAAACGAAGCGACACATCATCCAAGTATAGTCAAGAGTCAAAGTGACATATCATCCAAGGATAGTGAGGAAACAAAGCGACACATCATCCAAGGATAGTCAAGAGACAAAGCGACACATCATCCAAGGATAATCAAAAGAGAGAGTTATACACCATCCAAGGATAGTGAGGAAACAAAGCGACACATCATCCAAGGATATTCAACACACAAAGTGACACACCATCCAAGGATAGTCAAGAGACAGAGTGTCGCATTATCCAAGGATAGTGAGGAAACAAATCGACACATCATCCAAGGATAATCAAGGGACAAAGCGACATATCATCCAAGGATAATCAAGAAACAGAGTTACACATCATCCAAGGATAGTGAGGAAACGAAGCGACACATCATCCAAGGATAGTCAAGAAACAAAGCGACACATCATCCAAAGATAGTCAAGAGTCCGAATGACACATCATCCAAGGATAGTGAGGAAACAAAGCGACACATCATACAACGATACTCAAGAGACAAAGCGACACATCATCCAAACATAATCAAGAGACAGATTAACACATCATCCAAGGATAGTGAGGAAACAAAGCGACTCATCATCCAAGGATAGTCAAGAGACAAAGCGACACATCATCCAAAGATAGTCAAGAGACAAAGCGACTCATCATCCAAGGATAGTCAACAGACAAAGTGACACACCATACAAGGATAGTCAAGAGACAAAGCGACACTTCATCCAAGGATGGTCAAGAGACAAAGCGACACATCATTCAAGGATAGTCAAGGGACAACGTTACACATCATCCAAGGATAGTAAAGAGACACAGCGACACATAATCTAAAGATAGTCAAGAGACAGAACGAAACATCATCCAAGGATGGTCAAGAGACAAAGCGACACATCATCCAAGGATAATCAAGAGACAGAGTGACTCATCATCCAAGGATAGTGAGGAAACGAAGCGACACATCATCCAAGTATAGTGAAGAGTCAAAGTGACACACACTCATGGATAGTTAATAAACAAAGTGGCACACACTCATGGATAGTCAAGATACAAAGCGACAAATTATCCAAGGATAGTCAAGAGACAAAGCGGCACACCATCCAAGGATAGTCAAGAGACAAAGCGACACACAATCCAAGGATAGTCAAGAGACAGAGTGACACACCATCCAAGGATAGTCAAGAGTCAAAGCGACACACCATCCAAGGATAGTCAAGAGACAGAATGACACATCATCCAAGGATAGTCAAGAGATAAAGTGACACATCATCCAAGGATAGTCAAGAGACAAAGCAACTCATCATCCAAGGATAGTCAACAGACAAAGTGACACACCATACAAGGATAGTCAAGAGACAAAGCGACACATCATCCAAGGATGGTCATGAGACAAGCGACACATCATTCAAGGATAGTCAAGGGACAAAGTGACATATCATCTAAGGATAGTCAAGAGATAAAGTGACACATCATCCAAGGATAGTCAAGAGACAAAGCGACACATCATCCAAGGATAGTAAAGAGACAAAGTGACACACCATCCAAGGATAGTCAAGAGACAAAGCGACACATCATCCAAGTATAATCAAGAGACAGAGTGACACATCATCCAAGCATAGTGAAAAGACAAAGCGACATATCATCCAAGGAGAGTGAGGAAACAAAGCGAAACATCATCCAAGGATAGTCAAGAGACAAAGTGACGCATCATCCAAGGATAGTGAGGAAACAAATCGACACATCATCCAAGGATAATCAAGAGACATAGCGACATATCATCCAAGGATAAACAAGAGACAGAGTGACTCATCTTCGAAGGATAGTGAGGAAACGAAGCGACACATCATCCAAGTATAGTCAAGAGTCAAAGTGACACATCATCCAAGGATAGTCAAGAGACAAAGCGACACATCATATAAGGATAGTCAAGAGACAGAGCGACACATCATCCAAGGATAGTCAAGAGACAAAGCGGCACATCATCCAAGGATAGTCAACAGGCAAAGTGACACACCATGCAAGGATAGTCAAGAGACAAAGCGACACATCATCCAAGGATAGTCAAGAGACAAAGCGACATATCATCCAAGGATAGTGAGGAAACAAAGCGACACATCATCCAAGGATAGTAAAGAGACAAAGCGACACATCATCCAAGGATAATCAAAACAGAGAGTTACACACCAACCAAGGATAGTGAGGAAACAAAGCGACACATCATCCAAGGATAGTGAGGGAACAAAGCGACACATCATCCAAGGGTAGTCAAGAGACAAAGCGACACATCATCCAAGGATAATCAAAAGAGAGAGTTACACACCAACCAAGGATAGTGAGGAAACAAAGCGACACATCTTCCAAGGATATTCAAGAGACAGAGTGACGCATCATCCAAGGATAGTGAGGAAACAAATCGACACATCATCCAAGGATAATCAAGAGACAAAGCGACATATCATCCAAGGATAATCAAGAGATAGAGTGACACATCATCCAAGGATAGTGAGGAAACGAAGCGACACATCATCCAAGGAAAGTCAAGAGACAAAGCGACACATCATCCAAGGATAGTCAAGAGACAAAGCGACACATCATCCAAGGATAGTCAAGAGACAAAGCGACACATCATTCTAGGATAGACAAGGGACTAAGTTACACATCATCCAAGGATAGTCAAGAAACACAGCGACACATCATCCAAAGATAGTCAAGAGACAGAACGACACATCATCCAAGGATAGTCAAGAGGCAAAGTGACACACACTCAAGGATAGTTAATAAACAAAGTGACACACATTCACGGATAGTCAAGAGACAAAGCGACACATTATTCAAGGATAGTGAAGAAACAAAGCGACACATCATGCAACGATATTCAAGAGAAAAAGCGACACTTCATCCAAGGATAATCAAGAGACAGAGTAACACATTATACAAGGATAGTGAGGAAACAAAGCGACGCATTATCCAAGGATAGTCAAGAGACAAAGCGACACATCATGCAAGGATAGTCAAGAGACAAAGCGGCACATCATCCAAGGATATTCAACAGACAAAGTGACACACCATCCAATGATAGTCAAGAGACAAAGCGACGCACTATCCAAGGATAGTCAAGAGACAGAGCGACACATCAACCAAGGAGAGTCAAGAGATAAAGTGACACATCATCTAAGGATAGTCAAGAGATAAAGCGACACATCATCCAAAGATAGTCAAGAGACAAAGCGACTCATCATCCAAGGATAGTCAACAGACAAAGTGACACACCATACAAGGATAGTCAAGAGACCAAGCGACACTTCATCCAAGGATGGTCAAGAGACAAAGCGACACATCATTCAATGATAGTAAAGAGACACAGCGACACATCATCTAAAGATAGTCAAGAGACAGAACGAAACATCAACCAAGGATGGTCAAGAGACAAAGCGACACATCATTCAAGGATAGTCAAGGGACAAAGTGATACATCATCTAAGGATAGTCAAGAGATAAAGTAACACATCATAAAAGGATAGTCAAGAAACAAAGCGACACATCATCCAAGGATAGTAAAGAGACAAAGTGACACACCATCCAAGGATAGTCAAGAGACAAAGCGAAACATATCATTCAAGGGTAGTCAAGAGACAGAGTGACACATCATCCAAGGATAGTCAAAAGACAAAGAGACATATCATCCAAGGATAGTGAGGAAACAAAGCGACACATCTTCCAAGGAAAATCAAAAGGGAGAGTTACACACCATCCAAGTATAGTGAGGAAACAAATCGACACATCATCCAAGGATAATCAAGAGACAAAGCGACATATCATCCAAGGATAATAAAGAGACAGAGTTACACATCATCCAAGGATAGTGAGGAAACGAAGCGACACATCATCCAAGGATAGTCAAGAGGCAAAGCGACACATCATCCAAAGATAGTCAAGAGTCCGAAGGATACATCATCCAAGGATAGTGAGGAAACAAAGCGACACATCATCCAACGATACTCAAGAGACAAAGCGACACATCATCTAAGCATAATCAAGAGACAGAGTAACACATCATCCAAGGATAGTGAGGAAACAAAGCGACTCATCATCCAAGGAGAGTCAAGAGACAAAGCGACACATCGTCCAAGGTTAGTTAAGAGACAAAGCGACACATCATCCAAGGATAGTAAAGAGACAAAGTGACACACCATCCAAGGATAGTGAAGAGACAAAGCGACACATCATCCAAGGATAGTCAAGAGACAGAGTGACACATAATCCAAGTATAGTCAAGAGACAAAGCGACACTTCATCCAAGGATGATCAAGAGACAAAACGACACATCATTCTAGGATAGACAAGGGAGAAAGTTACACATCATCCAAGGATAGTGAAGAAACACAGCGACACATCATCCAAAGATAGTCAAGAGACAGAACGACACATCATCCAAGGATAATCAAGAGGCAAAGTGACACACACTCAAGGATAGTTAATAAACAAAGTGACACACAGTCACGGATAGTCAAGAGACAAAGCGACACATTATCCAAGGATAGTCAAGAGACAAAGCGGCACACCATTCAAGGATAGTCAAGAGACAGAGCGACAAATCATCCAAGAACAGTCAAGAGATAAAGTGACACATCATCTAAGGATAGTCAAGAGATAAAGCGACACACCATCCAATGATAGTCAAGAGACAAAGCGACTCATCATCCAAGGATAGTCAACAGACAAAGTGACACACCATACAAGGATAGTCAAGAGACAAAGCGACACTTTATCCAAGGATGGTCAAGAGACAAAGCGACACATCATTCAAGGATAGTCAAAGGACAAAGTTACACATCATCCAAGGATAGTAAAGAGACACAGCGACACATCATCTAAAGATAGTCAAGAGACAGAACGACACATCATCCAAGGATGGTCAAGAGACAAAGCGACACATCATTCAAGGATAGTCAAGGGACAAAGTGACACATCATCTAAGGATAGTCAAGAGATAAAGTGACACATCATAAAAGGATAGTCAAGAGACAAAGCTACACATCATCCAAGGATAGTAAAAAGACAAAGTGACACACCATCCAAGGATAGTCAAGAGACAAAGCGACACATCATACAAGGATAGTCAAGAGACAGAGTGACGCATCATTCAAGGATAGTGAGGAAACAAATCGACACATCATCCAAGGATAATCAAGAGACAAAGCGACATATCATCCAAGGATAATCAAGAGACAGAGTTACACATCATCCAAGGATAGTGAGGAAATGAAGCGACACATCATCCAAGGATAGTCAACAGACAAAGTGACACACCATACAAGGATAGTCAAGAGACAAAGCGACACTTTATCCAAGGATGGTCAAGAGACAAAGCGACACATCATTCAAGGATAGTCAAGGGACAAAGTGACACATCATCTAAGGATAGTCAAGAGATAAAGTGACACATCATAAAAGGATAGTCAAGAGACAAAGCTACACATCATCCAAGGATAGTAAAAAGACAAAGTGACACACCATCCAAGGATAGTCAAGAGACAAAGCGACACATCATACAAGGATAGTCAAGAGACAGAGTGACGCATCATTCAAGGATAGTGAGGAAACAAATCGACACATCATCCAAGGATAATCAAGAGACAAAGCGACATATCATCCAAGGATAATCAAGAGACAGAGTTACACATCATCCAAGGATAGTGAGGAAACGAAGCGACACATCATCCAAGGATAGTCAAAAGACAAAGTGACACACCATACAAGGATAGTCAAGAGACAAAGCGACACTTCATCCAAGGATGATCAAGAGACAAAGCGACACATCATTCTAGGATAGACAAGGGACTAAGTTACACATCATCCAAGGATAGTCAAGAAACACTGCGACACATCATCCAAAGATAGTCAAGAGACAGAACGACACATCATCCAAAGATAGTCAAGAGGCGAAGTGACACACATTCAAGGATAGTTAATAAACAAAGTGACACACACTCACGGATAGTCAAGAGACAAATCGACACATTATCCAAGGATAGTCAAGAGACAAAGCGGCACACCATCCAAGGATAGTCAAGAGAAGAGCGACACATCATCCAAGGATAGTCAAGAGATGAAGTGACACATCATCTAAGGATAGGCAAGAGATAAAGCGACACATCATCCAAAGATAATCAAGAGACAAAGCGACTCATCATCCAAAGATAGTCAACAGACAAAGTGACACACCATACAAGGATAGTAAAGAGACAAAGTGACACACCATCCAAGGATAGTCAAGAGACAAAGCGACACATCATCCAAGGATAGTCAAGAGACAGCGTGACACATCATCCAATGATAGTGAATAGACAAAGCGACATATCATACTAGGATAGTGAGGAAACAAAGCGACACATCATCCAAGGATAGTAAAGAGACACAGCGACACATCATCTAAAGATAGTCAAGAGACAGAACGACACATCATCCAAGGATGGTCAAGAGACAAAGCGACACATCATTCAAGGATAGTCAAGGGACAAAGTGACACATCATATAAGGATTGCCAAGAGATAAAGTGACACATCATCTAAGGATAGTCAAGAGATAAAGTGACACATCATCCAAGGATAGTCAAGAGACAAAGCTGCACATCATCCAAGGATAGTCAACAGACAAAGTGACACACCATGCAAGGATAGTCAAGAGACAAAGCGACACATCATCCAAGGATAGTCAAGAGACAAAGCGACATATCATCCAAGGATAGTGAGGAAACAAAGCGACACATCATCCAAGGATAGTCAAGAGACAAAGCGACACATCATCCAAGGATAATCAAAAGAGAGAGTTATACACCAACCAAGGATAGTGAGGAAACAAAGCGACACATCATCCAAGGATATTCAACAGACAAAGTGACACACCATCCAAGGATAATCAAGGGACAAAGCGACATATCATCCAAGGATAATCAAGAAACAGAGTTACACATCATCCAAGGATAGTGAGGAAACGAAGCGACACATCATCTAAAGATAGTCAAGAGACAGAACGAAACATCAACCAAGGATGGTCAAGAGACAAAGCGACACATCATTCAAGGATAGTCAAGGGACAAAGTGACACATCATCTAAGGATAGTCAAGAGATAAAGTGACACATCATAAAAGGATAGTCAAGAAACAAAGCGACACATCATCCAAGGATAGTAATGAGACAAAGTGATACACCATCCAAGGATAGTCAAGAGACAAAGCGAAACATATCATTCAAGGGTAGTCAAGAGACAGAGTGACACATCATCCAAGGATAGTCAAAAGACAAAGCGACATATCATCCAAGGATAGTGAGGAAACAAAGCGACACATCATCCAAGGAAAATCAAAAGGGAGAGTTACACACCATCCAAGTATAATGAGGAAACAAATCGACACATCATCCAAGGATAATCAAGAGACAAAGCGACCCATCATCCAAGGATAGTCAAGAGACAAAGCGACCCATCATCCAAGGATAGTCAAGAGACAAAGCGACACATCATCCAAGTATAGTCAAGAGACAGAGTGACACATCATCCAAGCATAGTGAAAAGACAAAGCGACATATCATCCAAGGATAGTGAGGAAACAAAGCGAAACATCATCCAAGGATAGTCAAGAGACAAAGTGACGCATCATCCAAGGATAGTGAGGAAACAAATCGACACATCATCCAAGGATAATCAAGAGACATAGCGACATATCATCCAAGGATAAACAAGAGACAGAGTGACTCATCATCCAAGGATAGTGAGGAAACGAAGCGACACATCATCCAAGTATAGTGAAGAGTCAAAGTGACACACACTCATGGATAGTTAATAAACAAAGAGGCACACACTCACGGATAGTCAAGAGACAAAGCGACAAATTATCCAAGGATAGTCAAGAGACAAAGCGGCACACCATCCAAGGATAGTCAAGAGACAAAGCGACACACCATCCAAGGATAGTCAAGAGACAGAGTGACACACCATCCAAGGATAGTCAAGAGTCAAAGCGACACACCAGCCAAGGATAGTCAAGAGACAGAATGACACATCATCCAAGGATAGTCAAGAGACAAAGCGACACATCACATAAGGATAGTCAAGAGACAGAGCGACACATCATCCAAGGATAGTCAAGAGACAAAGCGGCACATCATCCAAGGATAGTCAACAGACAAAGTGACACACCATGCAAGGATAGTCAAGAGACAAAGCGACACATCATCCAAGTATAGTCAAGTGTCAAAGTGACATATCATCCAAGGATAGTGAGGAAACAAAGCGACACATCATCCAAGGATAGTCAAGAGACAAAGCGACACATCATCCAAGGATAATCAAAAGAGAGAGTTATACACCAACCAATGATAGTGAGGAAACAAAGCGACACATCATCCAAGGATATTCAAAAGACAAAGTGACACACCATACAAGGATAGTCAAGTGACAGAGTGACGCATTATCCAAGGATAGTGAGGAAACAAATCGACACATCATGCAAGGATAATCAAGGGACAAAGCGACATATCATCCAAGGATAATCAAGAAACAGAGTTACACATTATCCAAGGATAGTGAGGAAACGAAGCGACACATCATCCAAGGATAGTCAAGAAACAAAGCGACACATCATCCAAAGATAGTCAAGAGTCCGAAGGACACATCATCCAAGGATATTGAGGAAACAAAGCGACACATCATACAACGATACTCAAGAGACAAAGCGACACATCATCCAAACATAATCAAGAGACAGAGTAACACATCATCCAAGGATAGTGAGGAAACAAAGCGACTCATCATCCAAGGATAGTCAAGAGACAAAGCGACACATCATCCAAAGATAGTCAAGAGACAAAGCGACTCATCATCCAAGGATAGTCAACAGACAAAGTGACACACCATACAAGGATAGTCAAGAGACAAAGCGACACTTCATCCAAGGATGGTCAAGAGACAAAGCGACACATCATTCAAGGATAGTCAAGGGACAAAGTTACACATCATCGAAGGATAGTACAGAGACACAGCGACACATAATCTAAAGATAGTCAAGAGACAGAACGAAACATCATCCAAGGATGGTCAAGAGACAAAGCGACACATCATCCAAGGATAATCAAGAGACAGAGTGACTCATCATCCAAGGATAGTGAGGAAACGAAGCGACACATCATCCAAGTATAGTGAAGAGTCAAAGTGACACACACTCATGGATAGTTAATAAACAAAGTGGCACACACTCACGGATAGTCAAGATACAAAGCGACAAATTATCCAAGGATAGTCAAGAGACAAACCGGCACACCATCCAAGGATAGTCAAGAGACAAAGCGACACACCATCCAAGGATAGTCAAGAGACAGAGTGACACACCATCCAAGGATAGTCAAGAGTCAAAGCGACACACCATCCAAGGATAGTCAAGAGACAGAATGACACATCATCCAAGGATAGTCAAGAGATAAAGTGACACATCATCCAAGGATAGTCAAGAGACAAAGCAACTCATCATCCAAGGATAGTCAACAGACAAAGTGACACTTCATCCAAGGATGATCAAGAGACAAAACGACACATCATTCTAGGATAGACAAGGGAGAAAGTTACACATCATCCAAGGATAGTGAAGAAACACAGCGACACATCATCCAAAGATAGTCAAGAGACAGAACGACACATCATCCAAGGATAGTCAAGAGGCAAAGTGACACACACTCAAGGATAGTTAATAAACAAAGTGACACACAGTCACGGATAGTCAAGAGACAAAGCGACACATTATCCAAGGATAGTCAGGAGACAAAGCGGCACACCATTCAAGGATAGTCAAGAGACAGAGCGACACATCATCCAAGAACAGTCAAGAGATAAAGTGACACATCATCTAAGGATAGTCAAGAGATAAAGCGACACATCATCCAATGATAGTCAAGAGACAAAGCGACTCATCATCCAAGGATAGTCAACAGACAAAGTGACACACCATACAAGGATAGTCAAGAGACAAAGCGACACTTCATCCAAGGATGGTCAAGAGACAAAGCGACACATCATTCAAGGATAGTCAAGGGACAAAGTTACACATCATCCAAGGATAGTAAAGAGACACAGCGACACATCATCTAAAGATAGTCAAGAGACAGAACGACACATCATCCAAGGATGGTCAAGAGACAAAGCGACACATCATTCAAGGATAGTCAAGGGACAAAGTGACACATCATCTAAGGATAGTCAAGAGATAAAGCGACACATCATCCAAAGATAGTCAAGAGAAAAAGCGACTCATCATCCAAGGATAATCAACAGACAAAGTGACACACCATACAAGGATAGTCAAGAGATAAAGTGACACATCATAAAAGGATAGTCAAGAAACAAAGCGACACATCATCCAAGGATAGTAAAGAGACAAAGTGACACACCATCCAAGGATAATCAAGAGACAAAGCGACATATCATCCAAGGATAATAAAGAGACAGAGTTACACATCATCCAAGGATAGTGAGGAAACGAAGCGACACATCATCCAAGGATAGTCAAGAGACAAAGCGACACATCATCCAAAGATAGTCAAGAGTCCGAAGGATACATCATCCAAGGATAGTGAGGAAACAAAGCGACACATCATCCAACGATACTCAAGAGACAAAGCGACACATCATCTAAGCATAATCAAGAGACAGAGTAACACATCATCCAAGGATAGTGAGGAAACAAAGCGACTCATCATCCAAGGAGAGTCAAGAGACAAAGCGACACATCGTCCAAGGATAGTTAAGAGACAAAGCGACACATCATCCAAGGATAGTAAAGAGACAAAGTGACACACCATCCAAGGATAGTGAAGAGACAAAGCGACACATCATCCAAGGATAGTCAAGAGACAGAGTGACACATAATCCAAGGATAGTCAAGAGACAAAGCGACACTTCATCCAAGGATGATCAAGAGACAAAACGACACATCATTCTAGGATAGACAAGGGAGAAAGTTACACATCATCCAAGGATAGTGAAGAAACACAGCGACACATCATCCAAAGATAGTCAAGAGACAGAACGACACATCATCCAAGGATAGTCAAGAGGCAAAGTGACACACACTCAAGGATAGTTAATAAACAAAGTGACACACAGTCACGGATAGTCAAGAGACAAAGCGACACATTATCCAAGGATAGTCAGGAGACAAAGCGGCACACCATTCAAGGATAGTCAAGAGACAGAGCGACACATCATCCAAGAACAGTCAAGAGATAAAGTGACACATCATCTAAGGATAGTCAAGAGATAAAGCGACACATCATCCAATGATAGTCAAGAGACAAAGCGACTCATCATCCAAGGATAGTCAACAGACAAAGTGACACACCATACTAGGATAGTCAAGAGACAAAGCGACACTTCATCCAAGGATGGTCAAGAGACAAAGCGACACATCATTCAAGGATAGTCAAGGGACAAAGTTACACATCATCCAAGGATAGTAAAGAGACACAGCGACACATCATCTAAAGATAGTCAAGAGACAGAACGACACATCATCCAAGGATGGTCAAGAGACAAAGCGACACATCATTCAAGGATAGTCAAGGGACAAAGTGACACATCATCTAAGGATAGTCAAGAGATAAAGCGACACATCATCCAAAGATAGTCAAGAGAAAAAGCGACTCATCATCCAAGGATAGTCAACAGACAAAGTGACACACCATACAAGGATAGTCAAGAGACAAAGCGACACTTCATCCAAGGATGGTCAAGAGACAAAGCGACACATCATTCAATGATAGTAAAGAGACACAGCGACACATCATCTAAAGATAGTCAAGAGACAGAACGAAACATCAACCAAGGATGGTCGAGAGACAAAGCGACACATCATTCAAGGATAGTCAAGGGACAAAGTGACACATCATCTAAGGATAGTCAAGAGATAAAGTGACACATCATAAAAGGATAGTCAAGAAACAAAGCGACACATCATCCAAGGATAGTAATGAGACAAAGTGACACACCATCCAAGGATAGTCAAGAGACAAAGCGAAACATATCATTCAAGGGTAGTCAAGAGACAGAGTGACACATCATCCAAGGATAGTCAAAAGACAAAGCGACATATCATCCAAGGATAGTGAGGAAACAAAGCGACACATCATCCAAGGAAAATCAAAAGGGAGTGTTACACACCATCCAAGTATAATGAGGAAACAAATCGACACATCATCCAAGGATAATCAAGAGACAAAGCGACATATCATCCAAGGATAATAAAGAGACAGAGTTACACATCATCCAAAGATAGTCAAGAGTCCGAAGTATACATCATCCAAGGATAGTGAGGAAACAAAGCGACACATCATCCAACGATACTCAAGAGACAAAGCGACACATCGTCCAAGGATAGTTAAGAGACAAAGCGACACATCATCCAAGGATAGTAAAGAGACAAAGTGACACACCATCCAAGGATAGTGAAGAGACAAAGCGACACATCATCCAAGGATAGTCAAGAGACAGAGTGACACATAATCCAAGGATAGTCAAGAGACAAAGCGACACTTCATCCAAGGATGATCAAGAGACAAAACGACACATCATTCTAGGATAGACAAGGGAGAAAGTTACACATCATCCAAGGATAGTGAAGAAACACAGCGACACATCATCCAAAGATAGTCAAGAGACAGAACTACACATCATCCAAGGATAGTCAAGAGGCAAAGTGACACACACTCAAGGATAGTTAATAAACAAAGTGACACACAGTCACGGATAGTCAAGAGACAAAGCGACACATTATCCAAGGATAGTCAAGAGACAAAGCGGCACACCATTCAAGGATAGTCAAGAGACAGAGCGACACATCATCCAAGAACAGTCAAGAGATAAAGTGACACATCATCTAAGGATAGTCAAGAGATAAAGCGACACATCATCCAATGATAGTCAAGAGACAAAGCGACTCATCATCCAAGGATAGTCAACAGACAAAGTGACACACCATACAAGGATAGTCAAGAGACAAAGCGACACTTCATCCAAGGATGGTCAAGAGACAAAGCGACACATCATTCAAGGATAGTCAAGGGACAAAGTTACACATCATCCAAGGATAGTAAAGAGACACAGCGACACATCACCTAAAGATAGTCAAGAGACAGAACGACACATCATCCAAGGATGGTCAAGAGACAAAGCGACACATCATTCAAGGATAGTCAAGGGACAAAGTGACACATCATCTAGGGATAGTCAAGAGATAAAGTGACACATCATAAAAGGATAGTCAAGAGACAAAGCTACACATCATCCAAGGATAGTAAAAAGACAAAGTGACACACCATCCAAGGATAGTCAAGAGACAAAGCGACACATCATTCAAGGATAGTCAAGAGACAAAGCGACACATCATACAAGGATAGTCAAGAGACAGAGTGACGCATCATTCAAGGATAGTGAGGAAACAAATCGACACATCATCCAAGGATAATCAAGAGACAAAGCGACATATCATCCAAGGATAATCAAGAGACAGAGTTACACATCATCCAAGGATAGTGAGGAAACGAAGCGACACATCATCCAAGGATAGTCAAAACACAAAGTGACACACCATACAAGGATAGTCAAGAGACAAAGCGACACTTCATCCAAGGATGATCAAGAGACAAAGCGACACATCATTCTAGGATAAACAAGGGACTAAGTTAAACATCATCCAAGGATAGTCAAGAAACACTGCGACACATCATCCAAAGATAGTCAAGAGACAGAATGACACATCATCCAAAGATAGTCAAGAGGCAAAGTGACACACACTCAAGGATAGTTAATAAACAAAGTGACACACACTCACGGATAGTCAAGAGACAAAGCGACACATTATCCAAGGATAGTGAAGAGACAAAGCGGCACACCATCCAAGGATAGTCAAGAGAAGAGCGACACATCATCCAAGGATAGTCAAGAGATAAAGTGACACATCATCTAAGGATAGTCAAGAGATAAAGCGACACATCATCAAAAGATAGTCAAGAGACAAAGCGACTCATCATCCAAGGATAGTCAACAGACAAATTGACACAACATACAAGGATAGTAAAGAGACAAAGTGACACACCATCCAAGGATAGTCAAGAGACAAAGCGACACATCATCCAAGGATAGTCAAGAGACAGAGTGAAACATCATCCAATGATAGTGAATAGACAAAGCGACATATCATACTAGGATAGTGAGGAAACAAAGCGACACATCATCCAAGGATAGTAAAGAGACACAGCGACACATCATCTAAAGATAGTCAAGAGACAGAACGACACATCATCCAAGGATGGTCAAGAGACAAAGCGACACATCATTCAAGGATAGTCAAGGGACAAAGTGACACATCATCTAAGGATAGCCAAGAGATAAAGTGACACTTCATCTAAGGATAGTCAAGAGATAAAGTGACACATCATCCAAGGATAGTCAAGAGACAAAGCGGCACATCATCCAAGGATAGTCAACAGACAAAGTGACACACCATGCAAGGATAGTCAAGAGACAAAGCGACACATCATCCAAGGATAGTCAAGAGACAAAGCGACATATCATCCAAGGATAATCAAGAAACAGAGTTATACACCAACCAAGGATAGTGAGGAAACAAAGCGACACATCATCCAAGGATAGTCAACAGACAAAGTGACACACCATGCAAGGATAGTCAAGAGACAAAGCGACACATCATCCAAGGATAATCAAGGGACAAAGCGACATATCATCCAAGGATAATCAAGAAACAGAGTTACACATCATCCAAGGATAGTGAGGAAACAAAGGACACATCATCCAAGGATAGTCAAGAAACAAAGCGACACATCATCCAAAGATAGTCAAGAGTCCGAAGGACACATCATCCAAGGATAGTGAGGAAACAAAGCAACACATCATCCAACGATACTCAAGAGACAAAGCGACACATCATCCAAGGATAGTCAAGAGACAGAGTGACGCATCATCCAAGGATAGTGAGGAAACAAGTCGACACATCATCCAAGGATAATCAAGAGACAAAGCGACATATCATCCAAGGATAGTCAAGAGACAAAGCGACACATCAACCAAGGATAGTCAAGAGACAAAGCGACACATCATCCAAGGATAATCAAGAGACAGAGTGACTCATCATCCAAGGATAGTGAGGAAACGAAGCGACACATCATCCAAGTATAGTCATGAGTCAAAGTGACACACACTCAAGGATAGTTAATAAACAAAGTGACACACACTCACGGATAGTCAAGAGACAAAGCGACACATTATCCAAGGATAGTCAAGAGACAAAGCGGCACACCATCCAAGGATAGTCAAGAGACAAAGCGACACATCATCCAAGGATAGTCAAGAGACAAAGCGGCACACCATCCAAGGATAGTCAAGAAACAGAGTGACACACAATCCAAGGATAGTCAAGAGACAAAGCGACACACCATCCAAGGATAGTCAAGAGACAGAATGACACATCATCCAAGGATAGTCAAGAGATAAAGTGACACATCATCTAAGGATAGTCAAGAGATAAAGCGACACATCATCCAAGGATAGTCAAGAGACAAAGCGACACATCATCCAAGGATAGTCAACAGACAAAGTGACACACCATACAAGGATAGTCAAGAGACAAAGCGACATATCATCCAAGGATGGTCAAGAGACAAAGCGACACATCATTCAAGGATAGGCAAGGGACAAAGTGACACATCATCTAAGGATAGTCAAGAGATAAAGTGACACATCATCCAAGGATAGTCAAGAGACAAAGCGACACATCATCCAAGGATAGTAAAGAGACAAAGTGACACACCATCCAAGGATAGTCAAGAGACAAAGCGACACATCATCCAAGTATAGTGAAGAGACAGAGTGACGCATCATCCATGGATAGTGAGGAAACAAATCGACACATCATCCAAGGATAATCAAGAGACAAAGCGACATATCATCCAAGGATAATCAAGAGACAGAGTTACACATCATCCAAGGATAGTGAGGAAATGAAGCGACACATCATCCAAGGATAGTCAAGAGACAAAGCGACACATCATCCAAGGATGGTCAAGAGACAAAGCGACACATCATTCAAGGATAGTCAAGGGACAAAGTTACACATCATCTAAGGATAGTAAAGAGACACAGCGACACATCATCTAAAGATAGTCAAGAGACAGAACGAAACATCATCCAAGGATGGTCAAGAGACAAAGCGACACATCATCCAAGGATAATCAAGAGACAGAGTGACTCATCATCCAAGGATAGTGAGGAAACGAAGCGACACATCATCCAAGTATAGTGAAGAGTCAAAGTGACACACACTCAAGGATAGTTAATAAACAAAGTGACACACACTCACGTATAGTCAAGAGACAAAGCGACACATTACCCAAGGATAGTCAAGAGACAAAGCGGCACACCATCCAAGGATAGTCAAGAGACAAAGCGACACATCATCCACGGATAGTCAAGAGACAAAGCAGCACACCATACAATGAAAGTCTAGACACAGAGTGACACGCCATCCTAGGATAGTCAAGAGGCAAAGCGACACATCATTCTAGGATAGACAAGGGACTAAGTTACACATGATCCAAGGATAGTCAAGAAACACAGCGACACATCATCCAAAGATAGTCAAGAGACAGAACGACACATCATCCAAGGATAGTCAAGAGGCAAAGTGACACACACTCAAGGATAGTTAATAAACAAAGTGACACACACTCACGGATAGTCAAGAGACAAAGCGACACATTGTCCAAGGATAGTCAAGAGACAAAGCGGCACAACATCCAAGGATAGTCAAGAGAAGAGCGACACATCATCCAAGGATAGTCAAGAGATAAAGTGACACATCATCTACGGATAGTCAAGAGATAAAGCGACACATCATCCAAAGATAGTCAAGAGACAAAGCGACTCATCATCCAAGGATAGTCAACAGACAAAGTGACACAAGATACAAGGATAGTAAAGAGACAAAGTGACACACCATCCAAGGATAGTCAAGAGACAAAGCGACACATCATCCAAGGATAGTCAAGAGACAAAGTGACACATCATCCAATGATAGTGAATAGACAAAGCGACATATCATCCTAGGATAGTGAGGAAACAAAGCGACACATCATCCAAGGATAGTAAAGAGACACAGCGACACATCATCTATAGATAGTCAAGAGACAGAACGACACATCATCCAAGGATGGTCAAGAGACAAAGCGACACATCATTCAAGGATAGTCAAGGGACAAAGTGACACATCATCTAAGGATAGTCAAGAGATAAAGTGACACATCATAAAAGGATAGTCAAGAGACAAAGCTACACATCATCCAAGGATAGTAAAGAGACAAAATGACACACTATTCAAGGATAGTCAAGAGACAAAGCGACACATCATCCAAGGATAGTCAAGAGACAAAGCGACACATCATCCAAGGATAGTCAAGAGACAGAGTGACGCATCATTCAAGGATAGTGAGGAAACAAATCGACACATCATCAAAGGATAATCAAGAGACAAAGAGACACACCATCCAAGGATAGTCAAGAGACAGAATGACACATCATCCAAGGAAAGTCAAGAGATAAAGTGACACATCACCTAAGGATAGTCAAGAGATAAAGCGACACATCATCCAAGGATAGTCAAGAGACAAAGCGAAACATCATCC
Source organism: Escarpia spicata (assembly GCA_963995525.1). Taxonomy (NCBI): domain Eukaryota; kingdom Metazoa; phylum Annelida; class Polychaeta; order Sabellida; family Siboglinidae; genus Escarpia; species Escarpia spicata. The sequence continues at coordinate 31,379,917 of OZ023205.1, forward strand.
AAGGATGGTCAAGAGACAAAGCGACACATCATTCAAGGATAGTCAAGGGACAAAGTGACACATCATCTAAGGATAGTCAAGAGATAAAGTGACACATCATAAAAGGATAGTCAAGAGACAAAGCTACACATCATCCAAGTATAGTAAAGAGACAAAGTGACACACCATCCAAGGAGAGTCAAGAGACAAAGCGACACATCATCCAAGGATAGTCAAGAGACAAAGCGACACATCATTCTAGGATAGACAAGGGACTAAGTTACACATCATCCAAGGATAGTCAAGAAACACAGCGACACATTATCCAAAGATAGTCAAGAGACAGAACGACACATCATCCAAGGATAGTCAAGAGGCAAAGTGACACACACTCAAGGATAGTTAATAAACAAAGTGACACACACTCACGGATAGTCAAGAGACAAAGCGACACATTATCCAAGGATTGTCAAGAGACAAAGCGGCACACCATCCAAGGATAGTCAAGAGAAGAGCGACACATCATCCAAGGATAGTCAAGAGATAAAGTGACACATCATCTAAGGATAGTCAAGAGATAAAGCGACACATCATCCAAAGATAGTCAAGAGACAAAGCGACTCATCATCCAAGGATAGTCAACAGATAAAGTGACACACCATACAAGGATAGTCAAGAGACAAAGCGACACATCATCCAAGGATAGTTAAGAGACAAAGCGACACATCATTATAGGATAGACAAGGGACTAAGTTACACATCATCCAAAGATAGTCAAGAAACAGAGCGACACATCATCCAAAGATAGTCAAGAGACAGAACGACACATCATCCAAGGATAGTCAAGAGGCAAAGTGACACACACTCAAGGATAGTTAATAAACAAAGGGACACACACTCACGGATAGTCAAGAGACAAAGCGACACATTATCCAAGGATAGTCAAGAGACAAAGCGGCACACCATCCAAGGATAGTCAAGAGAAGAGCGACACATCATCCAAGGATAGTCAAGAGATAAAGTGACACATCATCTAAGGATAGTCAAGAGATAAAGAGACACATCATCCAAAGATAGTCAAGAGACAAAGCGACTCATCATCCAAGGATAGTCAACAGACAAAGTGACACACCATACAAGGATAGTAAAGAGACAAAGTGCCACACAATCCAAGGATAGTCAAGAGACAAAGCGACACATCATCCAAGGATAGTCAAGAGATAAAGTGACACATCATCTAAGGATAGTCAAGAGATAAAGCGACACATCATCCAAAGATAGTCAAGAGACAAAGCGACTCATCATCCAAGGATAGTCAACAGACAAAGTGACACACCATACAAGGATAGTAAAGAGATAAAGTGACACATCATCCAAGGATAGTCAAGAGACAAAGCGACACATCATCCAAGGATAGTCAAGAGACAGAGTGACACATCATCCAATGATAGTGAATAGACAAAGCGACATATCATCCTAGGATAGTGAGGAAACAAAGCGACACATCATCCAAGGATAGTAAAGAGACACAGCGACACATCATCTAAAGACAGTCAAGAGACAGAACGACACATCATCCAAGGATGGTCAAGAGACAAAGCGACACATCATTCAAGGATAGTCAAGGGACAAAGCGACACATCATCTAAGGATAGTCAAGAGATAAAGTGACACATCATAAAAGGATAGTCAAGAGACAAAGCTACACATCATCCAAGGATAGTAAAGAGACAAAGTGACACACCATCCAAGGATAGTCAAGAGACAAAGCGACACATCATCCAAGGATAGTCAAGAGACAAAGCGACACATCATCCAAGGATAGTCAAGAGACAGAGTGACGCATCATTCAAGGATAGTGAGGAAACAAATCGGCACATCATCAAAGGATAATCAAGAGACAAAGAGACCCACCATCCAAGGATAGTCAAGAGACAGAATGACACATCATCCAAGGATAGTCAAGAGATAAAGTGACACACCATACAAGGATAGTCAAGAGACAAAGCGACACATCATCCAAGGATGGTCAAGAGACAAAGCGACACATCATTCAAGGATAGTCAAGGGACAAAGTGACACATCATCTAGGGATAGTCAAGAGATAAAGTGACACATCATAAAAGGATAGTCAAGAGACAAAGCTACACATCATCCAAGGATAGTAAAGAGACAAAGTGACACACCATCCAAGGATAGTCAAGAGACAAAGCGACACATCATCCAAGGATAGTTAAGAGACAAAGCGACACATCATTATAGGATAGACAAGGGACTAAGTTACACATCATCCAAAGATAGTCAAGAAACACAGCGACACATCATCCAAAGATAGTCAAGAGACAGAACGACACATCATCCAAGGATAGTCAAGAGGCAAAGTGACACACACTCAAGGATAGTTAATAAACAAAGGGACACACACTCACGGATAGTCAAGAGACAAAGCGACACATTATCCAAGGATAGTCAAGAGACAAAGCGGCACACCATCCAAGGATAGTCAAGAGAAGAGCGACACATCATCCAAGGACAGTCAAGAGATAAAGTGACACATCATCTAAGGATAGTCAAGAGATAAAGAGACACATCATCCAAAGATAGTCAAGAGACAAAGCGACTCATCATCCAAGGATAGTCAACAGACAAAGTGACACACCATACAAGGATAGTAAAGAGACAAAGTGCCACACAATCCAAGGATAGTCAAGAGACAAAGCGACACATCATCCAAGGATAGTCAAGAGACAGAGTGACACATCATCCAATGATAGTGAATAGACAAAGCGACATATCATCCTAGGATAGTGAGGAAACAAAGCGACACATCATCCAAGGATAGTAAAGAGACACAGCGACACATCATCTAAAGATAGTCAAGAGACAGAACGACACATCATCCAAGGATGGTCAAGAGACAAAGCGACACATCATTCAAGGATAGTCAAGGGACAAAGTGACACATCATCTAAGGATAGTCAAGAGATAAAGTGACACATCATAAAAGGATAGTCAAGAGACAAAGCTACACATCATCCAAGGATAGTAAAGAGACAAAGTGACATACCATCCAAGGATAGTCAAGAGACAAAGCGACACATCATCCAAGGATAGTCAAGAGACAAAGCGACACATCATCCAAGGATAGTCAAGAGACAGAGTGACGCATCATTCAAGGATAGTGAGGAAACAAATCGACACATCATCAAAGGATAATCAAGAGACAAACAGACCCACCATCCAAGGATAGTCAAGAGACAGAATGACACATCATCCAAGGATAGTCAAGAGATAAAGTGACACACCATACAAGGATAGTCAAGAGACAAAGCGACACTTCATCCAAGGATGATCAAGAGACAAAGCGACACATCATTCTAGGATAGACAAGGGACTAAGTTACACATCATCCAAGGATAGTCAAGAAACACTGCGACACATCATCCAAAGATAGTCAAGAGACAGAACGACACATCATCCAAAGATAGTCAAGAGGCAAAGTGACACACACTCAAGGATAGTTAATAAACAAAGTGACACACACTCACGGATAGTCAAGAGACAAAGCGACACATTATCCAAGGATAGTCAAGAGACAAAGCGGCACACCATCCAAGGATAGTCAAGAGAAGAGCGACACATCATCCAAGGATAGTAAAGAGATAAAGTGACACATCATCTAAGGATAGTCAAGAGATAAAGCGACACATCATCCAAAGATAGTCAAGAGACAAAGCGACTCATCATCCAAGGATAGTCAACAGACAAAGTGACACACCATACAAGGATAGTAAAGAGACAAAGTGACACACCATCCAAGAATAGTCAAGAGACAAAGCGACACATCATCCAAGGATAGTCAAGAGACAAAGTGACACATCATCCAATGATAGTGAATAGACAAAGCGACATATCATCCTAGGATAGTGAGGAAACAAAGCGACACATCATCCAAGGATAGTAAAGAGACACAGCGACACATTATCTATAGATAGTCAAGACACAGAACGACACATCATCCAAGGATGGTCAAGAGACAAAGCGACACATCATTCAAGGATAGTCAAGGGACAAAGTGATTCATCATCTCAGGATAGTCAAGAGATAAAGTGACACATCATAAAAGGATAGTCAAGAGACAGAGTGACACATCATCCAATGATAGTGAATAGACAAAGCGACATATCATACTAGGATAGTGAGGAAACAAAGCGACACATCATCCAAGGATAGTAAAGTGACACAGCGACACATCATCCAAAGATAGTCAAGAGACAGAACGACACATCATCCAAGGATGGTCAAGAGACAAAGCGACACATCATTCAAGGATAGTCAAGGGACAAAGTGACACATCTTAAAAGGATAGTCAAGAGACAAAGCTACACATCATCCAAGGATAGTAAAGAGACAAAGTGACACACCATCCAAGGATAGTCAAGAGACAAAGTGACACACCATCCAAGGATAGTCAAGAGACAAAGCGACACATCATCCAAGGATAGTCAAGAGACAAAGCGACACATCATCCAAGGATAGTCAAGAGACAGAGTGACGCATCATTCAAGGATAGTGAGGAAACAAATCGACACATCATCAAAGGATAATCAAGAGACAAAGAGACCCACCATCCAAGGATAGTCAAGAGACTGAATGACACATCATCCAAGGATAGTCAAGAGATAAAGTGACACACCATACAAGGATAGTCAAGAGACAAAGCGACACTTCATCCAAGGATGATCAAGAGACAAAGCGACACATCATTCTAGGATAGACAAGGGACTAAGTTACACATCATCCAAAGATAGTCAAGAAACACTGCGACACATCATCCAAAGATAGTCAAGAGACAGAACGACACATCATCCAAAGATAGTCAAGAGGCAAAGTGACACACACTCAAGGATAGTTAATAAACAAAGTGACACACACTCACGGATAGTCAAGAGACAAAGCGACACATTATCCAAGGATAGTCAAGAGACAAAGCGGCACACCATCCAAGGATAATCAAGAGAAGAGCGACACATCATCCAAGGATAGTCAAGAGATAAATTGACACATCATCTAAGGATAGTCAAGAGATAAAGCGACACATCATCCAAAGATAGTCAAGAGACAAAGCGACTCATCATCCAAGGATAGTCAACAGACAAAGTGACACACCATACAAGGATAGTAAAGAGACAAAGTGACACACCATCCAAGGATAGTCAAGAGACAAAGCGACACATCATCCAAGGATAGTCAAGAGACAAAGTGACACATCATCCAATGATAGTGAATAGACAAAGCGACATATCATCCTAGGATAGTGAGGAAACAAAGCGACACATCATCCAAGGATAGTAAAGAGACACAGCGACACATCATCTATAGATAGTCAAGAGACAGAACGACACATCATCCAAGGATGGTCAAGAGACAAAGCGACACATCATTCAAGGATAGTCAAGGGACAAAGTGATGCATCATCTAAGTATAGTCAAGAGATAAAGTGACACATTATCCAAGGATAGTCAAGAGACAAAGCGGCACACCATCCAAGGATAGTCAAGAGAAGAGCGACACATCATCCAAGGATAGTAAAGAGATAAAGTGACACATCATCTAAGGATAGTCAAGAGATAAAGCGACACATCATCCAAAGATAGTCAAGAGACAAAGCGACTCATCATCCAAGGATAGTCAACAGACAAAGTGACACACCATACAAGGATAGTAAAGAGACAAAGTGACACACCATCCAAGGATAGTCAAGAGACAAAGCGACACATCATCCAAGGATAGTCAAGAGACAAAGTGACACATCATCCAATGATAGTGAATAGACAAAGCGACATATCATCCTAGGATAGTGAGGAAACAAAGCGACACATCATCCAAGGATAGTAAAGAGACACAGCGACACATTATCTATAGATAGTCAAGAGACAGAACGACACATCATCCAAGGATGGTCAAGAGACAAAGCGACACATCATTCAAGGATAGTCAAGGGAGAAAGTGATTCATCATCTCAGGATAGTCAAGAGATAAAGTGACACATCATAAAAGGATAGTCAAGAGACAGAGTGACACATCATCCAATGATAGTGAATAGACAAAGCGACATATCATACTAGGATAGTGAGGAAACAAAGCGACACATCATCCAAGGATAGTAAAGTGTCACAGCGACACATCATCCAAAGATAGTCAAGAGACAGAACGACACATCATCCAAGGATGGTCAAGAGACAAAGCGACACATCATTCAAGGATAGTCAAGGGACAAAGTGACACATCTTAAAAGGATAGTCAAGAGACAAAGCTACACATCATCCAAGGATAGTAAAGAGACAAAGTGACACACCATCCAAGGATAGTCAAGAGACAAAGTGACACACCATCCAAGGATAGTCAAGAGACAAAGCGACACATCATCCAAGGATAGTCAAGAGACAAAGCGACACATCATCCAAGGATAGTCAAGAGACAGAGTGACGCATCATTCAAGGATAGTGAGGAAACAAATCGACACATCATCAAAGGATAATCAAGAGACAAAGAGACCCACCATCCAAGGATAGTCAAGAGACTGAATGACACATCATCCAAGGATAGTCAAGAGATAAAGTGACACACCATACAAGGATAGTCAAGAGACAAAGCGACACTTCATCCAAGGATGATCAAGAGACAAAGCGACACATCATTCTAGGATAGACAAGGGACTAAGTTACACATCATCCAAAGATAGTCAAGAAACACTGCGACACATCATCCAAAGATAGTCAAGAGACAGAACGACACATCATCCAAAGATAGTCAAGAGGCAAAGTGACACACACTCAAGGATAGTTAATAAACAAAGTGACACACACTCACGGATAGTAAAGAGACAAAGCGACACATTATCCAAGGATAGTCAAGAGACAAAGCGGCACACCATCCAAGGATAGTCAAGAGAAGAGCGACACATCATCCAAGGATAGTCAAGAGATAAAGTGACACATCATCTAAGGATAGTCAAGAGATAAAGCGACACATCATCCAAAGATAGTCAAGAGACAAAGCGACTCATCATCCAAGGATAGTCAACAGACAAAGTGACACACCATACAAGGATAGTAAAGAGACAAAGTGACACACCATCCAAGGATAGTCAAGAGACAAAGCGACACATCATCCAAGGATAGTCAAGAGACAAAGTGACACATCATCCAATGATAGTGAATAGACAAAGCGACATATCATCCTAGGATAGTGAGGAAACAAAGCGACACATCATCCAAGGATAGTAAAGAGACACAGCGACACATCATCTATAGATAGTCAAGAGACAGAACGACACATCATCCAAGGATGGTCAAGAGACAAAGCGACACATCATTCAAGGATAGTCAAGGGACAAAGTGATGCATCATCTAAGTATAGTCAAGAGATAAAGTGACACATTATCCAAGGATAGTCAAGAGACAAAGCGGCACACCATCCAAGGATAGTCAAGAGAAGAGCGACACATCATCCAAGGATAGTCAAGAGATAAAGTGACACATCATCTAAGGATAGTCAAGAGATAAAGCGACACATCATCCAAAGATAGTCAAGAGACAAAGCGACTCATCATCCAAGGATAGTCAACAGACAAAGTGACACACCATACAAGGATAGTAAAGAGACAAAGTGACACACCATCCAAGGATAGTCAAGAGACAAAGCGACACATCATCCAAGGATAGTCAAGAGACAAAGTGACACATCATCCAATGATAGTGAATAGACAAAGCGACATATCATCCTAGGATAGTGAGGAAACAAAGCGACACATCATCCAAGGATAGTAAAGAGACACAGCGACACATCATCTATAGATAGTCAAGAGACAGAACGACACATCATCCAAGGATGGTCAAGAGACAAAGCGATACATCATTCAAGGATAGTCAAGGGACAAAGTGATGCATCATCTAAGGATAGTCAAGAGATAAAGTGACACATCATAAAAGGATAGTCAAGAGACAGAGTGACACATCATCCAATGATAGTGAATAGACAAAGCGACATATCATACTAGGATAGTGAGGAAACAAAGCGACACATCATCCAAGGATAGTAAAGAGACACAGCGACACATCTTCCAAAGATAGTCAAGAGACAGAACGACACATCATCCAAGGATGGTCAAGAGACAAAGCGACACATCATTCAAGGCTAGTCAAGGGACAAAGTGACACATCTTAAAAGGATAGTCAAGAGACAAAGCTACACATCATCCAAGGATAGTAAAGAGACAAAGTGACACACCATCCAAGGATAGTCAAGAGACAAAGTGACACACCATCCAAGGATAGTCAAGAGACAAAGCGACACATCATCCAAGGATAGTCAAGAGACAAAGCGACACATCATCAAGGATAGTCAAGAGACAGAGTGACGCATCATTCAAGGATAGTGAGGAAACAAATCGACACATCATCAAAGGATAATCAAGAGACAAAGAGACCCACCATCCAAGGATAGTCAAGAGACAGAATGACACATCATCCAAGGATAGTCAAGAGATAAAGTGACACACCATACAAGGATAGTCAAGAGACAAAGCGACACTTCATCCAAGGATGATCAAGAGACAAAGCGACACATCATTCTAGGATAGACAAGGGACTAAGTTACACATCATCCAAAGATAGTCAAGAAACACTGCGACACATCATCCAAAGATAGTCAAGAGACAGAACGACACATCATCCAAAGATAGTCAAGAGGCAAAGTGACACACACTCAAGGAGAGTTAATAAACAAAGTGACACACACTCACGGATAGTCAAGAGACAAAGCGACACATTATCCAAGGATAGTCAAGAGACAAAGCGGCACACCATCCAAGGATAGTCAAGAGAAGAGCGACACATCATCCAAGGATAGTCAAGAGATAAAGTGACACATCATCTAAGGATAGTCAAGAGATAAAGCGACACATCATCCAAAGATAGACAAGAGACAAAGCGACTCATCATCCAAGGATAGTCAACAGACAAAGTGACACACCATACAAGGATAGTAAAGAGACAAAGTGACACACCATCCAAGGATAGTCAAGAGACAAAGCGACACATCATCCAAGGATAGTCAAGAGACAAAGTGACACATCATCCAATGAGAGTGAATAGACAAAGCGACATATCATCCTAGGATAGTGAGGAAACAAAGCGACACATCATCCAAGGATAGTAAAGAGACACAGCGACACATCATCTATAGATAGTCAAGAGACAGAACGACACATCATCCAAGGATGGTCAAGAGACAAAGCGACACATCATTCAAGGATAGTCAAGGGACAAAGTGACACATCATCTAAGGATAGTCAAGAGATAAAGTGACACATCATAAAAGAATAGTCAAGAGACAGAGTGACACATCATCCAATGATAGTGAATAGACAAAGCGACATATCATACTAGGATAGTGAGGAAACAAAGTGACACATCATCCAAGGATAGTAAAGAGACACAGCGACACATCATCTAAAGATAGTCAAGAGACAGAACGACACATCATCCAAGGATGGTCAAGAGACAAAGCGACACATCATTCAAGGATAGTCAAGGGACAAAGTGACACATCATCTAAGGATAGTCAAGAGATAAAGTGACACATCATCTAAGGATAGTCAAGAGATAAAAGGACACATCATCCAAGGATAGTCAAGAGACAAAGCGGCACATCATCCAAGGATAGTCAAGGGACAAAGTGACACATCATCTAAGGATAGTCAAGAGATAAAGTGACACATCATAAAAGGATAGTCAAGAGACAAAGCTACACATCATCCAAGGATAGTAAAGAGACAAAGTGACACACCATCCAAGGATAGTCAAGAGACAAAGCGACACATCATCCAAGGATAGTCAAGAGACAAAGTTACACATCATCCAAGGATAGTAAAGAGACACAGCGACACATAATCTAAAGATAGTCAAGAGACAGAACGAAACATCATCCAAGGATGGTCAAGAGACAAAGCGACACATCATCCAAGGATAATCAAGAGACAGAGTGACTCATCATCCAAGGATAGTGAGGAAACGAAGCGACACATCATCCAAGTATAGTGAAGAGTCAAAGTGACACAAACTCATGGATAGTTAATATACAAAGTGGAACATACTCACGGATAGTCAAGAGACAAAGCGACACATCATCCAAGTATAGTCAAGAGACAGAGTGACACATCATCCAAGCATAATGAAAAGACAAAGCGACATATCATCCAAGGATAGTGAGGATACAAAGCGAAACATCATCCAAGGATAGTCAAGAGCCAAAGTGACGCATCATCCAAGGATAGTGAGGAAACAAATCGACACATCATCCAAGGATAATCAAGAGACATAGCGACATATCATCCAAGGATAAACAAGAGACAGAGTGGCTAATCATCCAAGGATAGAGAGGAAACGAAGCGACACATCATCCAAGTATAGTCAAGAGTCAAAGTGACACATCATCCAAGGATAGTCAAGAGACAAAGCGACACATCATATAAGGATAGTCAAGAGACAGAATGAAACATCATCCAAGGATGGTCAAGAGACAAAGCGACACATCATCCAAGGATAATCAAGAGACAGAGTGACTCATCATCCAAGGATAGTGAGGAAACGAAGCGACACATCATCCAAGTATAGTGAAGAGTCAAAGTGACACACACTCATGGATAGTTAATAAACAAAGAGACACACACTCACGGATAGTCAAGAGACAAAGCGACAAATTATCCAAGGATAGTCAAGAGACAAAGCGGCACACCATCCAAGGATAGTCAAGAGACAAAGCGACACACCATCCAAGGATAGTCAAGAGACAGAGTGACACACCATCCAAGGATAGTCAAGAGTCAAAGCGACACACCATCCAAGGATAGTCAAGAGACAGAATGACACATCATCCAAGGATAGTCAAGAGACAAAGCGACACATCATATAAGGATAGTCAAGAGACAGAGCGACACATCATCCAAGGATAGTCAAGAGACAAACCGGCACATCATCCAAGGATAGTCAACAGACAAAGTGACACACCATGCAAGGATAGTCAAGAGACAAAGCGACACATCATCCAAGGATAGTCAAGAGACAAAGCGACATATCATCCAAGGATAGTGAGGAAACAAAGCGACACATCATCCAAGGATAGTCAAGAGACAAAGCGACACATCATCCAAGGATAATCAAAAGAGAGAGTTACACACCAACCAAGGATAGTGAGGAAACAAAGCGACACATCATCCAAGGATAGTCAAGAGACAGAGTGACACATCATCCAAGGATAGTGAGGAAACAAATCGACACATCATCCAAGGATAATCAAGAGACAAAGCGACATATCATGCAAGGATAATCAAGAGACAGAGTTACACATCATCCAAGGAGAGTGAGGAAACGAAGCGACACATCATCCAAGGATAGTCAAGAAACAAAGCGACACATCATCCAAAGATAGTCAAGAGTCCGAAGGACACATCATCCAAGGATAGTGAGGAAACAAAGCGACACATCATCCAACGATACTCAAGAGACAAAGCGACACATCATCCAAGCATAATCAAGAGACAGAGTAACACATCATCCAAGGATAGTGAGGAAATAAAACGACTCATCATCCAAGGATAGTCAAGAGACAAAGCGACACATCATCCAAAGATAGTCAAGAGACAAAGCGACTCATCATCCAAGGATAGACAACAGACAAAGTGACATACCATACAAGGATAGTCAAGAGACAAAGCGACACATCATTCAAGGATAGTCAAGGGACAAAATTACACATCATCCAAGGATAGTAAAGAGACACAGCGACACATAATCAAAAGATAGTCAAGAGACAGAACGAAACATCATCCAAGGATGGTCAAGAGACAAAGCGACACATCATCCAAGGATAATCAAGAGACAGAGTGACTCATCATCCAAGGATAGTGAGGAAACGAAGCGACACATCATCCAAGTATAGTGAAGAGTCAAAGTGACACACACTCATGGATAGTTAATATACAAAGTGGCACACACTCACGGATAGTCAAGAGACAAAGCGACAAATTATCCAAGGATAGTCAAGAGACAGAGTGACACACAATCCAAGGATAGTCAAGAGACAAAGCGGCACACCATCCAAAGATAGTCAAGAGACAAAGCGACACACCATTCAAGGATAGTCAAGAGACAGAGTGACACACAATCCAAGGATAGTCAAGAGTCAAAGCGACACACCATCCAAGGATAGTCAAGAGACAGAATGACACATCATCCAAGGATAGTCAAGAGATAAAGTGACACATCATCCAAGGATAGTCAAGAGACAAAGCGACTCATCATCCAAGGATAGTCACCAGACAAAGTGACAAACCATACAAGGATAGTCAAGAGACAAAGCGACACATCATCCAAGGATGGTCAAGAGACAAACCGACACATCATTCAAGGATAATCAAGGGACAAAGTGACACATCATCTAAGGATAGTCAAGAGATAAAGTGACACATCATCCAAGGATAGTCAAGAGACAAAGCGACACATCATCCAAGGATAATCAAGAGACAGAGTGACTCATCATCCAAGGATAGTGAGGAAACGAAGCGACACATCATCCAAGTATAGTCAAGAGTCAAAGTGACACACACTCAAGGATAGTTAATAAACAAAGTGACACACACTCACGGATAGTCAAGAGACAAAGCGACACATTATCCAAGGATAGTCAAGAGACAAAGCGGCACACCATCCAAGGATAGTCAAGAGACAAAGCGACACATCATCCAAGGATAGTCAAGAGACAAAGCGGCACACCATCCAAGGATAGTCAAGAAACAGAGTGACACACAATCCAAGGATAGTCAAGAGACAAAGCGACACACCATCCAAGGATAGTCAAGAGAGAGAATGACACATCATCCAAGGATACTCAAGAGATAAAGTGACACATCATCTAAGGATAGTCAAGAGATAAAGCGACACATCATCCAAGGATAGTCAAGAGACAAAGCGACACATCATCCAAGGATAGTCAACAGACAAAGTGACACACCATACAAGGATAGTCAAGAGACAAAGCGACATATCATCCAAGGATGGTCAAGAGACAAAGCGACACATCATTCAAGGATAGTCAAGGGACAAAGTGACACATCATCTAAGGATAGTCAAGAGATAAAGTGACACATCATCCAAGGATAGTCAAGAGACAAAGCGACACATCATCCAATGATAGTAAAGAGACAAAGTGACACACCATCCAAGGATAGTCAAGAGACAAAGCAACACATCAACCAAGGATAGTCAAGAGACAAAGCAACACATCATCCAAGCATAATCAAGAGACAGAGTAACACATCATCCAAGGATAGTGAGGAAACAAAGCGACTCATCATCCAACGATAGTCAAGAGACAAAGCGACACATCAACCAAGGATAGTCAAGAGACAAAGCGGCACACCATCCAAGGATAGTCAAGAAACAGAGTTACACACAATCCAAGGATAGTCAAGAGACAAAGCGACACATCAACCAAGGATAGTCAAGGGACAAAGTGAAACATCATCTAAGGATAGTCAAGAGATAAAGTGACACATCATCCAAGGATAGTCAAGAGACAAAGCGAAATATCATCCAAGGATAGTAAAGAGACAAAGTGACACACCATCCAAGGATAGTCAAGAGACAAAGCGACACATCATCCAAGTATAGTGAAGAGACAGAGTGACGCATCGTCCAAGGATAGTGAGGAAACAAATCGACACATCATCCAAGGATAATCAACAGACAAAGCGACATATCATCCAAGGATAATCAAGAGACAGAGTTACACATCATCCAAGGATAGTGAGGAAACGAAGCGACACATCATCCAAGGATAGTCAAGAAACAAAGCGACACATCATCCAACGATACTCAAGAGACAAAGCGACACATCATCCAAGCATAATCAAGAGACAGAGTAACACATCATCCAAGGATAGTGAGGAAACAAAGCGACTCATCATCCAAGGATAGTCAAGAGACAAAGCGACACATCATCCAAAGATAATCAAGAGACAAAGCGACTCATCATCCAAGGATAGTCAACAGACAAAGTGACACACCATACAAGGATAGTCAAGAGACAAAGCGACACTTAATCCAAGGATGGTCAAGAGACAAAGCGACACATCATTCAAGGATAGTCAAGGGACAAAGTTACACATCATCCAAGGATAGTAAAGAGACACAGCGACACATAATCTAAAGATAGTCAAGAGACAGAACGAAACATCATCCAAGGATGGTCAAGAGACAAAGCGACACATCATCCAAGGATAATCAAGAGACAGAGTGACTCATCATCCAAGAATAGTGAGGAAACGAAGCGACACATCATCCAAGTATAGTGAAGAGTCAAAGTGACACACACTCATGGATAGTTAATAAACAAAGTGGCACACACTCACGGATAGTCAAGATACAAAGCGACAAATTATCCAAGGATAGTCAAGAGACAAAGCGGCACACCATCCAAGGATAGTCAAGAGACAAAGCGACACACCATCCAAGGATAGTCAAGAGACAGAGTGACACACCATCCAAGGATAGTCAAGAGATCAAGTGACACATCATCCAAGGATAGTCAAGAGACAAAGCGACACATCATCAAAGGATAGTAAAGAAACAAAGTGACACACCATCCAAGGATAGTCAAGAGATAAAGCGACACATCATCCAAGTATAGTCAATAGACAGAGTGACACATCATCCAAGCATAGTGAAAAGACAAAGCGACATATCATCCAAGGATAGTGAGGAAACAAAGCGAAACATCATCCAAGGATAGTCAAGAGACAAAGTTACGCATCATCCAAGGATAGTGAGGAAACAAATCGACACATCATCCAAGGATAATCAAGAGACATAGCGACATATCATCCAAGGATAAACAAGAGACAGAGTGACTCATCATCCAAGGATAGTGAGGAAACGAAGCGACACATCATCCAAGTATAGTCAAGAGTCAAAGTGACACATCATCCAAGGATAGTCAAGAGACAAAGCGACACATCATATAAGGATAGTCAAGAGACAGAGCGACACATCATCCAAGGATAGTCAAGAGACAAAGAGGCACATCATCCAAGGATAGTCAAGAGATAAAGTGACACACCATCCAAGGATAGTCAAGAGACAAAGCGACACATCATCCAAGTATAGTGAAGAGACAGAGTGACGCATCATCCAAGGATAGTGAGGAAACAAATCGACACATCATCCAAGGATAATCAAGAGACAAAGCGACATAACATCCAAGGATAATCACGAGACAGAGTTACACATCATCCAAGGATAGTGAGGAAATGAAGCGACACATCATCCAAGGATAGTCAAGAGACAAAGCGACACATCATCCAAAGATAGTCAAGAGTCCGAAGGACACATCATCCAAGGATAGTGAGGAAACAAAGCGACACATCATCCAACGATACTCAAGAGACAAAGCAACACATCATCCAAGCATAATCAAGAGACAGAGTAACACATCATCCAAGGATAGTGAGGAAACAAAGCGACTCATCATCCAACGATAGTCAAGAGACAAAGCGACACATCAACCAAGGATAGTCAAGAGACAAAGCAACACATCATCCAAGCATAATCAAGAGACAGAGTAACACATCATCCAAGGATAGTGAGGAAACAAAGCGACTCATCATCCAACGATAGTCAAGAGACAAAGCGACACATCAACCAAGGATAGTCAAGAGACAAAGCGGCACACCATCCAAGGATAGTCAAGAAACAGAGTTACACACAATCCAAGGATAGTCAAGAGACAAAGCGACACATCAACCAAGGATAGTCAAGGGACAAAGTGAAACATCATCTAAGGATAGTCAAGAGATAAAGTGACACATCATCCAAGGATAGTCAAGAGACAAAGCGAAATATCATCCAAGGATAGTAAAGAGACAAAGTGACACACCATCCAAGGATAGTCAAGAGACAAAGCGACACATCATCCAAGTATAGTGAAGAGACAGAGTGACGCATCGTCCAAGGATAGTGAGGAAACAAATCGACACATCATCCAAGGATAATCAAGAGACAAAGCGACATATCATCCAAGGATAATCAAGAGACAGAGTTACACATCATCCAAGGATAGTGAGGAAACGAAGCGACACATCATCCAAGGATAGTCAAGAAACAAAGCGACACATCATCCAACGATACTCAAGAGACAAAGCGACACATCATCCAAGCATAATCAAGAGACAGAGTAACACATCATCCAAGGATAGTGAGGAAACAAAGCGACTCATCATCCAAGGATAGTCAAGAGACAAAGCGACACATCATCCAAAGATAGTCAAGAGACAAAGCGACTCATCATCCAAGGATAGTCAACAGACAAAGTGACACACCATACAAGGATAGTCAAGAGACAAAGCGACACTTCATCCAAGGATGGTCAAGAGACAAAGCGACACATCATTCAAGGATAGTCAAGGGACAAAGTTACACATCATCCAAGGATAGTAAAGAGACACAGCGACACATAATCTAAAGATAGTCAAGAGACAGAACGAAACATCATCCAAGGATGGTCAAGAGACAAAGCGACACATCATCCAAGGATAATCAAGAGACAGAGTGACTCATCATCCAAGAATAGTGAGGAAACGAAGCGACACATCATCCAAGTATAGTGAAGAGTCAAAGTGACACACACTCATGGATAGTTAATAAACAAAGTGGCACACACTCACGGATAGTCAAGATACAAAGCGACAAATTATCCAAGGATAGTCAAGAGACAAAGCGGCACACCATCCAAGGATAGTCAAGAGACAAAGCGACACACCATCCAAGGATAGTCAAGAGACAGAGTGACACACCATCCAAGGATAGTCAAGAGATCAAGTGACACATCATCCAAGGATAGTCAAGAGACAAAACGACACACCATCCAAGGATAGTCAAGAGATAAAGCGACACATCATCCAAGTATAGTCAATAGACAGAGTGACACATCATCCAAGCATAGTGAAAAGACAAAGCGACATATCATCCAAGGATAGTGAGGAAACAAAGCGAAACATCATCCAAGGATAGTCAAGAGACAAAGTTACGCATCATCCAAGGATAGTGAGGAAACAAATCGACACATCATCCAAGGATAATCAAGAGACATAGCGACATATCATCCAAGGATAAACAAGAGACAGAGTGACTCATCATCCAAGGATAGTGAGGAAACGAAGCGACACATCATCCAAGTATAGTCAAGAGTCAAAGTGACACATCATCCAAGGATAGTCAAGAGACAAAGCGACACATCATATAAGGATAGTCAAGAGACAGAGCGACACATCATCCAAGGATAGTCAAGAGACAAAGAGGCACATCATCCAAGGATAGTCAACAGACAAAGCGACACACCATCCAAGAATAGTCAAGAGACAGAATGACTCATCATCCAAGGATAGTCAAGAGATAAAGTGACACATCATCTAAGGATAGTCAAGAGATAAAGCGACACATCATCCAAATATAGTCAAGAGACAAAGCGACTCATCATCCAAGGATAGTCAACAGACAAAGTGACACACCATACAAGGATAGTCAAGAGACAAAGCGACACTTCATCCAAGGATGGTCAAGAGACAAAGCGACACATCATTCAAGGATAGTCAAGGGACAAAGTTACACATCATCCAAGGATAGTAAAGAGACACAGCGACACATCATCTAAAGATAGTCAAGAGACAGAACGACACATCATCCAAGGATGGTCAAGGGACAAAGTGACACATCATCTAAGGATAGTCAAGAGATAAAGTGACACATCATAAAAGGATAGTCAAGAGACAAAGCGACACATTATCCAAGGATAGTCAAGAGACAAAGCGGCACACCATCCAAGGATAGTCAAGAGACAAAGCGACACATCATCCAAGGATAGTCAAGAGACAAAGCGGCACACCATCCAAGGATAGTCAAGAAACAGAATGACACATCATCCAAGGATAGTCAAGAGACAAAGCGACACACCATCCAAGGATAGTCAAGAGATAAAGCGACACATCATCCAAGGATAGTCAACAGACAAAGCGACACATCATCCAAGGATAGTCAACAGACAAAGTGACACACCATACAAGGATAGTCAAGAGACAAAGCGACATATCATCCAAGGATGGTCAAGAGACAAAGCGACACATCATTCAAGGATAGTCAAGGGACAAAGTGAAACATCATCTAAGGATAGTCAAGAGATAAAGTGACACATCATCCAAGGATAGTCAAGAGACAAAGCGAAATATCATCCAAGGATAGTAAAGAGACAAAGTGACACACCATCCAAGGATAGTCAAGAGACAAAGCGACACATCATCCAAGTATAGTGAAGAGACAGAGTGACGCATCGTCCAAGGATAGTGAGGAAACAAAGCGACACATCATCCAAGGATAATCAAGAGACAAAGCGACATATCATCCAAGTATAATCAAGAGACAGAGTTACACACCATCCAAGGATAATGAGGAAACGAAGCGACACATTATCCAAGGATAGTCAAGAGACAAAGCGACACTTCATCCAAAGATAGTCAAGAGTCCGAAGGACACATCATCCAAGGATAGTGAGGAAACAAAGCGACACATCATCCAACGATACTCTAGAGACAAAGCAACACATCATCCAAGCATAATCAAGAGACAGAGTAACACATCATCCAAGGATAGTGAGGAAACAAAGCGACTCATCATCCAACGTTAGTCAAGAGGCAAAGCGACACATCAACCAAGGATAGTCAAGAGACAAAGCGACACATCATCCAAGGATAATCAAGAGACAGAGTGACTTATCATCCAAGGATAGTGAGGAAACGAAGCGACACATCATCCAAGTATAGTCAAGAGTCAAAGTGACACACACTCAAGGATAGTTAATAAACAAAGTGACACACACTCACGGATAGTCAAGAGACAAAGCGACACATTATCCAAGGATAGTCAAGAGACAAAGCGGCACACCATCCAAGGATAGTCAAGAGACAAAGCGACACATCATCCAAGGATAGTCAAGAGACAAAGCAGCACACCATCCAAGGATATTCAAGAAACACAATGACACATCATCCAAGGATAGTCAAGAGACAAAGCGACACACCATATAAGGATAGTCAAGAGATAAAGCGACACATCATCCAAGGATAGTCAAGAGACAAAGCGACACATCATCCAAGGATAGTCAACAGACAAAGTGACACACCATACAAGGTTAGTCAAGAGACAAAGCGATATATCATCCAAGGATGGTCAAGAGACAAAGCGACACATCATTCAAGGATAGTCAAGGGACAAAGTGAAACATCATCTAAGGATAGTCAAGAGATAAAGTGACACATCATCCAAGGATAGTCAAGAGACAAAGCGAAATATCATCCAAGGATAGTAAAGAGACAAAATGACACACCATCCAAGGATAGTCAAGAGACAAAGCGACACATCATCCAAGTATAGTGAAGAGACAGAGTGACGCATCATCCAAGGATAGTGAGGAAACAAATCGACACATCATCCAAGGATAATCAAGAGACAAAGCGACATATCTTCCAAGGATAATCAAGAGACAGAGTTACACATCATCCAAGGATAGTGAGGAAACGAAGCGACACATCATCCAAGGATAGTCAAGAAACAAAGCGACACATCATCCAACGATACTCAAGAGACAAAGCGACACATCATCCAAACATAATCAAGAGACAGAGTAACACATTATCCAAGGATAGTGAGGAAACAAAGCGACTCATCATCCAAGGATAGTCAAGAGACAAAGCGACACATCATCCAAAGATAGTCAAGAGACAAAGCGACTCATCATCCAAGGATAGTCAACAGACAAAGTGACACACCATACAAGGATAGTCAAGAGACAAAGCGACACTTCATCCAAGGATGGTCAAGAGACAAAGCGACACATCATTCAAGGATAGCCAAGGGACAAAGTTACACATCATCCAAGGATAGTAAAGAGACACAGCGACACATAATCTAAAGATAGTCAAGAGACAGAACGAAACATCATCCAAGGATGGTCAAGAGACAAAGCGACACATCATCCAAGGATAATCAAGAGACAGAGTGACTCATCATCCAAGAATAGTGAGGAAACGAAGCGACACATCATCCAAGTATAGTGAAGAGTCAAAGTGACACACACTCATGGATAGTTAATAAACAAAGTGGCACACACTCACGGATATTCAAGATACAAAGCGACAAATTATCCAAGGATAGTCAAGAGACAAAGCGGCACACCATCCAAGGATAGTCAAGAGACAAAGCGACACACCATCCAAGGATAGTCAAGAGACAGAGTGACACACCATCCAAGGATAGTCAAGAGATCAAGTGACACATCATCCAAGGATAGTCAAGAGACAAAGCGACACATCATCCAAGGATAGTAAAGAGACAAAGTGACACACCATCCAAGGATAGTCAAGAGATAAAGCGACACATCATCCAAGTATAGTCAATAGACAGAGTGACACATCATCCAAGCATAGTGAAAAGACAAAGCGACATATCATCCAAGGATAGTGAGGAAACAAAGCGAAACATCATCCAAGGATAGTCAAGAGACAAAGTTACGCATCATCCAAGGATAGTGAGGAAACAAATCGACACATCATCCAAGGATAATCAAGAGACATAGCGACATATCATCCAAGGATAAACAAGAGACAGAGTGACTCATCATCCAAGGATAGTGAGGAAACGAAGCGACACATCATCCAAGTATAGTCAAGAGTCAAAGTGACACATCATCCAAGGATAGTCAAGAGACAAAGCGACACATCATATAAGGATAGTCAAGAGACAGAGCGACACATCATCCAAGGATAGTCAAGAGACAAAGAGGCACATCATCCAAGGATAGTCAACAGACAAAGCGACACACCATCCAAGAATAGTCAAGAGACAGAATGACACATCATCTAAGGATAGTCAAGAGATAAAGCGACACATCATCCAAATATAGTCAAGAGACAAAGCGACTCATCATCCAAGGATAGTCAACAGACAAAGTGACACACCATACAAGGATAGTCAAGAGACAAAGCGACACTTCATCCAAGGATGGTCAAGAGACAAAGCGACACATCATTCAAGGATAGTCAAGGGACAAAGTTACACATCATCCAAGGATAGTAAAGAGACACAGCGACACATCATCTAAAGATAGTCAAGAGACAGAACGACACATCATCCAAGGATGGTCAAGGGACAAAGTGACACATCATCTAAGGATATTCAAGAGATAAAGTGACACATCATAAAAGAGACAAAGCAACACATCATCCAAGGATAGTAAAGAGACAAAGTTATACACCATCCAAGGATAGTCAAGAGACAAAGTTATACACCATCCAAGGATAATCAAGAGACAAAGCGACACATCATCCAAGGATAGTCAAGAGACAGAGTGACACATCATCCAAGGATAGTCAAAAGACAAAGCGACATATCATCCAAGGATAGTGAGGAAACAAAGCGACACATCATCCAAGGATAATCAAGAGACAAAGCGACATATCATCCAAGTATAATCAAGAGACAGAGTTACACACCATCCAAGGATAATGAGGAAACGAAGCGACACATTATCCAAGGATAGTCAAGAGACAAAGCGACACATCATCCAAAGATAGTCAAGAGTCCGAAGGACACATCATCCAAGGATAGTGAGGAAACAAAGCGACACATCATCCAACGATACTCAAGAGACAAAGCAACACATCATCCAAGCATAATCAAGAGACAGAGTAACACATCATCCAAGGATAGTGAGGAAACAAAGCGACTCATCATCCAACGATAGTCAAGAGGCAAAGCGACACATCAACCAAGGATAGTCAAGAGACAAAGCGACACATCATCCAAGGATAATTAATAGACTGAGTGACTCATCATCCAAGGATAGTGAGGAAACGAAGCGACACATCATCCAAGTATAGTCAAGAGTCAAATTGACACACACTCAAGGATAGTTAATAAACAAAGTGACACACACTCACGGATAGTCAAGAGACAAAGCGACACATTATCCAAGGATAGTCAAGAGACAAAGCGGCGCACCATCCAAGGATAGTCAAGAGACAAAGCGACACATCATCCAAGGATAGTCAAGAGACAAAGCGGCACACCATCCAAGGATAGTCAAGAAACAGAATGACACATCATCCAAGGATAGTCAAGAGACAAAGCGACACACCATCCAAGGATAGTCAAGAGATAAAGCGACGCATCATCCAAGGATAGTCAAGAGACAAAGCGACACATCATCCAAGGATAGTCAACAGACAAAGTGACACACCATACAAGGATAGTCAAGAGACAAAGCGATATATTATCCAAGGATGGTCAAGAGACAAAGCGACACATCATTCAAGGATAGTCAAGGGACAAAGTGAAACATCATCTAAGGATAGTCAAGAGATAAAGTGACACATCATCCAAGGATAGTAAAGAGACAGAGTGACGCATCATCCAAGGATAGTGAGGAAACAAATCGACACATCATCCAAGGATAATCAAGAGACAAAGCGACATATCATCCAAGGATAATCAAGAGACAGAGTTACACATCATCCAAGGATAGTGAGGAAACGAAGCGACACATCATCCAAGGATAGTCAAGAAACAAAGCGACACATCATCCAAAGATAATCAAGAGACAGAGTAACATATCATCCAAGGATAGTGAGGAAACAAAGCGACTCATCATCCAAGGATATTCAAGAGACAAAGCGACACATCATCCAAAGATAGTCAAGAGACAAAGCGACTAATCATCCAAGGATAGTCAACAGACAAAGTGACACACCATACAAGGATAGTCAAGAGACAAAGCGACACTTCATCCAAGGATGGTCAAGAGACAAAGCGACACATCATTCTAGGATAGTCAATGGACAAAGTTACACATCATCCAAGGATAGTAAAGAGACACAGCGACACATAATCTAAAGATAGTCAAGAGACAGAACGAAACATCATCCAAGGATGGTCAAGAGACAAAGCGACACATCATCCAAGGATAATCAAGAGACAGATTGACTCATCATCCAAGGATAGTGAGGAAACGAAGCGACACATCATCCAAGTATAGTGAAGAGTCAAAGTGACACACACTCATGGATAGTTAATAAACAAAGTGGCACACACTCAAGGATAGTCAAGAGACAAAGCGACAAATTATCCAAGGATAGTCAAGAGACAAAGCGGCACACCATCCAAGGATAGTCAAGAGACAAAGCGACACACCATCCAAGGATAGTCAAGAGACAGAGTGACACACCATCCAAGGATAGTCAAGAGTCAAAGCGTCACACCATCCAAGGATAGTCAAGAGACAGAATGACACATCATCCAAGGATAGTCAAGAGATCAAGTGACACATCATCCAAGGATAGTCAAGAGACAAAGCGACACATCATCCAAGGATAGTAAAGAGACAAAGTGACACACCATCCAAGGATAGTCAAGAGACAAAGCGACACATCATCTAAGTATAGTCAAGAGACAGAGTGACACATCGTCCAAGCATAGTGAAAAGACAAAGCGACATATCATCAAAGGATAGTGAGGAAACAAAGCGAAACATCATCCAAGGATAGTCAAGAGACAAAGTTACGCATCATCCAAGGATAGTGAGGAAACAAATCGACACATCATCCAAGGATAATCAAGAGACATAGCGACATATCATCCAAGGAGAAACAAGAGACAGAGTGACTCATCATCCAAGGATAGTGAGGAAACGAAGCGACACATCATCCAAGTATAGTCAAGAGTCAAAGTGACACATCATCCAAGGATAGTCAAGAGACAAAGCGACACATCATATAAGGATAGTCAAGAGACATAGCGACACATCATCCAAGGATAGTCAAGAGACAAAGCGGCACATCATCCAAGGATAGTCAACAGAGAAAGTGACACACCATGCAAGGATATTCAAGAGACAGAGCGACACATCATCTAAGGATAGTCAAGAGATAAAGCGACACATCATCCAAAGATAGTCAAGAGACAAAGCGACTCATCATCCAAGGATAGTCAACAGACAAAGTGACACACCATACAAGGATAGTCAAGAGACAAAGCGACACTTCATCCAAGGATGGTCAAGAGACAAAGCGACACATCATTCAAGGATAGTCAAGGGACAAAGTGACACATCATCTAAGGATAGTCAAGAGATAAAGTGACACATCATACAAGGAGAGTCAAGAGACAAAGCGACACATCATCCAAAGATAGTCATCAGTCCGAAGGACACATCATCCAAGGATAGTGAGGAAACAAAGCGACACATCATCCAACGATATTCAAGAGACAAAGCGACACATCATCCAAGGATAATCAAGAGACAGAGTAACATATCATACAAGGATAGTGAGGAAACAAAGCGACTCATCATCCAAGGATAGTCAAGAGACAAAGCGACACATCAACCAAGGATAGTCAAGAGACAAAGAGACACATCTTCCAAGGATAGTCAAGAAACAGAGTGACTCATCATCCAAGGATAGTGAGGAAACGAAGCGACACATCATCCAAGGATAGTCAAGAGACAAAGCGACACATCATATAAGTATAGTCAAGAAACAGAGCGACACATCATCCAAGGATAGTCAAGATACAAAGCGGCACATCATCCAAGTATAGTCAACAGACAATGTAACACACCATTCAAGGATAGTCAAGAGACAAAGCGACACACTATCCAAGGATAGTCAAGAGACAGTGCGACACATCATCCAAGGATAGTCAAGAGATAAAGTGACACATCATCTAAGGATAGTCAAGAGATAAAGCGACACATCATCCAAGGATAGTCAAGAGACAAAGCGATTCATCATCCAAGGATAGTCAACAAACAAAGTGACACACCATACAAGGATAGTCAAGAGACAAAGCGACACTTCATCCAAGGATGGTCAAGAGACAAAGCGACACATCATTCAAGGTTAGTCAAGGGACAAAGTTACATATCATCCAAGGATAGTCAAGAGACACAGCGACACATCATCTAAAGATAGTCAAGAGACAGAACGACACATCATCCAAGGATAGTCAAGAGGCAAAGTGACACACACTCAAGGATAGTTAATAAACAAAGTGAAACACACTCACGTATAGTCAAGAGACAAAGCGACACATTATCCAAGGATAGTCAAAAGACAAATTGACACACCATACAAGGATAGTCAAGAAACAAAGCGACACATCATCCAAGGATGGTCAAGAGACAAAGCGACACATCATTCAAGGATAGTCAAGGGATAAAGTGACGCATCATTTAAGGATAGTCAAGAGATAAAGTGACACATCATCCAAGGAGAGTCAAGAGACAAAGCGACACATCATCCAATGATAGTAAAAAGAAAAAGTGACACACCATCCAAGGACAGTCAAGAGACAAAGAGACACATCATCCAAGGATAGTCAAGAGACAGAGTGACACATCATCCAAGGATAGTCAAAAGACAAAGCAACACATCATCCAAGGATAGTGAGGAAACAAAGCGACACATAATCCAAGGATATTCAAGAGACAAAGCGACACATCATCCAAGGATAATCAAAAGAGAGAGTTACACATCATCCAAGGATAGTGAGGAAACAAAGCGACACATCATCCAAGGATAGTCAAGAGACAGAGTGACGCATCATACAAGGATAATGAGGAAACAAAGCGACACATCATCCAAGGATAATCAAGAGACATAGCGACATATCATCCAAGGGTAATCAAGAGACAGAGTGACACATCATCCAAGGATAGTGAGGAAAGGAAGCGACACATCATCCAAGGATAGTCAACAGACAAAGTGATACACCATGCAAAGATAGTCAAGAGACAAAGCGACACATCATCCAAGGATAGTCAAGAGATAAAGTGACTCATCATCTAAGGATATTCAAGAGAAAAAGCGACACATCATCCAAATATAGTCAAGAGACAAAGCGACATATCTTCCAAGGATAATCAAGAGACAGAGTTACACATCATCCAAGGATAGTGAGGAAACAAAGCGACTCATCATCCAAGGATAGTCAAGAGACAAAGCGACACATCATCCAAAGATAGTCAAGAGACAAAGCGACTCATCATCCAAGGATAGTCAACAGACAAAGTGACACACCATACAAGGATAGTCAAGAGACAAAGCGACACTTCATCCAAGGATGGTCAAGAGACAAAGCGACACATCATTCAAGGATAGTCAAGGGACAAAGTTACACATCATCCAAGGATAGTAAAGAGACACAGCTACACATAATCTAAAGATAGTCAAGAGACAGAACGAAACATCATCCAAGGATGGTCAAGAGACAAAGCGACACATCATCCAAGGATAATCAAGAGACAGAGTGACTCATCATCCAAGAATAGTGAGGAAACGAAGCGACACATCATCCAAGTATAGTGAAGAGTCAAAGTGACACACACTCATGGATAGTTAATAAACAAAGTGGCACACACTCACGGATATTCAAGATACAAAGCAACAAATTATCCAAGGATAGTCAAGAGACAAAGCGGCACACCATCCAAGGATAGTCAAGAGACAAAGCGACACACCATCCAAGGATAGTCAAAAGACAGAGTGACACACCATCCAAGGATAGTCAAGAGACAAAGTAACACACCATCCAAGGATAGTCAAGAGATAAAGCGACACATCATCCAAGTATAGTCAATAGACAGAGTGACACATCATCCAAGCATAGTGAAAAGACAAAGCGACATATCATCCAAGGATAGTAAGGAAACAAAGCGAAACATCATCCAAGGATAGTCAAGAGACAAAGTTACGCATCATCCAAGGATAGTGAGGAAACAAATCGACACATCATCCAAGGATAATCAAGAGACATAGCGACATATCATCCAAGGATAAACAAGAGACAGAGTGACTCATCATCCAAGGATAGTGAGGAAACGAAGCGACACATCATCCAAGTATAGTCAAGAGTCAAAGTGACACATCATCCAAGGATAGTCAAGAGACAAAGCGACACATCATCCAAGGATAGTGAGGAAAGGAAGCGACACATCATCCAAGGATAGTCAACAGACAAAGTGATACACCATGCAAAGATAGTCAAGAGACAAAGCGACACATCATCCAAGGATAGTCAAGAGATAAAGTGACTCATCATCTAAGGATAGTCAAGAGAAAAAGCGACACATCATCCAAATATAGTCAAGAGACAAAGCGACATATCTTCCAAGGATAATCAAGAGACAGAGTTACACATCATCCAAGGATAGTGAGGAAACGAAGCGACACATCATCCAAGGATAGTCAAGAAACAAAGCGACACATCATCCAACGATACTCAAGAGACAAAGCGACACATCATCCAAGCATAATCAAGAGACAGAGTAACACATCATCCAAGGATAGTGAGGAAACAAAGCGACTCATCATCCAAGGATAGTCAAGAGACAAAGCGACACATCATCCAAAGATAGTCAAGAGACAAAGCGACTCATCATCCAAGGATAGTCAACAGACAAAGTGACACACCATACAAGGATAGTCAAGAGACAAAGCGACACTTCATCCAAGGATGGTCAAGAGACAAAGCGACACATCATTCAAGGATAGTCAAGGGACAAAGTTACACATCATCCAAGGATAGTAAAGAGACACAGCTACACATAATCTAAAGATAGTCAAGAGACAGAACGAAACATCATCCAAGGATGGTCAAGAGACAAAGCGACACATCATCCAAGGATAATCAAGAGACAGAGTGACTCATCATCCAAGAATAGTGAGGAAACGAAGCGACACATCATCCAAGTATAGTGAAGAGTCAAAGTGACACACACTCATGGATAGTTAATAAACAAAGTGGCACACACTCACGGATATTCAAGATACAAAGCAACAAATTATCCAAGGATAGTCAAGAGACAAAGCGGCACACCATCCAAGGATAGTCAAGAGACAAAGCGACACACCATCCAAGGATAGTCAAGAGACAGAGTGACACACCATCCAAGGATAGTCAAGAGATCAAGTGACACATCATCCAAGGATAGTCAAGAGACAAAGCGACACATCATCCAAGGATAGTAAAGAGACAAAGTAACACACCATCCAAGGATAGTCAAGAGATAAAGCGACACATCATCCAAGTATAGTCAATAGACAGAGTGACACATCATCCAAGCATAGTGAAAAGACAAAGCGACATATCATCCAAGGATAGTAAGGAAACAAAGCGAAACATCATCCAAGGATAGTCAAGAGACAAAGTTACGCATCATCCAAGGATAGTGAGGAAACAAATCGACACATCATCCAAGGATAATCAAGAGACATAGCGACATATCACCCAAGGATAAACAAGAGACAGAGTGACTCATCATCCAAGGATAGTGAGGAAACGAAGCGACACATCATCCAAGTATAGTCAAGAGTCAAAGTGACACATCATCCAAGGATAGTCAAGAGACAAAGCGACACATCATATAAGGATAGTCAAGAGACAGAGCGACACATCATCCAAGGATAGTCAAGAGACAAAGAGGCACATCATCCAAGGATAGTCAACAGACAAAGCGACACACCATCCAAGAATAGTCAAGAGACAGAATGACACATCATCCAAGGATAGTCAAGAGATAAAGTGACACATCATCTAAGGATAGTCAAGAGATAAAGCGACACATCATCCAAATATAGTCAAGAGACAAAGCGACTCATCATCCAAGGATAGTCAACAGACAAAGTGACACACCATACAAGGATAGTCAAGAGACAAAGCGACACTTCATCCAAGGATGGTCAAGAGACAAAGCGACACATCATTCAAGGATAGTCAAGGGACAAAGTTACACATCATCCAAGGATAGTAAAGAGACACAGCGACACATCATCTAAAGATAGTCAAGAGACAGAACGACACATCATCCAAGGATGGTCAAGGGACAAAGTGACACATCATCTAAGGATAGTCAAGAGATAAAGTGACACATCATAAAAGAGACAAAGCGACACATAATCCAAGGATAGTAAAGAGACAAAGTTATACACCATCCAAGGGTAGTCAAGAGACAAAGTTATACACCATCCAAGGATAGTCAAGAGACAAAGCGACACATCATCCAAGGATAGTCAAGAGACAGAGTGACACATCATCCAAGGATAGTCAAAAGACAAAGCGACATATCATCCAAGGATAGTGAGGAAACAAAGCGACACATCATCCAAGGATAATCAAGAGACAAAGCGACATATCATCCAAGTATAATCAAGAGACACAGATACACACCATCCAAGGATAATGAGGAAACGAAGCGACACATTATCCAAGGATAGTCAAGAGACAAAGCGACACATCATCCAAAGATAGTCAAGAGTCCGAAGGACACATCATCCAAGGATAGTGAGGAAACAAAGCGACACATCATCCAACCATACTCAAGAGACAAAGCAACACATCATCCAAGCATAATCAAGAGACAGAGTAACACATCATCCAAGGATAGTGAGGAAACAAAGCGACTCATCATCCAACGATAGTCAAGAGGCAAAGCGACACATCAACCAAGGATAGTCAAGAGACAAAGCGAAACATCATCCAAGGATAATCAAGAGACTGAGTGACTCATCATCCAAGGATAGTGAGTAAAAACGAAGCGACACATCATCCAAGTATAGTCAAGAGTCAAAGTGACACACACTCAAGGATAGTTAATAAACAAAGTGACACACACTCACGGATAGTCAAGAGACAAAGCGACACATTATCCAAGGATAGTCAAGAGACAAAGCGGCACACCATCCAAGGATAGTCAAGAGACAAAGCGACACATCATCCAAGGATAGTCAAGAGACAAAGCGGCACACCATCCAAGGATAGTCAATAAACAGAATGACACATCATCCAAGGATAGTCAAGAGGCAAAGTGACACACACTCAAGGATAGTTAATAAACAAAGTGAAACACACTCACGTATAGTCAAGAGACAAAGCGACACATTATCCAAGGATAGTCAAAAGACAAATTGACACACCATACAAGGATAGTCAAGAAACAAAGCGACACATCATCCAAGGATGGTCAAGAGACAAAGCGACACATCAATCAACGATAGTCAAGGGACAAAGTGACGCATCATTTAAGGATAGTCAAGAGATAAAGTGACACATCATCCAAGGAGAGTCAAGAGACAAAGCGACACATCATCCAATGATAGTAAAAAGAAAAAGTGACACACCATCCAAGGACAGTCAAGAGACAAAGCGACACATCATCCAAGGATAGTCAAGAGACAGAGTGACACATCATCCAAGGATAGTCAAAAGACAAAGCAACACATCATCCAAGGATAGTGAGGAAACAAAGCGACACATCATCCAAGGATATTCAAGAGACAAAGCGACACATCATCCAAGGATAATCAAAAGAGAGAGTTACACATCATCCAAGGATAGTGAGGAAACAAAGCGACACATCATCCAAGGATAGTCAAGAGACAGAGTGACGCATCATACAAGGATAATGAGGAAACAAAGCGACACATCATCCAAGGATAATCAAGAGACATAGCGACATATCATCCAAGGGTAATCAAGAGACAGAGTGACACATCATCCAAGGATAGTGAGGAAATGAAGCGACACATCATCCAAGGATAGTCAACAGACAAAGTGATACACCATGCAAAGATAGTCAAGAGACAAAGCGACACATCATCCAAGGATAGTCAAGAGATAAAGGGACTCATCATCTAAGGATAGTCAAGAGAAAAAGCGACACATCATCCAAATATAGTCAAGAGACAAAGCGACATATCTTCCAAGGATAATCAAGAGACAGAGTTACACATCATCCAAGGATAGTGAGGAAACGAAGTGACACATCATCCAAGGATAGTCAAGAAACAAAGCGACACATCATCCAACGATACTCAAGAGACAAAGCGACTCATCATCCAAGGATAGTCAAGAGACAAAGCGACACATCATCCAAAGATAGTCAAGAGACAAAGCGACTCATCATCCAAGGATAGTCAACAGACAAAGTGACACACCATACAAGGATAGTCAAGAGACAAAGCGACACTTCATCCAAGGATGGTCAAGAGACAAAGCGACACATCATTCAAGGATAGTCAAGGGACAAAGTTACACATCATCCAAGGATAGTAAAGAGACACAGCTACACATAATCTAAAGATAGTCAAGAGACAGAACGAAACATCATCCAAGGATGGTCAAGAGACAAAGCGACACATCATCCAAGGATAATCAAGAGACAGAGTGACTCATCATCCAAGAATAGTGAGGAAACGAAGCGACACATCATCCAAGTATAGTGAAGAGTCAAAGTGACACACACTCATGGATAGTTAATAAACAAAGTGGCACACACTCACGGATATTCAAGATACAAAGCAACAAATTATCCAAGGATAGTCAAGAGACAAAGCGGCACACCATCCAAGGATAGTCAAGAGACAAAGCGACACACCATCCAAGGATAGTCAAGAGACAGAGTGACACACCATCCAAGGATAGTCAAGAGATCAAGTGACACATCATCCAAGGATAGTCAAGAGACAAAGCGACACATCATCCAAGGATAGTAAAGAGACAAAGTAACACACCATCCAAGGATAGTCTAGAGATAAAGCGACACATCATCCAAGTATAGTCAATAGACAGAGTGACACATCATCCAAGCATAGTGAAAAGACAAAGCGACATATCATCCAAGGATAGTAAGGAAACAAAGCGAAACATCATCCAAGGATAGTCAAGAGACAAAGTTACGCATCATCCAAGGATAGTGAGGAAACAAATCGACACATCATCCAAGGATAATCAAGAGACATAGCGACATATCATCCAAGGATAAACAAGAGACAGAGTGACTCATCATCCAAGGATAGTGAGGAAACGAAGCGACACATCATCCAAGTATAGTCAAGAGTCAAAGTGACACATCATCCAAGGATAGTCAAGAGACAAAGCGACACATCATATAAGGATAGTCAAGAGACAGAGCGACACATCATCCAAGGATAGTCAAGAGACAAAGAGGCACATCATCCAAGGATAGTCAACAGACAAAGCGACACACCATCCAAGAATAGTCAAGAGACAGAATGACACATCATCCAAGGATAGTCAAGAGATAAAGTGACACATCATCTAAGGATAGTCAAGAGATAAAGCGACACATCATCCAAATATAGTCAAGAGACAAAGCGACTCATCATCCAAGGATAGTCAACAGACAAAGTGACACACCATACAAGGATAGTCAAGAGACAAAGCGACACTTCATCCAAGGATGGTCAAGAGACAAAGCGACACATCATTCAAAGATAGTCAAGGGACAAAGTTACACATCATCCAAGGATAGTAAAGAGACACAGCGACACATCATCTAAAGATAGTCAAGAGACAGAACGACACATCATCCAAGGATGGTCAAGGGACAAAGTGACACATCATCTAAGGATAGTCAAGAGATAAAGTGACACATCATAAAATAGACAAAGCGACACATAATCCAAGGATAGTAAAGAGACAAAGTTATACACCATCCAAGGGTAGTCAAGAGACAAAGTTATACACCATCCAAGGATAGTCAAGAGACAAAGCGACACATCATCCAAGGATAGTCAAGAGACAGAGTGACACATCATCCAAGGATAGTCAAAAGACAAAGCGACATATCATCCAAGGATAGTGAGGTAACAAAGCGACACATCATCCAAGGATAATCAAGAGAGAAAGCGACATATCATCCAAGTATAATCAAGAGACAGAGATACACACCATCCAAGGATAATGAGGAAACGAAGCGACACATTATCCAAGGATAGTCAAGAGACAAAGCGATACATCATCCAAAGATAGTCAAGAGTCCGGAGGACACATCATCCAAGGATAGTGAGGAAACAAAGCGACACATCATCCAACCATACTCAAGAGACAAAGCAACACATCATCCAAGCATAATCAAGAGACAGAGTAACACATCATCCAAGGATAGTGAGGAAACAAAGCGACTCATCATCCAACGATAGTCAAGAGGCAAAGCGACACATCAACCAAGGATAGTCAAGAGACAAAGCGACACATCATCCAAGGATAATCAAGAGACTGAGTGACTCATCATCCAAGGATAGTGAGTAAAAACGAAGCGACACATCATCCAAGTATAGTCAAGAGTCAAAGTGACACACACTCAAGGATAGTTAATAAACAAAGTGACACACACTCACGGATAGTCAAGAGACAAAGCGACACATTATCCAAGGATAGTCAAGAGACAAAGCGGCACACCATCCAAGGATAGTCAAGAGACAAAGCGACACATCATCCAAGGATAGTCAAGAGACAAAGCGGCACACCATCCAAGGATAGTCAATAAACAGAATGACACATCATCCAAGGATAGTCAAGAGACAAAGCGACACACCATCCAAGGATAGTCAAGAGATAAAGCGACACATCATCCAAGGATAGTCAAGAGACAAAGCGACACATCATCCAAGGATAGTCAACAGACAAAGTGACACACCATACAAGGATAGTCAAGAGACAAAGCGATATATCATCCAAGGATGGTCAAGAGACAAAGCGACACATCATTCAAGGATAGTCAAGGGACAAAGTGAAACATCATCTAAGGATAGTCAAGAGATAAAGTGACACATCATCCAAGGATAGTCAAGAGACAAAGCGACACATCATCCAAGGATAGTAAAGAGACAAATTGACACACCATCCAAGGATAGTCAAGAGACAAAGCGACACATCATCCAAGTATAGTGAAGAGACAGAGTGACGCATCATCCAAGGATAGTGAGGAAACAAATCGACACATCATCCAAGGATAATCAAGAGACAAAGCGACATATCATCCAAGGATAATCAAGAGACAGAGTTACACATCATCCAAGGATAGTGAGGAAACGAAGCGACACATCATCCAAGGATAGTCAAGAAACAAAGCGACACATCATCCAAAGATAGTCAAGAGTCCGAAGGACACATCATCCAAGGATAGTGAGGAAACAAAGCGACACATCATCCAACGATACTCAAGAGACAAAGCGACACATCATCCAAGCCTAATCAAGAGACAGAGTAACACATCATCCAAGGATAGTGAGGAAACAAAGCCACTCATCATCCAAGGATATTCAAGAGACAAAGCGACACATCATCCAAAGATAGTCAAGAGACAAAGCGACTAATCATCCAAGGATAGTCAACAGACAAAGTGACACACCATACAAGGATAGTCAAGAGACAAAGCGACACTTCATCCAAGGATGGTCAAGAGACAAAGCGACACATCATTCAAGGATAGTCAAGGGACAAAGTTACACATCATCCAAGGATAGTAAAGAGACACAGCGACACATAATCTAAAGATAGTCAAGAGACAGAACGAAACATCATCCAAGGATGGTCAAGAGACAAAGCGACACATCATCCAAGGATAATCAAGAGACAGATTGACTCATCATCCAAGGATAGTGAGGAAACGAAGCGACATATCATCCAAGTATAGTGAAGAGTCAAAGTGACACACACTCACGGATAGTTAATAAACAAAGTGGCACACACTCAAGGATAGTCAAGAGACAAAGCGACAAATTATCGAAGGATAGTCAAGAGACAAAGCGGCACACCATCCAAGGATAGTCAAGAGACAAAGCGACACATCATCCAAGGATAGTCAAGAGAGAGAGTGACACACCATCCAAGGATAGTCAAGAGTTAAAGCGTCACACCATCCAAGGATAGTCAAGAGACAGAATGACACATCATCCAAGGATAGTCAAGAGATCAAGTGACACATCATCCAAGGATAGTCAAGAGACAAAGCGACACATTATCCAAGGATAGTCAAGAGACAAAGTGACACACCATCCAAGGATAGTCAAGAGACAAAGCGACACATCATCCAAGTATAGTCAAGAGACAGAGTGACACATCGTCCAAGCATAGTGAAAAGACAAAGCGACATATCATCCAAGGATAGTGAGGAAACAAAGCGAAACATCATCCAAGGATAGTCAAGAGACAAAGTTACGCATCATCCAAGGATAGTGAGGAAACAAATCGACACATCATCCAAGGATAATCAAGAGACATAGCGACATATCATCCAAGGATAAACAAGAGACAGAGTGACTCATCATCCAAGGATAGTGAGGAAACGAAGCGACACATCATCCAAGTATAGTCAAGAGTCAAAGTGACACATCATCCAAGGATAGTCAAGAGACAAAGCGACACATCATATAAGGATAGTCAAGAGACAGAGCGACACATCATCCAAGGATAGTCAAGAGACAAAGAGGCACATCATCCAAGGATAGTCAACAGACAAAGCGACACACCATCCAAGAATAGTCAAGAGACAGAATGACACATCATCCAAGGATAGTCAAGAGATAAAGTGACACATCATCCAAGGATAGTCAAGATACAAAGCGGCACATCATCCAAGTATAGTCAACAGACAATGTAACACACCATTCAAGGATAGTCAAGAGACAAAGCGACACACTATCCAAGGATAGTCAAGAGACAGAGCGACACATCATCCAAGGATAGTCAAGAGATAAAGTGACACATCATCTAAGGATAGTCAAGAGATAAAGCGACACATCATCCAAGGATAGTCAAGAGACAAAGCGATTCATCATCCAAGGATAGTCAACAAACAAAGTGACACACCATACAAGGATAGTCAAGAGACAAAACGACACTTCATCCAAGGATGGTCAAGAGACAAAGCGACACATCATTCAAGGTTAGTCAAGGGACAAAGTTACACATCATCCAAGGATAGTCAAGAGACACGGCGACACATCATCTTAAGATAGTCAAGAGACAGAACGACACATCATCCAAGGATAGTCAAGAGGCAAAGTGACACACACTCAAGGATAGTTAATAAACAAAGTGAAACACACTCACGTATAGTCAAGAGACAAAGCGACACATTATCCAAGGATAGTCAAGGGACAAAGTGAGGCATCATTTAAGGATAGTCAAGAGATAAAGTGACACATCATCCAAGGAGAGTCAAGAGACAAAGCGACACATCATCCAATGATAGTAAAAAGAAAAAGTGACACACCATCCAAGGACAGTCAAGAGACAAAGCGACACATCATCCAAGGATAGTCAAGAGACAGAGTGACACATCATCCAAGGATAGTCAAAAGACAAAGCAACACATCATCCAAGGATAGTGAGGAAACAAATTGACACACCATACAAGGATAGTCAAGAAATAAAGCGACACATCATCCAAGGATGGTCAAGAGACAAAGCGACACATCATTCAAGGATAGTCAAGGGACAAAGTGACGCATCATTTAAGGATAGTCAAGAGATAAAGTGACACATCATCCAAGGAGAGTCAAGAGACAAAGCGACACATCATCCAATGATAGTAAAAAGAAAAAGTGACACACCATCCAAGGACAGTCAAGAGACAAAGCGACACATCATCCAAGGATAGTCAAGAGACAGAGTGACACATCATCCAAGGATAGTCAAAAGACAAAGCAACACATCATCCAAGGATAGTGAGGAAACAAAGCGACACATCATCCAAGGATATTCAAGAGACAAAGCGACACATCATCCAAGGATAATCAAAAGAGAGAGTTACACATCATCCAAGGATAGTGAGGAAACAAAGCGACACATCATCCAAGGATAGTCAAGAGACAGAGTGACGCATCATACAAGGATAATGAGGAAACAAAGCGACACATCATCCAAGGATAATCAAGAGACATAGCGACATATCATCCAAGGGTAATCAAGAGACAGAGTGACACATCATCCAAGGATAGTGAGGAAAGGAAGCGACACATCATCCAAGGATAGTCAACAGACAAAGTGATACACCATGCAAAGATAGTCAAGAGACAAAGCGACACATCATCCAAGGATAGTCAAGAGATAAAGTGACTCATCATCTAAGGATAGTCAAGAGAAAAAGCGACACATCATCCAAATATAGTCAAGAGACAAAGCGACTCATCATCCAAGGATAGTCAACAGACAAAGTGACACACCATACAAGGATAGTCAAGAGACAAAGCGACACTTCATCCAAGGATGGTCAAGAGAAAAAGCGACACATCATTCAAGGATAGTCAAGGGACAAATTTACAAATCATCCAAGGATAGTAAAGAGACACAGCGACACATCATCTAAAGATAATCAAGAGACAGAACGACACATCATCCAAGGATGGTCAAGGGACAAAGTGACACATCATCTAAGGATAGTCAAGAGATAAAGTGACACATCATAAAAGGATAGTCAAGAGACAAAGCGATATATCATCCAAGGATGGTCAAGAGACATAGCGACATATCATCCAAGGAGAAACAAGAGACAGAGTGACTCATCATCCAAGGATAGTGAGGAAACGAAGCGACACATCATCCAAGTATAGTCAAGAGTCAAAGTGACACATCATCCAAGGATAGTCTAGAGACAAAGCGACACATCATCTAAGGATAGTCAAGAGATAAAGCGACACATCATCCAAAGATAGTCAAGAGACAAAGCGACTCATCATCCAAGGATAGTCAACAGACAAAGTGACACACCATACAAGGATAGTCAAGAGACAAAGCGACACTTCATCCAATGATGGTCAAAAGACAAAGCGACACATCATTCAAGGATAGTCAAGGGACAAAGTTACACATCATCCAAGGATAGTAAACAGACACAGCGACACATCATATAAAGATAGTCAAGAGACAGAACGACAACTCATCCAAGGATGGTCAAGAGACAAAGCGACACATCATTCAAGGATAGTCAAGGGACAAAGTGACACATCATCTAAGGATAGTCAAGAGATAAAGTGACACATCATACAAGGAGAGTCAAGAGACAAAGCGACACATCATCCAAAGATAGTCATCAGTCCGAAGGACACATCATCCAAGGATAGTGAGGAAACAAAGCGACACATCATCCAACGATATTCAAGAGACAAAGCGACACATCATCCAAGGATAATCAAGAGACAGAGTAACATATCATACAAGGATAGTGAGGAAACAAAGCGACTCATCATCCAAGGATAGTCAAGAGACAAAGCGACACATCAACCAAGGATAGTCAAGAGACAAAGAGACACATCATCCAAGGATAGTCAAGAAACAGAGTGACTCATCATCCAAGGATAGTGAGGAAACGAAGCGACACATCATCCAAGGATAGTCAAGAGACAAAGCGACACATCATATAAGTATATTCAAGAAACAGAGCGACACATCATCCAAGGATAGTCAAGATACAAAGCGGCACATCATCCAAGTATAGTCAACAGACAATGTAACACACCATTCAAGGATAGTCAAGAGACAAAGCGACACACTATCCAAGGATAGTCAAGAGACAGTGCGACACATCATCCAAGGATAGTCAAGAGATAAAGTGACACATCATCTAAGGATAGTCAAGAGATAAAGCGACACATCATCCAAGGATAGTCAAGAGACAAAGCGATTCATCATCCAAGGATAGTCAACAAACAAAGTGACACACCATACAAGGATAGTCAAGAGACAAAGCGACACTTTATCCAAGGATGGTCAAGAGACAAAGCGACACATCATTCAAGGTTAGTCAAGGGACAAAGTTACATATCATCCAAGGATAGTCAAGAGACACAGCGACACATCATCTAAAGATAGTCAAGAGACAGAACGACACATCATCCAAGGATAGTCAAGAGGCAAAGTGACACACACACAAGGATAGTTAATAAACAAAGTGAAACACACTCACGTATAGTCAAGAGACAAAGCGACACATTATCCAAGGATAGTCAAAAGACAAATTGACACACCATACAAGGATAGTCAAGAAACAAAGCTACACATCATCCAAGGATGGTCAAGAGACAAAACGACACATCATTCAAGGATAGTCAAGGGACAAAGTGACGCATCATTTAAGGATAGTCAAGAGATAAAGTGACACATCATCCAAGGAGAGTCAAGAGACAAAGCGACACATCATCCAATGATAGTAAAAAGAAAAAGTGACACACCATCCAAGGACAGTCAAGAGACAAAGCGACACATCATCCAAGGATAGTCAAGAGACAGAGTGACACATCATCCAAGGATAGTCAAAAGACAAAGCAACACATCATCCAAGGATAGTGAGGAAACAAAGCGACACATCATCCAAGGATATTCAAGAGACAAAGCGACACATCATCCAAGGATAATCAAAAGAGAGAG
Organism: Escarpia spicata; assembly: GCA_963995525.1. Classification (NCBI taxonomy): domain Eukaryota; kingdom Metazoa; phylum Annelida; class Polychaeta; order Sabellida; family Siboglinidae; genus Escarpia; species Escarpia spicata. Next base: position 31,419,288 of record OZ023205.1, read on the forward strand.
TTACACATCATCCAAGGATAGTGAGGAAACAAAGCGACACATCATCCAAGGATAGTCAAGAGACAGAGTGACGCATCATACAAGGATAATGAGGAAACAAAGCGACACATCATCCAAGGATAATCAAGAGACATAGCGACATATCATCCAAGGGTAATCAAGAGACAGAGTGACACATCATCCAAGGATAGTGAGGAAAGGAAGCGACACATCATCCAAGGATAGTCAACAGACAAAGTGATACACCATGCAAAGATAGTCAAGAGACAAAGCGACACATCATCCAAGGATAGTCAAGAGATAAAGTGACTCATCATCTAAGGATAGTCAAGAGAAAAAGCGACACATCATCCAAATATAGTCAAGAGACAAAGCGACATATCTTCCAAGGATAATCAAGAGACAGAGTTACACATCATCCAAGGATAGTGAGGAAACGAAGCGACACATCATCCAAGGATAGTCAAGAAACAAAGCGACACATCATCCAACGATACTCAAGAGACAAAGCGACACATCATCCAAGCATAATCAAGAGACAGAGTAACACATCATCCAAGGATAGTGAGGAAACAAAGCGACTCATCATCCAAGGATAGTCAAGAGACAAAGCGACACATCATCCAAAGATAGTCAAGAGACAAAGCGACTCATCATCCAAGGATAGTCAACAGACAAAGTGACACACCATACAAGGATAGTCAAGAGACAAAGCGACACTTCATCCAAGGATGGTCAAGAGACAAAGCGACACATCATTCAAGGATAGTCAAGGGACAAAGTTACACATCATCCAAGGATAGTAAAGAGACACAGCTACACATAATCTAAAGATAGTCAAGAGACAGAACGAAACATCATCCAAGGATGGTCAAGAGACAAAGCGACACATCATCCAAGGATAATCAAGAGACAGAGTGACTCATCATCCAAGAATAGTGAGGAAACGAAGCGACACATCATCCAAGTATAGTGAAGAGTCAAAGTGACACACACTCATGGATAGTTAATAAACAAAGTGGCACACACTCACGGATATTCAAGATACAAAGCAACAAATTATCCAAGGATAGTCAAGAGACAAAGCGGCACACCATCCAAGGATAGTCAAGAGACAAAGCGACACACCATCCAAGGATAGTCAAGAGACAGAGTGACACACCATCCAAGGATAGTCAAGAGATCAAGTGACACATCATCCAAGGATAGTCAAGAGACAAAGCGACACATCATCCAAGGATAGTAAAGAGACAAAGTAACACACCATCCAAGGATAGTCAAGAGATAAAGCGACACATCATCCAAGTATAGTCAATAGACAGAGTGACACATCATCCAAGCATAGAGAAAAGACAAAGCGACATATCATCCAAGGATAGTAAGGAAACAAAGCGAAACATCATCCAAGGATAGTCAAGAGACAAAGTTACGCATCATCCAAGGATAGTGAGGAAACAAATCGACACATCATCCAAGGATAATCAAGAGACATAGCGACATATCATCCAAGGATAAACAAGAGACAGAGTGATTCATCATCCAAGGATAGTGAGGAAACGAAGCGACACATCATCCAAGTATAGTCAAGAGTCAAAGTGACACATCATCCAAGGATAGTCAAGAGACAAAGCGACACATCATATAAGGATAGTCAAGAGACAGAGCGACACATCATCCAAGGATAGTCAAGAGACAAAGAGGCACATCATCCAAGGATAGTCAACAGACAAAGCGACACACCATCCAAGAATAGTCAAGAGACAGAATGACACATCATCCAAGGATAGTCAAGAGATAAAGTGACACATCATCTAAGGATAGTCAAGAGATAAAGCGACACATCATCCAAATATAGTCAAGAGACAAAGCGACTCATCATCCAAGGATAGTCAACAGACAAAGTGACACACCATACAAGGATAGTCAAGAGACAAAGCGACACTTTATCCAAGGATGGTCAAGAGACAAAGCGACACATCATTCAAGGATAGTCAAGGGACAAAGTTACACATCATCCAAGGATAGTAAAGAGACACAGCGACACATCATCTAAAGATAGTCAAGAGACAGAACGACACATCATCCAAGGATGGTCAAGGGACAAAGTGACACATCATCTAAGGATAGTCAAGAGATAAAGTGACACATCATAAAAGAGACAAAGCGACACATAATCCAAGGATAGTAAAGAGACAAAGTTATACACCATCCAAGGGTAGTCAAGAGACAAAGTTATACACCATCCAAGGATAGTCAAGAGACAAAGCGACACATCATCCAAGGATAGTCAAGAGACAGAGTGACACATCATCCAAGGATAGTCAAAAGACAAAGCGACATATCATCCAAGGATAGTGAGGAAACAAAGCGACACATCATCCAAGGATAATCAAGAGACAAAGCGACATATCATCCAAGTATAATCAAGAGACAGAGATACACACCATCCAAGGATAATGAGGAAACGAAGCGACACATTATCCAAGGATAGTCAAGAGACAAAGCGACACATCATCCAAAGATAGTCAAGAGTCCGAAGGACACATCATCCAAGGATAGTGAGGAAACAAAGCGACACATCATCCAACCATACTCAAGAGACAAAGCAACACATCATCCAAGCATAATCAAGAGACAGAGTAACACATCATCCAAGGATAGTGAGGAAACAAAGCGACTCATCATCCAACGATAGTCAAGAGGCAAAGCGACACATCAACCAAGGATAGTCAAGAGACAAAGCGACACATCATCCAAGGATAATCAAGAGACTGAGTGACTCATCATCCAAGGATAGTGAGTAAAAACGAAGCGACACATCATCCAAGTATAGTCAAGAGTCAAAGTGACACACACTCAAGGATAGTTAATAAACAAAGTGACACACACTCACGGATAGTCAAGAGACAAAGCGACACATTATCCAAGGATAGTCAAGAGACAAAGCGGCACACCATCCAAGGATAGTCAAGAGACAAAGCGACACATCATCCAAGGATAGTCAAGAGACAAAGCGGCACACCATCCAAGGATAGTCAATAAACAGAATGACACATCATCCAAGGATAGTCAAGAGACAAAGCGACACACCATCCAAGGATAGTCAAGAGATAAAGCGACACATCATCCAAGGATAGTCAAGAGACAAAGCGACACATCATCCAAGGATAGTCAACAGACAAAGTGACACACCATACAAGGATAGTCAAGAGACAAAGCGATATATCATCCAAGGATGGTCAAGAGACAAAGCGACACATCATTCAAGGATAGTCAAGGGACAAAGTGAAACATCATCTAAGGATAGTCAAGAGATAAAGTGACACATCATCCAAGGATAGTCAAGAGACAAAGCGACACATCATCCAAGGAAAATAAAGAGACAAAGTGACACACCATCCAAGGATAGTCAAGAGACAAAGCGACACATCATCCAAGTATAGTGAAGAGACAGAGTGACGCATCATCCAAGGATAGTGAGGAAACAAATCGACACATCATCCAAGGATATTCAAGAGACAAAGCGACATATCATCCAAGGATAATCAAGAGACAGAGTTACACATCATCCAAGGATAGTGAGGAAACGAAGCGACACATCATCCAAGGATAGTCAAGAAACAAAGCGACACATCATCCAAAGATAGTCAAGAGTCCGAAGGACACATCATCCAAGGATAGTGAGGAAACAAAGCGACACATCATCCAACGATACTCAAGAGACAAAGCGACACATCATCCAAGCCTAATCAAGAGACAGAGTAACACATCATCCAAGGATAGTGAGGAAACAAAGCGACTCATCATCCAAGGATAGTCAAGAGAAAAAGCGACACATCATCCAAATATAGTCAAGAGACAAAGCGACTCATCATCCAAGGATAGTCAACAGACAAAGTGACACACCATACAAGGATAGTCAAGAGACAAAGCGACACTTCATCCAAGGATGGTCAAGAGAAAAAGCGACACATCATTCAAGGATAGTCAAGGGACAAATTTACAAATCATCCAAGGATAGTAAAGAGACACAGCGACACATCATCTAAAGATAATCAAGAGACAGAACGACACATCATCCAAGGATGGTCAAGGGACAAAGTGACACATCATCTAAGGATAGTCAAGAGATAAAGTGACACATCATAAAAGGATAGTCAAGAGACAAAGCGATATATCATCCAAGGATGGTCAAGAGACATAGCGACATATCATCCAAGGAGAAACAAGAGACAGAGTGACTCATCATCCAAGGATAGTGAGGAAACGAAGCGACACATCATCCAAGTATAGTCAAGAGTCAAAGTGACACATCATCCAAGGATAGTCTAGAGACAAAGCGACACATCATCTAAGGATAGTCAAGAGATAAAGCGACACATCATCCAAAGATAGTCAAGAGACAAAGCGACTCATCATCCAAGGATAGTCAACAGACAAAGTGACACACCATACAAGGATAGTCAAGAGACAAAGCGACACTTCATCCAATGATGGTCAAAAGACAAAGCGACACATCATTCAAGGATAGTCAAGGGACAAAGTTACACATCATCCAAGGATAGTAAACAGACACAGCGACACATCATATAAAGATAGTCAAGAGACAGAACGACAACTCATCCAAGGATGGTCAAGAGACAAAGCGACACATCATTCAAGGATAGTCAAGGGACAAAGTGACACATCATCTAAGGATAGTCAAGAGATAAAGTGACACATCATACAAGGAGAGTCAAGAGACAAAGCGACACATCATCCAAAGATAGTCATCAGTCCGAAGGACACATCATCCAAGAATAGTGAGGAAACAAAGCGACACATCATCCAACGATATTCAAGAGACAAAGCGACACATCATCCAAGGATAATCAAGAGACAGAGTAACATATCATACAAGGATAGTGAGGAAACAAAGCGACTCATCATCCAAGGATAGTCAAGAGACAAAGCGACACATCAACCAAGGATAGTCAAGAGACAAAGAGACACATCATCCAAGGATAGTCAAGAAACAGAGTGACTCATCATCCAAGGATAGTGAGGAAACGAAGCGACACATCATCCAAGGATAGTCAAGAGACAAAGCGACACATCATATAAGTATATTCAAGAAACAGAGCGACACATCATCCAAGGATAGTCAAGATACAAAGCGGCACATCATCCAAGTATAGTCAACAGACAATGTAACACACCATTCAAGGATAGTCAAGAGACAAAGCGACACACTATCCAAGGATAGTCAAGAGACAGTGCGACACATCATCCAAGGATAGTCAAGAGATAAAGTGACACATCATCTAAGGATAGTCAAGAGATAAAGCGACACATCATCCAAGGATAGTCAAGAGACAAAGCGATTCATCATCCAAGGATAGTCAACAAACAAAGTGACACACCATACAAGGATAGTCAAGAGACAAAGCGACACTTCATCCAAGGATGGTCAAGAGACAAAGCGACACATCATTCAAGGTTAGTCAAGGGACAAAGTTACATATCATCCAAGGATAGTCAAGAGACACAGCGACACATCATCTAAAGATAGTCAAGAGACAGAACGACACATCATCCAAGGATAGTCAAGAGGCAAAGTGACACACACACAAGGATAGTTAATAAACAAAGTGAAACACACTCACGTATAGTCAAGAGACAAAGCGACACATTATCCAAGGATAGTCAAAAGACAAATTGACACACCATACAAGGATAGTCAAGAAACAAAGCTACACATCATCCAAGGATGGTCAAGAGACAAAGCGACACATCATTCAAGGATAGTCAAGGGACAAAGTGACGCATCATTTAAGGATAGTCAAGAGATAAAGTGACACATCATCCAAGGAGAGTCAAGAGACAAAGCGACACATCATCCAATGATAGTAAAAAGAAAAAGTGACACACCATCCAAGGACAGTCAAGAGACAAAGCGACACATCATCCAAGGATAGTCAAGAGACAGAGTGACACATCATCCAAGGATAGTCAAAAGACAAAGCAACACATCATCCAAGGATAGTGAGGAAACAAAGCGACACATCATCCAAGGATATTCAAGAGACAAAGCGACACATCATCCAAGGATAATCAAAAGAGAGAGTTACACATCATCCAAGGATAGTGAGGAAACAAAGCGACACATCATCCAAGGATAGTCAAGAGACAGAGTGACGCATCATACAAGGATAATGAGGAAACAAAGCGACACATCATCCAAGGATAATCAAGAGACATAGCGACATATCATCCAAGGGTAATCAAGAGACAGAGTGACACATCATCCAAGGATAGTGAGGAAAGGAAGCGACACATCATCCAAGGATAGTCAACAGACAAAGTGATACACCATGCAAAGATAGTCAAGAGACAAAGCGACACATCATCCAAGGATAGTCAAGAGATAAAGTGACTCATCATCTAAGGATAGTCAAGAGAAAAAGCGACACATCATCCAAATATAGTCAAGAGACAAAGCGACATATCTTCCAAGGATAATCAAGAGACAGAGTTACACATCATCCAAGGATAGTGAGGAAACGAAGCGACACATCATCCAAGGATAGTCAAGAAACAAAGCGACACATCATCCAACGATACTCAAGAGACAAAGCGACACATCATCCAAGCATAATCAAGAGACAGAGTAACACATCATCCAAGGATAGTGAGGAAACAAAGCGACTCATCATCCAAGGATAGTCAAGAGACAAAGCGACACATCATCCAAAGATAGTCAAGAGACAAAGCGACTCATCATCCAAGGATAGTCAACAGACAAAGTGACACACCATACAAGGATAGTCAAGAGACAAAGCGACACTTCATCCAAGGATGGTCAAGAGACAAAGCGACACATCATTCAAGGATAGTCAAGGGACAAAGTTACACATCATCCAAGGATAGTAAAGAGACACAGCTACACATAATCTAAAGATAGTCAAGAGACAGAACGAAACATCATCCAAGGATGGTCAAGAGACAAAGCGACACATCATCCAAGGATAATCAAGAGACAGAGTGACTCATCATCCAAGAATAGTGAGGAAACGAAGCGACACATCATCCAAGTATAGTGAAGAGTCAAAGTGACACACACTCATGGATAGTTAATAAACAAAGTGGCACACACTCACGGATATTCAAGATACAAAGCAACAAATTATCCAAGGATAGTCAAGAGACAAAGCGGCACACCATCCAAGGATAGTCAAGAGACAAAGCGACACACCATCCAAGGATAGTCAAGAGACAGAGTGACACACCATCCAAGGATAGTCAAGAGATCAAGTGACACATCATCCAAGGATAGTCAAGAGACAAAGCGACACATCATCCAAGGATAGTAAAGAGACAAAGTAACACACCATCCAAGGATAGTCAAGAGATAAAGCGACACATCATCCAAGTATAGTCAATAGACAGAGTGACACATCATCCAAGCATAGAGAAAAGACAAAGCGACATATCATCCAAGGATAGTAAGGAAACAAAGCGAAACATCATCCAAGGATAGTCAAGAGACAAAGTTACGCATCATCCAAGGATAGTGAGGAAACAAATCGACACATCATCCAAGGATAATCAAGAGACATAGCGACATATCATCCAAGGATAAACAAGAGACAGAGTGATTCATCATCCAAGGATAGTGAGGAAACGAAGCGACACATCATCCAAGTATAGTCAAGAGTCAAAGTGACACATCATCCAAGGATAGTCAAGAGACAAAGCGACACATCATATAAGGATAGTCAAGAGACAGAGCGACACATCATCCAAGGATAGTCAAGAGACAAAGAGGCACATCATCCAAGGATAGTCAACAGACAAAGCGACACACCATCCAAGAATAGTCAAGAGACAGAATGACACATCATCCAAGGATAGTCAAGAGATAAAGTGACACATCATCTAAGGATAGTCAAGAGATAAAGCGACACATCATCCAAATATAGTCAAGAGACAAAGCGACTCATCATCCAAGGATAGTCAACAGACAAAGTGACACACCATACAAGGATAGTCAAGAGACAAAGCGACACTTCATCCAAGGATGGTCAAGAGACAAAGCGACACATCATTCAAGGATAGTCAAGGGACAAAGTTACACATCATCCAAGGATAGTAAAGAGACACAGCGACACATCATCTAAAGATAGTCAAGAGACAGAACGACACATCATCCAAGGATGGTCAAGGGACAAAGTGACACATCATCTAAGGATAGTCAAGAGATAAAGTGACACATCATAAAAGAGACAAAGCGACACATAATCCAAGGATAGTAAAGAGACAAAGTTATACACCATCCAAGGGTAGTCAAGAGACAAAGTTATACACCATCCAAGGATAGTCAAGAGACAAAGCGACACATCATCCAAGGATAGTCAAGAGACAGAGTGACACATCATCCAAGGATAGTCAAAAGACAAAGCGACATATCATCCAAGGATAGTGAGGAAACAAAGCGACACATCATCCAAGGATAATCAAGAGACAAAGCGACATATCATCCAAGTATAATCAAGAGACAGAGATACACACCATCCAAGGATAATGAGGAAACGAAGCGACACATTATCCAAGGATAGTCAAGAGACAAAGCGACACATCATCCAAAGATAGTCAAGAGTCCGAAGGACACATCATCCAAGGATAGTGAGGAAACAAAGCGACACATCATCCAACCATACTCAAGAGACAAAGCAACACATCATCCAAGCATAATCAAGAGACAGAGTAACACATCATCCAAGGATAGTGAGGAAACAAAGCGACTCATCATCCAACGATAGTCAAGAGGCAAAGCGACACATCAACCAAGGATAGTCAAGAGACAAAGCGACACATCATCCAAGGATAATCAAGAGACTGAGTGACTCATCATCCAAGGATAGTGAGTAAAAACGAAGCGACACATCATCCAAGTATAGTCAAGAGTCAAAGTGACACACACTCAAGGATAGTTAATAAACAAAGTGACACACACTCACGGATAGTCAAGAGACAAAGCGACACATTATCCAAGGATAGTCAAGAGACAAAGCGGCACACCATCCAAGGATAGTCAAGAGACAAAGCGACACATCATCCAAGGATAGTCAAGAGACAAAGCGGCACACCATCCAAGGATAGTCAATAAACAGAATGACACATCATCCAAGGATAGTCAAGAGACAAAGCGACACACCATCCAAGGATAGTCAAGAGATAAAGCGACACATCATCCAAGGATAGTCAAGAGACAAAGCGACACATCATCCAAGGATAGTCAACAGACAAAGTGACACACCATACAAGGATAGTCAAGAGACAAAGCGATATATCATCCAAGGATGGTCAAGAGACAAAGCGACACATCATTCAAGGATAGTCAAGGGACAAAGTGAAACATCATCTAAGGATAGTCAAGAGATAAAGTGACACATCATCCAAGGATAGTCAAGAGACAAAGCGACACATCATCCAAGGAAAATAAAGAGACAAAGTGACACACCATCCAAGGATAGTCAAGAGACAAAGCGACACATCATCCAAGTATAGTGAAGAGACAGAGTGACGCATCATCCAAGGATAGTGAGGAAACAAATCGACACATCATCCAAGGATATTCAAGAGACAAAGCGACATATCATCCAAGGATAATCAAGAGACAGAGTTACACATCATCCAAGGATAGTGAGGAAACGAAGCGACACATCATCCAAGGATAGTCAAGAAACAAAGCGACACATCATCCAAAGATAGTCAAGAGTCCGAAGGACACATCATCCAAGGATAGTGAGGAAACAAAGCGACACATCATCCAACGATACTCAAGAGACAAAGCGACACATCATCCAAGCCTAATCAAGAGACAGAGTAACACATCATCCAAGGATAGTGAGGAAACAAAGCGACTCATCATCCAAGGATATTCAAGAGACAAAGCGACACATCATCCAAAGATAGTCAAGAGACAAAGCGACTAATCATCCAAGGATAGTCAACAGACAAAGTGACACACCATACAAGGATAGTCAAGAGACAAAGCGACACTTCATCCAAGGATGGTCAAGAGACAAAGCGACAAATCATTCAAGGATAGTCAAGGGACAAAGTTACACATCATCCAAGGATAGTAAAGAGACACAGCGACACATAATCTAAAGATAGTCAAGAGACAGAACGAAACATCATCCAAGGATGGTCAAGAGACAAAGCGACACATCATCCAAGGATAATCAAGAGACAGATTGACTCATCATCCAAGGATAGTGAGGAAACGAAGCGACACATCATCCAAGTATAGTGAAGAGTCAAAGTGACACACACTCACGGATAGTTAATAAACAAAGTGGCACACACTCAAGGATAGTCAAGAGACAAAGCGACAAATTATCGAAGGATAGTCAAGAGACAAAGCGGCACACCATCCAAGGATAGTCAAGAGACAAAGCGACACACCATCCAAGGATAGTCAAGAGAGAGAGTGACACACCATCCAAGGATAGTCAAGAGTTAAAGCGTCACACCATCCAAGGATAGTCAAGAGACAGAATGACACATCATCCAAGGATAGTCAAGAGATCAAGTGACACATCATCCAAGGATAGTCAAGAGACAAAGCGACACATTATCCAAGGATAGTCAAGAGACAAAGTGACACACCATCCAAGGATAGTCAAGAGACAAAGCGACACATCATCCAAGTATAGTCAAGAGACAGAGTGACACATCGTCCAAGCATAGTGAAAAGACAAAGCGACATATCATCCAAGGATAGTGAGGAAACAAAGCGAAACATCATCCAAGGATAGTCAAGAGACAAAGTTACGCATCATCCAAGGATAGTGAGGAAACAAATCGACACATCATCCAAGGATAATCAAGAGACATAGCGACATATCATCCAAGGATAAACAAGAGACAGAGTGACTCATCATCCAAGGATAGTGAGGAAACGAAGCGACACATCATCCAAGTATAGTCAAGAGTCAAAGTGACACATCATCCAAGGATAGTCAAGAGACAAAGCGACACATCATATAAGGATAGTCAAGAGACAGAGCGACACATCATCCAAGGATAGTCAAGAGACAAAGAGGCACATCATCCAAGGATAGTCAACAGACAAAGCGACACACCATCCAAGAATAGTCAAGAGACAGAATGACACATCATCCAAGGATAGTCAAGAGATTAAGTGACACATCATCTAAGGATAGTCAAGAGATAAAGCGACACATCATCCAAATATAGTCAAGAGACAAAGCGACTCATCATCCAAGGATAGTCAACAGACAAAGTGACACACCATACAAGGATAGTCAAGAGACAAAGCGACACTTCATCCAAGGATGGTCAAGAGAAAAGCGACACATCATTCAAGGATAGTCAAGGGACAAAGTTACACATCATCCAAGGATAGTAAAGAGACACAGCGACACATCATCTAAAGATAGTCAAGAGACAGAACGACACATCATCCAAGGATGGTCAAGGGACAAAGTGACACATCATCTAAGGATAGTCAAGAGATAAAGAGACACATCATAAAAGAGACAAAGAGACACATCATCCAAGGATAGTAAAGAGACAAAGTTATACACCATCCAAGGATAGTCAAGAGACAAAGTTATACACCATCCAAGGATAGTCAAGAGACAAAGCGACACATCATCCAAGGATAGTCAAGAGACAGAGTGACACATCATCCAAGGATAGTCAAAAGACAAAGCGACATATCATCCAAGGATAGTGAGGAAACAAAGCGACACATCATCCAAGGATAATCAAGAGACAAAGCGACATATCATCCAAGTATAATCAAGAGACAGAGTTACACACCATCCAAGGATAATGAGGAAACGAAGCGACACATTATCCAAGGATAGTCAAGAGACAAAGCGACACATCATCCAAAGATAGTCAAGAGTCCGAAGGACACATCATCCAAGGATAGTGAGGAAACAAAGCGACACATCATCCAACCATACTCAAGAGACAAAGCAACACATCATCCAAGCATAATCAAGAGACAGAGTAACACATCATCCAAGGATAGTGAGGAAACAAAGCGACTCATCATCCAACGATAGTCAAGAGGCAAAGCGACACATCAACCAAGGATAGTCAAGAGACAAAGCGACACATCATCCAAGGATAATCAAGAGACTGAGTGACTCATCATCCAAGGATAGTGAGGAAACGAAGCGACACATCATCCAAGTATAGTCAAGAGTCAAAGTGACACACACTCAAGGATAGTTAATAAACAAAGTGACACACACTCACGGATAGTCAAGAGACAAAGCGACACATTATCCAAGGATAGTCAAGAGACAAAGCGGCACACCATCCAAGGATAGTCAAGAGACAAAGCGACACATCATCCAAAGATAGTCAAGAGACAAAGCGGCACACCATCCAAGGATAGTCAATAAACAGAATGACACATCATCCAAGGATAGTCAAGAGACAAAGCGACACACCATCCAAGGATAGTCAAGAGATAAAGCGACACATCATCCAAGGATAGTCAAGAGACAAAGCGACACATCATCCAAGGATAGTCAACAGACAAAGTGACACACCATACAAGGATAGTCAAGAGACAAAGCGATATATCATCCAAGGATGGTCAAGAGACAAAGCGAAACATCATCCAAGGATAGTGAGGAAACAAATCGACACATCATCCAAGGATAATCAAGAGACATAGCGACATATCATCCAAGGAGAAACAAGAGACAGAGTGACTCATCATCCAAGGATAGTGAGGAAACGAAGCGACACATCATCCAAGTATAGTCAAGAGTCAAAGTGACACATCATCCAAGGATAGTCTAGAGACAAAGCGACACATCATATAACGATAGTCAAGAGACATAGCGACACATCATCCAAGGATAGTCAAGAGACAAAGCGGCACATCATCCAAGGATAGTCAACAGACAAAGTGACACACCATGCAAGGATAGTCAAGAGACAAAGCGACACACTATCCAAGGATATTCAAGAGACAGAGCGACACATCATCTAAGGATAGTCAAGAGATAAAGCGACACATCATCCAAAGATAGTCAAGAGACAAAGCGACTCATCATCCAAGGATAGTCAACAGACAAAGTGACACACCATACAAGGATAGTCAAGAGACAAAGCGACACTTCATCCAAGGATGGTCAAAAGACAAAGCGACACATCACTCAAGGATAGTCAAGGGACAAAGTTACACATCATCCAAGGATAGTAAACAGACACAGCGACACATCATATAAAGATAGTCAAGAGACAGAACGACAACTCATCCAAGGATGGTCAAGAGACAAAGCGACACATCATTCAAGGATAGTCAAGGGACAAAGTGACACATCATCTAAGGATAGTCAAGAGATAAAGTGACACATCATACAAGGAGAGTCAAGAGACAAAGCGACACATCATCCAAAGATAGTCATCAGTCCGAAGGACACATCATCCAAGGATAGTGAGGAAACAAAGCGACACATCATCCAACGATATTCAAGAGACAAAGCGACACATCATCCAAGGATAGTCAAGGGACAAAGTGACGCATCATTTAAGGATAGTCAAGAGATAAAGTGACACATCATCCAAGGAGAGTCAAGAGACAAAGCGACACATCATCCAATGATAGTAAAAAGAAAAAGTGACACACCATCCAAGGACAGTCAAGAGACAAAGCGACACATCATCCAAGGATAGTCAAGAGACAGAGTGACACATCATCCAAGGATGGTCAAGAGACAAAGCGAAACATCATCCAAGGATAGTCAAGAGACAAAGTTACGCATCATCCAAGGATAGTGAGGAAACAAATCGACACATCATCCAAGGATAATCAAGAGACATAGCGACATATCATCCAAGGAGAAACAAGAGACAGAGTGACTCATCATCCAAGGATAGTGAGGAAACGAAGCGACACATCATCCAAGTATAGTCAAGAGTCAAAGTGACACATCATCCAAGGATAGTCTAGAGACAAAGCGACACATCATATAAGGATAGTCAAGAGACATAGCGACACATCATCCAAGGATAGTCAAGAGACAAAGCGGCACATCATCCAAGGATAGTCAACAGACAAAGTGACACACCATGCAAGGATAGTCAAGAGACAAAGCGACACACTATCCAAGGATATTCAAGAGACAGAGCGACACATCATCTAAGGATAGTCAAGAGATAAAGCGACACATCATCCAAAGATAGTCAAGAGACAAAGCGACTCATCATCCAAGGATAGTCAACAGACAAAGTGACACACCATACAAGGATAGTCAAGAGACAAAGCGACACTTCATCCAAGGATGGTCAAAAGACAAAGCGACACATCATTCAAGGATAGTCAAGGGACAAAGTTACACATCATCCAAGGATAGTAAACAGACACAGCGACACATCATATAAAGATAGTCAAGAGACAGAACGACAACTCATCCAAGGATGGTCAAGAGACAAAGCGACACATCATTCAAGGATAGTCAAGGGACAAAGTGACACATCATCTAAGGATAGTCAAGAGATAAAGTGACACATCATACAAGGAGAGTCAAGAGACAAAGCGACACATCATCCAAAGATAGTCATCAGTCCGAAGGACACATCATCCAAGGATAGTGAGGAAACAAAGCGACACATCATCCAACGATATTCAAGAGACAAAGCGACACATCATCCAAGGATAATCAAGAGACAGAGTAACATATCATACAAGGATGGTGAGGAAACAAAGCGACTTATCATCCAAGGATAGTCAAGAGACAAAGCGACACATCAACCAAGGATAGTCAAGAGACAAAGAGACACATCATCCAAGGATAGTCAAGAAACAGAGTGACTCATCATCCAAGGATAGTGAGGAAACGAAGCGACACATCATCCAAGTATAGTCAAAAGACAAAGCGACACATCATATAAGTATAGTCAAGAAACAGAGCGACACATCATCCAAGGATAGTCAAGATACAAAGCGGCACATCATCCAAGTATAGTCAACAGACAATGTAACACACCATTCAAGGATAGTCAAGAGACAAAGCGACACACTATCCAAGGATAGTCAAGAGACAGAGCGACACATCATCCAAGGATAGTCAAGAGATAAAGTGACACATCATCTAAGGAGAGTCAAGAGATAAAGCGACACATCATCCAAGGATAGTCAAGAGACAAAGCGATTCATCATCCAAGGATAGTCAACAAACAAAGTGACACACCATACAAGGATAGTCAAGAGACAAAACGACACTTCATCCAAGGATGGTCAAGAGACAAAGCGACACATCATTCAAGGTTAGTCAAGGGACAAAGTTACACATCGTCCAAGGATAGTCAAGAGACACAGCGACACATCATCTAAAGATAGTCAAGAGACAGAACGACACATCATCCAAGGATAGTCAAGAGGCAAAGTGACACACACTCAAGGATAGTTAATAAACAAAGTGAAACACACTCACGTATAGTCAAGAGACAAAGCGACACATTATCCAAGGATAGTCAAGGGACAAAGTGACGCATCATTTAAGGATAGTCAAGAGATAAAGTGACACATCATCCAAGGAGAGTCAAGAGACAAAGCGACACATCATCCAATGATAGTAAAAAGAAAAAGTGACACACCATCCAAGGACAGTCAAGAGACAAAGCGACACATCATCCAAGGATAGTCAAGAGACAGAGTGACACATCATCCAAGGATAGTCAAAAGACAAAGCAACACATCATCCAAGGATAGTGAGGAAACAAATTGACACACCATACAAGGATAGTCAAGAAACAAAGCGACACATCATCCAAGGATGGTCAAGAGACAAAGCGACACATCATTCAAGGATAGTCAAGGGACAAAGTGACGCATCATTTAAGGATAGTCAAGAGACAAAGCGACACATCATCCAATGATAGTAAAAAGAAAAAGTGACACACCATCCAAGGACAGTCAAGAGACAAAGCGACACATCATCCAAGGATAGTCAAGAGACAGAGTGACACATCATCCAAGGATAGTCAAAAGACAAAGCAACACATCATCCAAGGATAGTGAGGAAACAAAGCGACACATCATCCAAGGATATTCAAGAGACAAAGCGACACATTATCCAAGGATAATCAAAAGAGAGAGTTACACATCATCCAAGGATAGTGAGGAAACAAAGCGACACATCATCCAAGGATAGTCAAGAGACAGAGTGACGCATCATACAAGTATAATGAGGAAACAAAGCGACACATCATCCAAGGATAATCAAGAGACATAGCGACATATCATCCAAGGGTAATCAAGAGACAGAGTGACACATCATCCAAGGATAGTGAGGAAAGGAAGCGACACATCATCCAAGGATAGTCAACAGACAAAGTGATACACCATGCAAAGATAGTCAAGAGACAAAGCGACACATCATCCAAGGATAGTCAAGAGATAAAGTGACTCATCATCTAAGGATAGTCAAGAGAAAAAGCGACACATCATCCAAATATAGTCAAGAGACAAAGCGACTCATCATCCAAGGATAGTCAACAGACAAAGTGACACACCATACAAGGATAGTCAAGAGACAAAGCGACACTTCATCCAAGGATGGTCAAGAGAAAAAGCGACACATCATTCAAGGATAGTCAAGGGACAAATTTACAAATCATCCAAGGATAGTAAAGAGACACAGCGACACATCATCTAAAGATAGTCAAGAGACAGAACGACACATCATCCAAGGATGGTCAAGGGACAAAGTGACACATCATCTAAGGATAGTCAAGAGATAAAGTGACACATCATAAAAGGATAGTCAAGAGACAAAGCGACACATCATCCAAGGATAGTAAAGAGACAAAGTTATACAACATCCAAGGATAGTCAAGAGACAAAGCGACACATCATCCAAGGATAGTCAAGAGAAAGAGTGACACATCATCCAAGGATAGTCAAAAGACAAAGCGACATATCCTCCAAGGATTGTGAGGAAACAAAGCGACACATCATCCAAGGATAATCAAGAGACAAAGCGACATATCATCCAAGTATAATAAAGAGACAGAGTTACACATCATCCAAGGATAATGAGGAAACGAAGCGACACATTATCCAAGGATAGTCAAGAGACAAAGCGACACATCATCCAAAGATAGTTAAGAGTCCGAAGGACACATCATCCAAGGATAGTGAGGAAACAAAGCGACACATCATCCAACGATACTCAAGAGACAAAGCAACACATCATCCAAGCATAATCAAGAGACAGAGTAACACATCATCCAAGGATAGTGAGGAAACAAAGCGACTCATCATCCAACGATAGTCAAGAAGCAAAGCGACACATCAACCAAGGATAGTCAAGAGACAAAGCGACACATCATCCAAGGATAATCAAGAGACAGAGTGACTCATCATCCAAGGATAGTGAGGAAACGAAGCGACACATCATCCAATTATAGTCAAGAGTCAAAGTGACACACACTCAAGGATAGTTAATAAACAAAGTGACACACACTCACGGATAGTCAAGAGACAAAGCGACACACCATCCAAGGATAGTCAAGAGACAAAGCGACACATCATCCAAGGATAGTCAAGAGACAAAGCGGCACACCATCCAAGGATAGTCAAGAAACAGAATGACACATCATCCAAGGATAGTCAAGAGACAAAGCGACACACCATCAAAGGATAGTCAAGAGATAAAGCGACACATCATCCAAGGATAGTCAAGAGACAAAGCGACACATCATCCAAGGATAGTCAACACACAAAGTGACACACCTTACAAGGATAGTCAAGAGACAAAGCGACATATCATCCAAGGATGGTCAAGAGACAAAGCGGCACACCATCCAAGGATAGTCAAGAGACAAAGCGACACATCATCCAAGGATAGTCAAGAAACAAAGCGGCACACCATCCAAGGATAGTCAAGAAACAGAGTGACACACCATCCAAGGATAGTCAAGAGACAAAGCGACACACCATCCAAGGATAGTCAAGAGACAGAATGACACATCATCCAAGGATAGTCAAGAGATAAAGTGACACATCATCTAAGGATAGTCAAGAGATAAAGCGACACATCATCCAAGGATAGTCAAGAGACAAAGCGACACATCTTCCAAGGATAGTCAACAGACAAAGTGTCACACCATACAAGGATAGTCAAGAGACAAAGCGACATATCATCCAAGGATGGTCAAGAGACAAAGCGACACATCATTCAAGGATAGTCAAGGGACAAAGTGACACATCATCTAAGGATAGTCAAGAGACAAAGCGACACATCATCCAAGGATAGTAAAGAGACAAAGTGACACACCATCCAAGGATAGTCAAGAGACAAAGCGACACATCATCCAAGTATAGTCAAGAGACAGAGTGACACATCATGCAAGGATAGTGAAAAGAAAAAGCGACATATCATCAAAGTATAGTGAGGAAACAAAGCGACACATCATCCAAGGATAGTCAAGAGACAGAGTGACGCATCATCCAAGGATAGTGAGGAAACAAATCGACACATCATCCAAGGATAATCAAGAGACAAAGCGACATATCATCCAAGGATAATCAAGAGACAGAGTGACACATCATACAAGGATAGTGAGGAAACAAAGCGACTCATCATCCAAGGATAGTCAAGAGACAAAGCGACACATCATATAAGGATAGTCAAGAAACAGAGCGACACATCATCCAAGGATAGTCAAGATACAAAGCGGCACATCATCCAAGGATAGTAAACAGACAAAGTGACACACCATCCAAGGATAGTCAAGAGACAAAAACGACACACTATCCAAGGAGAGTCAAGAGACAGAGCGACACATCATCCAATGATAGTCAAGAGATAAAATGACACATCATCTAAGGATAGTCAACAGATAAAGCGACACATTATCCAAGGATAGTCAAGAGACAAAGCGACTCATCATCCAAGGATAGTCAACAGACAAAGTGACACACCATACAAGGATAGTCAAGAGACAAAGCGACACTTTATCCAAGGATGGTCAAGAGACAAAGCGACACATCATTCAAGGATAGTCAAGGGACAAAGTTACACATCATCCAAGGATAGTCAAGAGACACAGCGACACATCATCTAAAGATAGTCAAGAGACAGAACGACACATCATCCAAGGATAGTCAAGAGGCAAAGTGACACACACTCAAGGATAGTTAATAAACAAAGTGAAACACACTCACGTATAGTCAAGAGACAAAGCGACACATTATCCAAGGGTAGTCAACAGACAAATTGACACACCATACAAGGATAGTCAAGAAACAAAGCGACACATCATCCAAGGATGGTCAAGAGACAAAGCGACACATCATTCAAGGATAGTCAAGGGACAAAATGACGTATCAGTTAAGTATAGTCAAGAGAAAAAGTGACACACCATCCAAGGATAGTCAAGAGACAAAGCGACACATCATCCAAGGATAGTGAGGAAACAAAGCGACACATCATCCAAGGATAATCAAGAGACAAAGCGACACATCATCCAAGGATAATCAAAAGAGAGAGTTACACATCATCCAAGGATAGTGAGGAAACAAAGCGACACATCATCCAAGGATAGTCAAGAGACAGAGTGACGCATCATACAAGGATAGTGAGGAAACAAAGCGATACATCATCCAAGGATAATCAAGAGACAAAGCGACATATCATCAAAGGGTAATCAAGAGACATAGTGACTCATCATCCAAGGATAGTGAGGAAACGAAGCGACTCATCATCCAAGGATAGTTAAGAGACAAAGTGACACATCATCCAAGGATAGTCAAGAGACAAAGCGACACATCATCCAAATATATAATCAAGAGACAGAACGACACATCATCCAAGGATAGTCAAGAGGCAAAGTGACACAAACTCAAAGATAGTTAATAAACAATGTGACACACACTCACGGATAGTCAAGAGACAAAGCGACACATTATTTAAGGATAGTCAAGGAACAAAGCGGCACACATTCCAAGGATAGTCAAGAGACAGAGCGACCCATCGTCCAAGGATAGTCAAGAGACAAAGTGACACACCATCCAAGGATAGTCAAGAGACAAAGCTACACACCATTCAAGGATAGTCAAGAGACAGAGTGACACATCATCCAAGGATAGTCAAGAGATAAAGTGACACATCATCTAAGGATAATCAGGAGATAAAGCGACACATCATCCAAGGATAGTTAAGAGACAAAGCGACACATCATCCAAGGATAGTCAAGAGAAAAAGTGCACACCTTACAAGGATACTCAAGACACAAAGCGACACATCATCCAAGGATAGTCAAGAGACAAAGTGACACACCATCCAAGGATAGTCAAGAGACAAAGCGACACATCATCCAAGGATAGTCAAGAGACAGAGTGACACATCATCCAAGGATAGTCAAAAGACAAAGCGACACATCATCCAAGGATAGTGAGGAAACAAAGCGACACATCATCCAAGGATAGTCAAGAGACAAAGCGACACATCGTCCAATGATAATCAAGAGAGAGGGTGACACATCATCCAAGGATAGTGAGGAAACAAAGCGACATATCATACAAGGATAGTCAAGAGACAGAGTGACACATAATCCTAGGATAGTGAGGAAACAAAGCGACACATCATCCAAGGATAATCAAGAGACAAAGCGACACATCATCCAAGGATAATCAAGAGACAGATTGATACATCATCCAAGGATAGTGAGGAAACGAAGCGACACATCATTCAAGTATAGTCAAGACACAAAGTGACACATCATCCAAGGATAGTCAAGAGACAAAGCGACACATCATATTAGGATAGTCAAGAGACAGAGCGACACTTCATCCAAGGATAGTCAAGAGATAAAGTGGCACATCATCCAAGGATAGTCAAGAGTCAAACCGACTCATCATCCAAGGATATTCAAGAGACAAAGTGACACATCATCCAAGGATAGTCAGGAAACAAAGTGACATATCATCCAAGGATAGTCAAGAGACAAAGTGGCACATCATTCATGGATAGTCAAGAGACAAAATGACACATCATCCAAGGATAGTCAAGAGACAAAGTGACACATCATCCAAGGATAGTCAAGAGACAAAGCGAAACATCATCCAAAGATAGTCAAGAGACAGACCGACACATCATCCAAGGATAGTGAGGAAACAAAGCGACACATCATCCTAGGATAGTCAAGAGACAAAGCGACACATCATCCAAGGATAATCCAGAGACAGAGTTACACATCATCCAAGGATAGTTAGGAAACAAATCGACACATTATCCAAGGATAATCAAGAGACAAAGCGACACATCATCCAATGATAGTCAAGAGACAAAGCGTCACATCATCCAAGGATAATCAAGAGACAGAGTGACACATCATCCAATATAGTGAGGAAACGAAGCGACACATCATCCAAGGATAGTCAAGAGACAAAGTGACACATCATCCAAGGATAGTCAAGAGACAAAGCGACACATCATATAATGATAGTCTTGAGACAGAGCGACACTTCTTTCAAGGATAATCAAGAGACAAAGTGGCACATCATCCAAGGATAATCAAGAGACAGATTGACACATCATCCAAGGATAGTGAGGAATCGAAGCGACACATCATTCAAGTATAGTCAAGACACAAAGTGACACATCATCCAAGGATAGTCAAGAGAGAAAGCGACACATCATATAATGATAGTCTTGAGACAGAGCGACACTTCTTTCAAGGATAATCAAGAGACAAAGTGACACATCATCCAAGGATAGTCAAGAGACAAAGCGACACATCATCCAAAGATAGTCAAGAGACAGAACGACACATCATCCAAGGATAGTGAGGAAACAAAGCGACACATCATCCAAGGATAGTCAAGAGACAAAGCGACACATCATCCAAGGATAATCCAGAGACAGAGTAACACATCATCCAAGGATAGTTAGGAAACAAATCGACACATTATCCAAGGATAATCAAGAGACAAAGCGACACATCATCCAATGATAGTCAAGAGACAAAGCGTCACATCATCCAAGGATAATCAAGAGACAGAGTGACACATCATCCAATATAGGGAGGAAACGAAGCGACACATCATCCAAGGATAGTCAAGAGACAAAGTGACACATCATCCAAGGATAGTCAAGAGACAAAGCGACACATCATATAATGATAGTCTTGAGACAGAGCGACACTTCTTTCAAGGATAATCAAGAGACAAAGTGGCACATCATCCAATGATAGTCAAGAGACAAACCGACTCATCATCCAAGGATAGTCAAGAGACAAAGTGACACATCATCCAAGGATAGTCAGGAAACAAAGTGACACATCATCCAAGGATAGTCAAGAGACAAAGTGACACATCATCCATGGATAGTCAAGAGACAAAATGACACATCATCTAAGGTTAATCAAGAGACAAAGTGACACATCATCCAAATATAGTCAAGAGACAGAACGACACGTCATCCAAGGATAGTCAAGAGGCAAAGTGACACACACTCAATGATAGTTAATAAACAAAGAGTGACACACACTCACGGATAGTCAAGAGACAAAGCGACACATCAATCAAAGATAGTCAAGAGACAAAGAGACACACACTCATGGATAATCAAGAGACAAAGCGACACATCATCCAAGGATAGTCAAGAGACAAAGTAAGACGCACCAAAGGAGAGTAGATTAAATAGGAAAAGTGAGACTCACCCCAGTAGAGCTAAGTCGAAGCAGTCGACATCGTCCAGTACGGGATGGGCGTCGTACTTTTTGTAGCCCCCAACGACGAACAAGTAGTCGTGGTAGACGGCCGCCGCGATGCCCGTCCTACCGCCGGACCTCATGGAGGTCAGCGCCGACCACGTGTCCTTGCTACTGTCGTACCTCTCGATCATGCTGACATGTCTAGGTGGACGAACACGTAGATGTACATGGTTGCAAAAAACAACGAAATATATTCTTGCATTAATCAGTAGGCGTGTGCGTGCGTGTGTGTGCGTGCGTGAGTGTGTGTGTCTGTGTGTCTGTATGCTTGTGTGCATGTGTGCATGTGTGTATGTGCGTGTATATGGAAGGACGGATCCACAAAGAGTAGGTTAGGGGGCCTAAAACCTCCAAATGCACCCACCCCTTGAGGTTCGCCAAAAAATACTGGCGGCCGAACCAAATTAATATTGTGTGGGCTGAGCGGGAGCTTCAGCATGACTCCGCTGTCGGATTCTGACTGTTGAAGATTTTTCCACCGGATTTTCAGCATCACTCCGCTGTCGCACTGTCGGATCCTATCATCAGAAAACGGGGGGTGGGGGTGCTGTTGAACATTTTGCGCGGCGACGTACACAATTTTCGATGGTCTTGGGGAACGTAACGAGGGCACATTTAATAAGTTTAGGGGGCACGCCGCTCTAGCGCAGGCATACCGCGACCAAATTCCAAAAGTCTAGGGAGCACGTGTCCTCAGTTCCCTACGTGGAGCCTATGGTATGTGTGAGTAAGCGATGTGTTCGATAGTTTATTGTCAAACATGCTAACGTCTCGGACGAGGGCCCAAGTGGCACAAAGGCCCACTTTCATGTTCGGTAAATCCAACAACTATCCCTTCTAACTTACTTGTTGTTCTCGTCCTCACCGCCGACGGCATACAGAAGGTCTCCGTCGACAAGCAGGACGAAGTAGGCCCGGCACTGCAGCATTGACGTGGCCTGAACCCACAGGTCTTCGGCTGGGTCGTAGATGTTGACGGAGTTTGTCACATAGCCCAATTGCTCCGGGTGTGTGTTGTCGTACACGCAGCCACCTGACGAAGAAACAAGCACTCTACACGATGCAACCTTGGCAAACAAACATATATAGCAAACAAACATCTTCGTAGGGATCTGGTCTCGCTTATCAGACTCGATGGCTTTCGCGAATTCGGCGAGTCTGACACCAAATGCGTGCTTTAATTGTTACCGCCGTCGGGTGGCATCACGTATAAGCATACACGCAGCCACCCAGCGGCAATAAACTAACGAACACATCATGGAAGCAGCTGTATTACAGAAAGCAGCAAGTGCCGATATGAATCTGTCAGGAACCTTTACTGAAGAAGAAATGGCAACGGAACTGAAGCAACTGAAAAGCGAAAAAGCCGGCTGACCTGATGGAGCTCATCATTAATGCTGGAAGTAAAACGACCAACTGGCTAAAAATATTCCTATCAACGTGCATGACCAGAAACAAGATATTAAAGCTATGGAGACGAGCGGCTGTAGTGGCTGTCCCAAAGCTAAACAAACCCAAGGATGACCCCAAGAGTTATATGTCAATATCTCTCCTCTGCATTCCGTACAAGATCCTCGAAAGACTCATATATGGCCGCATCGAGCCAATCGTCGATCCGCAACTACCAAACGAACAAGCTGGCTTCTGACGCGGAAGGTCGACAACAGATCAAGTGGCTCTTCTACCACAAGACATAGAAGACAGTTTCCAAGCCAACGAAAAAGCTGTTGCCATATTCGTAGATCTAACAGCTCCATATGGCACCGTATATGGCACCGAGGCTTGCTAGTCAAGCTACTGCAGACCCTACCAGATAAACGAATGGTCAGCTTCATCATGCAAATGATTTCCAACCGAAGCTTTGTAATGAAGACCAGCGATGGACAGTGAAGCAGACTCAGATGACTAAAGAATGGTGTTCCACAAGGTTCTGTCCTAGCACCACTTCTCTTCAATATCTACATCTACGATCTGCCTGAAACAACTTCACAGAAGTACGGATATGCGGATACGTTGCAATCCTTCTGAGGCACAAGCAGTGGACCCACATAGAGGCTGTCTCACACAAGACATGATCATCCTCTCCACCTACCTGAAACAATGCCAACTGGAACTCATGCAATGAGAAGAAAACGGTCTTTGCCGTTTTCCATCTGTACAACAAAGAAGGTAAACGTGAAATGGATGTGTTTGTGAATAATACACGTCTCGTCTGTCGAGCAGCCTCTACATACCTGGGCATCACACTAGACCGGTCACGGACTTACAAGCAACACCTGAACAAACTTAAGCGCAAAGGTAGCATCACGTGGAGTACTGATACGCCGACTTGCTGGCACCACTTGGGGAGCAAGTACAAAGACAGTATGCACCTCCACCTTGGCGTAAGTGTATGCGCCAGCCGACTACTATGCACCAGTGTGGTGCAGGAGTGCACCCACATCAACAGTAGACACCAGCAATAACAGCTCCCTACGAGACGCCACTGGATGCCTGAGACCAGCCAGAGTGGAACAACTATCTGCGCTCGCAGGCATTGCGCCTCCGACACTACGAAGACAGGCAGCTGTGCTGGCCCCGACCAGACGTGCAGGAAACTCGACCATCTGCTTTATAAACAGCATCTGCTCAGAAAAAGCTGAGTTACTACAGCGCCTGAAGTCACGACACCCTATCAACAGCCAAGCACACGAACTTATATAAATGGTTGGGCCCAAGTGAAACAACGGCACACCAGGTAACAGCAAAATGGAGAGAGAAGTGGCTGTTAAAACCTACCTCCCTACATAAGTTCATTCCAAAACCATCTGTGCACAGTGGTGGTTTCGAACTCCCACGAAAGGCGCGAACAAAGCTGAACCGCCAGCGGGAGTCGCAAGATTCAAAGCGTCTGTGTCTAGTTGGGGACAATGTGAAAGCATTGAATGTGAATGTGGTGCGGACCAACAACGAGCAGACCACATTATCAGCCACTGCACTCCCTACGGTGCTCCAAACGGCGAGACTGGCACCGCAGCACTGAAACTAGCGACCCGCGAGTGGCTGCTCGACAACACTTGTGATATAATTTGAGTCCTTGTTTTGTGAATAAGGCGTCATCAGGTCGGCCGTCTGTGGAACGTAAGGTGTCAACAGGTCGGTCGTCTGTAGAACATAAGGCGTCAACAGGTTGGCAGTCTATGGAACATAAGGCGTCAGTAGGTCGGCCGTTTGTGGAACATAAGTCGTCAACAGATCGGTCATCTAAGTAACATAAGGCGTCAACAGGTTGGTCGTCTGTGGAACATAATGCGTCAACAGGTCGATCGTCTGTGGAACATAATGCGTCAACAGGTCGATCGTCCGTGGAACATAATGCGTCAACAGGTCGATCGTCTGTGGAACATAATGCGTCAACAGGTCGATCGTCTGTGGAACATAATGCGTCAACAGGTCGATCGTCTGTGGAACATAATGCGTCAACAGGTCGATCGTCTGTGGAACATAAGGCGTCAACAGGTCGATCGTCTGTGGAACATAATGCGTCAACAGGTCGGCCGTCTGTGGAACATAAGGCGTCAACAGGTCGATCGTCCGTGGAACATAAGGCGTCAACAGGTCGGCCGTCTGTGGAACATAATGCGTCAACAATCCGGCCGTCTGTGGAACATAATGCGTCAACAGGGCGATCGTCTGTGGAACATAATGCGTCAACAGGTCGATCGTCTGTGGAACATAAGGCGTCAACAGGTCGATCGTCTGTGGAACATAATGCGTCAACAAGTCGGCCGTCTGTGGAACATAAGGCGTCAACAGGTCGATCGTCCGTGGAACATAAGGCGTCAACAGGTCGGCCGTCTGTGGAACATAATGCGTCAACAGGTCGGCCGTCTGTGGAACATAATGCGTCAACAGGTCGATCGTCTGTGGAACATAAGGCGTCAACAGGTCGATCGTCCGTGGAACATAAGGCGTCAACAGGTCGGCCGTCTGTGGAACATAATGCGTCAACAGGTCGGCCGTCTGTGGAACATAATGCGTCAACAGGTCGATCGTCCGTGGAACATAAGGCGTCAACAGGTCGGCCGTCTGTGGAACATAAGTTGTCAACAGGTCGATCGTCCGTGGAACATAATGCGTCAACAGGTCGGCCGTCTATGGAACATAAGGTGTCAACAGGTCGGCCCTCTGTAGAACATAAGGCGTCAACAGGTCGATCGTCTATGTAACATAAGGCATCAACAGGTCGGCCGTCTGTGGAACATAAGGCGTCAACTGGTCGGCCGTCTGTGGACCATAAGGCGTCATTCAAAGCGTCATTCACTAAGATTCTTGTGAATTCATAAACCCGATTTTGCTCTTTAAAATCGATTTCGCTACTTTACGATGAATTTGTACACTGAAAACTGTCAACACGAAGACGAGCCACCGATACGTGCCACCGGGACGTGCCACCGGGACGAGCCACCCGGACGTGCCACCGGAACACTTTCACCGGTGTCACACAAATAGTCTCCTCACTGATGCTTTTTGCTTCTTGGAACCTCCTTAGATTTAACAACAGATTCTTTTTAATGCTGGATTCTGCTGATGAGCACATTATGTTAGTGACGCGCTGAGGCGGTGTAGGAGCAGTGTTCGAGACCGTCAAACATTTCGTCGGGCCGGTAATTTAGAAAAAGTGCCGTCCCGCAAGACCGGCAGAATTTGTAAAAGACATAATGGAACACTTGTCTAGATTCCGGGCCAACCTCAATTTCGTCATTATAACTACACGTTTGCCAAAATTTCTAAATTTGATACCTTAGTGGTTTAGTTCTATCAGTCAAGATTATCCCAGGCATATTTATATTACGAAAATATTGCGTCTTAACACACTTTTGAGGCCCAAAGAGCGACCCGATTTGCGCCAGTAGGCGCCGCTGCGGCCGCGCGTTACCGCAGTGAGCGATATAACAGCGTATGTTGTTGCAAACCGGGTTGCTCTTTGGGCTTCAAAAGTGCGCTAAGACACGATATTTTTGTAACCATGCATGGAATGATGGTGAATAATGGCAATAAAACATGAGGTATAAAATTAGGCAAAAATGTAGTTATAACGACGAAGTTGAGGTGGGCGCGGATACTAGACAAGCGCCAACAATAGTGAAATTTGTGTACTATCGAACTGGAAATTTAACGTAAGTATGGTACAAAAACACGTTGGAAAACAATAAAATGTCAAGCTGACCAAATCTGGATTCTGCTGATAGATCGATTGAGTTTAGTTTCGTAGTGCTGGCACAGTGAAACGAGTGAAGAGTTCGAAACCGCATGAAGCCATCCACAGTGTCAGCTATCATCACCGTCCTGGATTCACCCGACATGGCTGACTTCAAACCCATATCCGCTATCCATCTGTGGAATACATCTGGCGCAAGGATGCCCAACTTCAAATCCGAGTTGGACTCGGACAGTGAGTCACTGTCTGAGTTCAACTCGGATTCAGCTGGAGTCACTGTCAGTGACTGGAGCGAATGTTGCTTAGAGCCTGACAGTGCCGCCGCTCATGCACATGACGGCAACAGTTCAGAGTAGACCCCTGCAGACATTCATGTTGTAGTGTTTGTTGTAATTTGCAAAATTGATGTTTTTCTGTCAACAATAAACTGTTGCCTCTGTTGTTATTTTCTATTCGCTGGTTCATTAATGTGAGTATCGTAAATATGCAGGAATATGAGGATAGACTAGTATATTAATAATTACCACGCATTATAGCTGCAAATGTATATAGGCCTACTCGTGTAATTATGATAATATTTGGACCACCAATTTTTGTGTGGGACCACCAATTTAAAAAAAGTTAAGGTCCGATTGACCACCAACTTTTCAACTAAGGTGTATAGAGGCAGTGAGGCGGGTGGACTCACCGACGACGATAAGTCTGCCGTCGCTAAGAGCGGCGACGCCGTGGTGGTGGGTGGAGCCGTCGAGGGTCGTCACGGGCCTCCATTCCTCTGTCCCCGTGTGCAGGTGCAGCACGCTACGGCCGGGCGCGTGCGAGTCGAGGTTCTGCAGGTTGACGCCGCCCACGCACACGACCGTCGGACACGCGACACGCCGGCATCTCGCGGTCTTGCTCCGGCCTTCCACGGCCTTACTCCGGCCTTCCACCGCCTTGTTCTGACCTTCCACGGCCTTGCTCTGATCTTCCACGGCCTTGCTGTTGTTCGACACGTTCCAGTCAAACTGCCAGCATGTATTCATAATAAATTGCGTTTACGATTATAGTCCCCCACAACATTAATATTGTTGTACTGAATCGGGAACACTGATAACGGTTGGGGTCCACATAAACCCTGATGCTTACACAGCGTCCATTACAATAACAACTTTGTAATTATATTACAAATTAGTATCTTTGATTGAATTAGTTCAAATGCGTGGGATGAGAAGTACAATTATAGGTTAATCATAGTGATTATGTTATAATGAAAACGAACGATAAGCTAGTTGATGTCATGTTGTTGAATACATATGCACGACGCACTCTCTGTCTCTCTCTTTCTCTGTCCCTCTGTCTCTCTCTTTCTCTGTCCCTCTGTCTGTCTGTCTGTCTGTCTGTCTGTCTCTCTCTCTCTCTCTCTCTCTCTCTCTCTCTCTCTCTCTCTCTCTCTCTCTCTCTCTCTCTCTCTCTCTCTCTCTCTCTCTCTCTCTCTCTCTCTCTCTCTCTCTCTCTCTCTCTCTCTCTCTCTCTCTCTCACACACACACACACACACACACACACACACACACACACACACACACACACACACACACACACACACACACACACACACACACACACACACACAAACACCCACACACAAACACGCACACGCACACGCACACGCACACGCACACGCACACGCACACGCACACGCACACACACTGGCGCCGTGTTCAACCACGTGATACGCTAAGAGTGCTTACGTCAGAGAACGCTGTGGATGGACATGGACATAACACGGGCGCTCACCCTAAGTCTAGCCTCGATGGGTTGAGTGTGATGAGACAAGATCATGGGCTCCACGGAGCCACTAAAGCCAGAGCCTGACGGAAAGTTTGTCGATTGGTGTGATCGTTTGTATGAAACAGACGAGACCAAAGGCTCCACGAGGACCGAAGAGTTCGACTGGTTTGTTGATTGGTGTGATGCCTTTTGTCGTAAGGATGGCTCCGGCGTGTCGTGAGTGACCGGTTTCTGAGACTCCTTCGTTCTGCGTTGCACGTTTAACTGTTCACTCGCCTTGTGTGTCTCTGCCGGCGGCTGGGGTGAGCGGGGATGGCGTGGGCCCAGACGGGCGAAACGTTGTGACAACTGACTGCCATAACAGTGCAGTGCGTGGAACCTGCCAAACACGAGCGTAAAGTGTCACGGAATTCGAATTCTGTCAGGCCGGAAACAACCTAATTATAAGTTACTAGCCGAGTTACCCAGCGTTACCCGGAGAAAAAGGTAGTCATATGTATATGACCCCCGAAATCGCCATCGCCCCGGACGAATTTCCCAAAAAATCAAAATCTACGAACCACCCGAACCGGGCCCGCTAGATCACCTACCACAAAATGCCATCCACAAACATGCAAAACTAACGGAGATAAGTGCCATTTTTAAATTGTGACCCCCAAGATCTCCACCCCGGACGAATTCCGAAAAACAACTATGATAACATCATCCACATAATTGCATGATCTGTACTTCGGTAACTTGCGAAGATGCCTAGCCTCGGTGAAACTGCAAGTAGTGTGTTGCTACAGCTCTAAGAGAAAAGGTGTGACCCACCTTAAACAGTAAACATACGTTCTAGGCCTACAGTCATTACAGTCTAGTTTGTCCGACGGTTTCATGAATACTAAATAACAAATTCGAAGGAATAGGTTGCTTTCTATCAGTGTAATGGATTACTCAACAGAAATGGCGACTCACTTGTATGCGTCCGACAGACGGCGCTGACACTCGAGGTCTTGGAAGATGTAGTCGACGGCCTCGACCTTGGTTACGAGATCGTCGGGCGAGATGAGAGACAGCCGCACGAGCTGCATGAGTGCCGGCGTGTGCACCATGCGACTTCGTCTGTCGTGGTCTACCCAACGCACAACCGCCGCAAACACCTCCAGCTCGCAGGCGACCTAAACAGGAAGGGGCACCGAGCAGGCTGGTGAAAAGTTTCTTGATAGACGTTACTGTTACCATAAGATGGATTCTCAGCGATGTCACAAATTCCTTCCAAAACTCAGAAGTACCGTTGCACTATAGCGACCTATGGAGAATGCACTCACACTTCAAACCAACGGAACCTGCTGCTCTAATTATAATATGATGATTCAAACACAAATCCAACAGTATCATGATGCATCTCTTCAAAAGTCACTATGAACTGGTCAAAGGCAATGGACTCTCTTAAACACGTAGCTTGTTCGTCACACACACGGAATTTAAATCAACAACCCATCTAGGCAGTTTGGAAAATTATTAAAGACATTTCTGTTCTCAAACTAATGTAATCAGACATCATTTAACCTTTGTATTATTCATGTATTATTCATAGTTTTAATAAATTTTTATTCTTATTTATCTAAGTATCACATGTTAGTATCTAATCAACTTATTTAATGTAATTTAGGCTTTTATTTATTTTTTATCCGGTATGTTCAGCTGTTCAGCACTTTTGCTAATCGTTTATTTTATCATTGCGTTTACATGTAATTTTACTATGCATATGTTTATCTATCTATCTAAATATCTATCTATCTATCTTTCTATATATACTGTATATATATATATATATATATATATATATATATATATATTTTGCTTCCTAACTTTATTTATTTCTCTTAAATGCGTTTTTTATGCTTCTTAGATGATTGCCGATTTGTAAACACCCGTGAACGGGTCATTAGTCCCGGATTTGATGGTGTATAAATAAAGTTTATTATTATTATTATTATGATCTAAGGCATTGGCACAGTACAACTAAACATGTAATTCGTTCGTGACAATCATGCACGCGCGAACGCATGCACACACATGCACGCACGCACGCACACACGTACGCCCCCCTCACACACACACGCACGCACGCACCCACGCGCTCTGCGAAACACAGCGCGTTAGGTTAACTGGCATTATGATGTAATAGAAAATGAAATACTGCACCACTACTACTACTAATGCTACACATTATATTTGTACTACCTTATCGTCGCCGTCAACAGCGACCCGTCTCTCACCCTGAGCGTGTCGTCGCCGATCAGCTTAGCGAATAGTTCGGCGCTGATCTTGGGGAAGTCGTCGGTGGCCGCCAGCTCGGCGAAGTTGTCGAGGATAAGTCGGTGGATTTGCTTGATGAGGTCCTGCCAGCCCGCCATCTCAGACACGCCGTAACAAACGAGCGCCGTGCGGATGTTAGAGTGCTGCACGTACTCACGGCACAGCTGAGAACACACAGACGTCGACAAACTCAGTGCGAGGTCTATGTACGTAGGTCACGTCGTTGGCCTTTGACTATTTTGTGAAACCAGTTATGGAAATCATTGGTAATAATTCACAATGATTTGTTTACAGCCACATAGTATGGCGCTCGTATTATCAGTCTGGTAGTATTTTGTAATACACGATTTGGACTTT
Source organism: Escarpia spicata (assembly GCA_963995525.1). Lineage (NCBI taxonomy): Eukaryota > Metazoa > Annelida > Polychaeta > Sabellida > Siboglinidae > Escarpia > Escarpia spicata. The sequence continues at coordinate 31,451,684 of OZ023205.1, forward strand.
CAGTTACTCATGAATCAAATATACAGATTGACGACTGTTAAATCTCAAGACACTGATAATTATAATACAGAGACCTTTTAATAAAACATATAAAACATTGCTGCAAACTAACTTGCAAGGTTTCAACCAAAGGTTTACATGAAATCTTCCGCTCCGAAAAGTAGCCCAGTAATACATAAGCTAGACCATGTCAAATCACGTCAAGCTTTTGTTTTACTAGTAACGGGAATCTTCAAACATTACAAAGACAAGAGAAACACAAAATTCATCAGACGTCTCACATGAAGTTATTACGTTTGTTATACTGGTCAATATAAGAAAGGTTATTAGAAAAGAAACATAAAGGATTTAGAAAGGAGGTGAACACTGAACAAAGTATCGTCAATGTAAATATATTGTACGACACATACGAAGAGAATCGGAAGGGGCTTTGTCACAACTCCAGTGTCTTATAGAACGCGTTTGAACCGATTTGTCAGCAAGACTTGCGGGCAATCATTACGAAGAAAGGGCAGTGCTCATGTGAGATGAAATACGTCATCGGTTCTAAACAACGGCAGGACTGCGACATTTGACAGGGAGAGCCGGGAGAGGGTTATACCTGCACGACAATGTCGATCCCTAGCTCCATGGCACACCGCAGTAGCGAGGCGATATTCTCCGTGTTGATGTCGATCTCAACCGTGTACAGGAACTGTAGCAGCGTGCCGACCGTGGCGCTGTCGAAGTCTGTCACATTGATCCGAATCATCTCTGTGGCAGCGTATCTGTGGACACGACGTAGCGGGCAGCTCCAGACAACGACCAGAAACAGAGATCATTGCTTAGCAATAAACGTGTTATTATGTGGATGAACGCATTTGTGTATGCGTAAATAACCCAGTGTGAATGTGCATGGAACACTGTAGATACGCACTGTATGTTATGTATAACCTATCTTGGACAGCCGTCGACGATCGCGGCCATTGGAGGTCGATTGTTAAGACGGGCACGAGAAGAAGAGAATATAAAAGAACAACATAACTGACTTAGAAGAAAGACCACCGAAAACAAATATGTGCATCATCTTCTGCATCCTCTTCTCAGCCAACTGCTTCTGTCTGCCACAAGAGACTACTAAGTCACACCAGGCGATGCACATCACCAACTTGATATTCACGACAACAGTTGGTCGTCTTCGTCACCAAACTAAATGCTGGATGTCTCACCGGGTGAGTAGATTAACCAATATGCCAGCATACAATATACTGGAAAAGGCGAGTGACGGATCGGTGCAACAAAATTGAGATATATAAATATTTATGTTGTAAAACAGTTTTATGTACTGAAATATCTCCAAACATCATTAATACTCCATCCAATGTGAATGTTGTTGTTGACACGAACATGACAGGCAGAAACCCAAGACAACCAATATCAGCTACACGATCACTACACCACACTTTAAAAATAGGGAAGGGCACACAAAGCAAGTTCCTAAAAGTAAGTGTTCCTGCGTCCGGTTGGCACTGACATTGTTGTATTCGCTGTAAATGGTGTTATTGCTAGCTTACCTGCCGTTAAGTGAACGTTGATAGGAAGCGCATAATGCATATACAAGCAGGCGAATTGAAATTATTATTTTAACACTGTTCATACAATATTAGCTCTATTTCACAAATATTACATTTCCATCTGTTTTCCTACAGAATAAAAAGGTCTAAGGTATACGAAATCTTTGTTCCCCTGTTTAGGGTAAACAATGCTTAGCCACAGCGAGTGAGATTAATCGGCAAATGTGTTGTACTTGAACGGTAAGCGGGACCGAGAATTCCTAACGCACATGAGAAGAGACGACGATCTCAGACGACCACCAACCTGCGGAACTTCTCTGCGAGCGGGGCGCTGTAGGCTCCCATAGCGATCTTGTGTGCCTTCAATGCTCCGTCTGACGTCACGAGGATAACATCACAGAGCTTGTCCTGCTGCCAGAGGGAGTGCATGATGTTAAGAACCTGGCGGGCGGCCGCGCCGTACATCGGGTCGTTGCTGCTGCCCGGCTTGGTGTGCGCCTCGAGCAGAGACAGCCCGGACGAACGGAAGAGTTCCGCCGTCGCATCCAGCTCGTCAGAGCCAGTGACGCGGGGAGTGAACATGGCGCCTTGTCGCTCCATTTAGCTCACACCTGGGCACAGGCCATCCTTATCAATATCTGACCATTTTATTTTAACACAATCATTTTATAATGTGTTTACTTTACATATCGTCCTCTGTGAGAATAACTACATTATCCTGTCCAGTCTACACTGTTCCTTTACTTGACAGCGCCGGATTTAGGACTGTGGAAGCAGTGGTTTACCACTCATTCTACCACAAGTTCTCACTCCATGCTGTATAATCTATGATAATACAACATGGCTGTCGTAGCACAACATAACTGTTTGATTTAAAACACACACCTGCATCAAATAGCAATTTTGTTTCAGAATATATGTCTGCAGATACAGCAACAACACGCGACAGAGACACAAAACGTCATATTCTATATTCATTATAATGCTATATATGTTTCAAGACTGTCATAGCCGGGGTGGTTGTGGGGAAAAGTTCCCACTGCCTATAAAGTGCCCCAGGGCATGCGTCTCACATAGCCTCTGACAGTCAAGTCCAGCTCCTGGTCTTCCTGTGGCGAAACTGTTTTCACTGACAAGAGAAGGGGTGAACAGCCTTCAAACCAGACACTTCGGGCAGCTGGGGCTCGTCAGCCTGAGAAGGCAGCTCATCTAGGAGAAAGCCACTCTGATTCCAAAGCCCCATTGCCTTGTGGTATCTTTGGGAGAAGAAAAGGTAAACCCGACACAAATCTGGAGTGAAGCCCATAAGGCGGTCAGGCGATGAACTCCATCACCTTTCTGGCAGCTCCTGCAGTTCAGTCATCGTCAAAACGTTAAGTTTGGCATCCGTTTTGGCTACAGCGACTGGACGTAGAAGGGTCAGGGCAGCCCACGGTCTCCATATCGACTTCTCCCCGAGGATTCATGACGCCAACTTCCCTCTTTCAGTTTGTCCAAGTCCTGTGGCGATGGGCGAGTGTCGCCGGGGGCTGGTGTAAGATGTTACTGGGAGCCGCTAGTCACGGACCTGCACACAGGCGGTAAAGATAGGATGGTCGCTTTCTTCTCACCGGGGCAAGGGCAGAGTTCGGCAGCCACATTGGTGATGGAGCAGCCCTCTTCAGGGATAGCACTGCTCCCCCTTAGAGGAAGGATCTAGAACAGGTGACCTAAACTAAGCTTGCCTCATTCAATCCTGTCAGTACACCGCAGCTGTCTGGTCATCTAAAATCGCGGTCGAAACTCACAATTTATGAAGGCTTCGAGACCCATTAGTCTCAGCAACGAACGTTTTAGGTTGGACAAAAATGCTAACATACCTCCAACGAATCCATTTCAGGTGAGAAAGCTTTGTTAACATATTTACGTTTGTCCAACCTCTATGGACCGCGATCAAGTCGTTGCTGCGACAGATATGTGTTGGCGCTTGAAACATCAGAACACTGATAGACAACAAGAACTGTGACAGGCCTGGATGACGTACAGCGTTAGTGGGAGAGGAGCTCCAGCGATACAACATTGACATTGCCGCCCTTAGAGAAACTCGGCTGGCTGACTCAGGGGAAATCACAGAAGCTGGATCAGGCTACACGTTTTCTTTGCCTGGGAAGGCTGTGAACGACGCTCGAGAAGCAGGAGTAGGCTTTTCCATCCGCATCACTCTGGCCAGGAAGCTGGAATCCCTCCCCTGATTGCAGGGAAAGACCCACCTAACACTCATCGGCGCATACGCCCCAACCATAATTTATACCCAGGAACAGAAAAAGCTCTTCTACCACAACATGCACAGTGCAGTGCGCTCTGTTCCATGAGATGACAAGCTTCTGCTGCTCGGCGACTTCAATGCCCGTGCGGGCAGGGACTCAGAGTCCTGGCCAGAAGTCATCGGACCTCATGAGTTTGGGCAGGAAAATTCAAACGGCCAGTTGCTTCTCACATTCTGTGCCAAACATGGTCTGACCATCACTAACACCTTGTTCCAGCTACCAGAGACCCACAAAGTCATATGGACGCATCCCCGCTCCAAACACAGGCACCCGATCGACTACGTGATCACGAGGCGCCGATACATCCAGGACGTGAACATCGCGACAGTGATGAGAGAAGCTGACTGTTGGACAGACCATCAGCTGCTGAGGAGTAAGATTCCCTTCCGCGTGGCTGTCGCAAGCAGACACCAGAAGTGTGACACCAAGAGGAAACTAGATGTAAAACGGCTTGCCGACTCAAAAACAAGGGAAACTCTTGTAACCAAACTAGGAGACGAGCTTGAAAACTTGCCAGCAGAGGCTGCCCTTGAGAAAATGTGGGCCAGCTTTCGGGACACCGTCTATAACGCGGCAAACGGCACACTTGGACACCCGAAAAAGAAGCACCAAGATCGATTCGACGAGAACAATGCAGAGATTGCCAACCTCCTCAGACAGAAGCAGGAAGCTTTCACAAGCTGGCTCAGTGACAAGCAGTCGTCTTCCAAGCAAGATCGCCTGAAGCACCTCCATAACAAACTTCAGACTGAGCTCCGGATGATGAAGGATCAGTGGTAGGAAGCGAAGGCTGCAGAGCTGCAACAATACGCTGACGAACACAACACCAAGATGTTCTCTGCCGAACTGAAGATTGTGTATGGCCCCTCTTCCAATGTCATGGCAGCTGTTCGCTCCTCCGATGGCACACTCCTGAATGAGAAGAGCGACATTGTGCAGCGATGGACCGATCATTTCAGTCAGCTGCTGAACAGACCTTCCCAGATTGACCAGCAGGCAATTCAGGACATACCACAGCGCCCAGTCATTACATCTCTAGATGACCCGCCAACGCTGGAAGAAATCCTGAAAGCCATCAAACAGCTACAGTCAGGGAAAGCACCAGGCTCAGATGGAATCCCCCTGAAGTTTTCAAAAAGGGAGGTGAAGTCATCGTCATTAAATTTACCGAGCTGATGCAGCTGTTTTGGGAAGAAAGCTCTGTTCCACAGGACTTCAAGGATGCCAAAATCATCCACCTCTACAAGAACAAAGGTGACAAGGTTTCCTGTGATAACTACAGGGGCATCTCACTCTTGAGCAAAGCAGGGAAGATCAAGGCCCGCGTCATTCTCTAAACCGCATCACACGCCACTTGCTGGATGATGTCGTCTTGAAGAGCTAGTGCGAATTCAGAAGAAACCGGGGGACGGTGGACATGGTCTTCGCTGTTCGGCTGATCCAAGATAAATGTCGTAAGCAGAACCAACGCCTCTACCTACTCTTTGTGGGCCTGACCAACGCATTTGACACCGTCAGCCGCGAGGGCATGTGGACCATTCTGTCCAAGCTTGGGTGTCCACCAAAGATTACTAGCATCATCAGGTCCATTTACGGTGGCATGATGGCTCGGGTGATGGAAAATGGCTCCGTGTCAGACCCCTTCCCAGTTTCAAATGGGGTTAAACAAGGTTGCGTCCTCGCACCCAGTCTGTTCAGCCTACTGTTTGCTACAATGCTGTTCGCTGCACTGTCCAAGACTGATGCTGGTAGCTGGTAGCTGATAGCAGAAGCTGCAAGAGCCTTCGGTCTGACCACCAGCTTTCGGAAAACGGAATTGATGCTTCAACCTGCACCCGGTCTCCCCCATCCTTTGAAATCGAGAGCACCAAACTAAACAGCTTTACTTACCTCGGGAGTTGCCTGACTTCAACTTGCAGCCTGGACACAGAGGTATCTAATCGGCTCGCCAAGACTGATGCCTCCTTTTGTAAACTGTGGAAGCGCGTGTGGAACGAACGCGGCATCACGTTGAACACAAAGCTGGCAGTCTACAGGGCTGTTGTCCTGACCTCCATGCTATACGGCTGTGAGACATGGATGCTGTACAGGAGACACCTGAAAGTGCTTCTTCAATTCCACCTCCGCTTCTGCTATCAGCTACCAGCAAGATCATGGGCATCTCTTGGAAACACCGAACCTCCAACACTGAAATGGTCCGTCGTTTCAAAACATCCGGCATCGAGGCACTCATTATGAAGGCCCAGCTTCGATGGGTTCTTCATGTGGTCCGAATGGACGACTCGCGACTACCAAAGATGACCTTCTTCTCTGAGCTGGCATCTGGCACAAGAAACACAGGCGGCCTAATCAGACGCTTTAAAAGACTGTTTGAAGGCATCCCTGAGGACTTGCGGCATCCCACTTCTTGGCTGGGAGTTAGTTGCAACAGATCGCAGCTCCTGGCACTTGGCTGTGCCCAAGGGGGTCCATGCCTTTGGGGATAAGCGCAGCGCTGCACGACCTGGACCAGAAACGCCAAGCCCGCAAACAGAGAAGGCCGGACCCTGTTTCTGCAGTAGCCTGCCCCAAGTGCGGCCGTGTCTGTACGTCCGACTTTGGGCTGCGCTCCCACCTCCAGCGTCGCTGACGTCTTCGTCGCTTGCGCCGGACTTCCACGAGATCGGAGAGACGTTCCTGTGTCACGGTTGTGCGAAGCGTGTTCTTGATGTATTTCAATTTTAAAAACGAACGATCATTGTTGCAGTTAGTGGTCATAAACACTAGATAAGTACGAAAAGCTATGTCGACATTTGGAACTGTACCATTAATTCGCTTATCAAATATCAACTTATACAGGCTGTGTGTTCTGCTTATGCCATCAATTTCCTCATCTATGAACACCTTTGCTAATTCAGCTCAATACCAAACCATTGACCCAGACCGTCATTGTGCAAGTCACAATCAGGCAGTGCAAGAAATGTGTAAAACCTCCATGCACATAAGACCTAACTTAGTTACTCTTTAGTTCGTCAATTGTCCAACCAAGCTTCTGGTTGGACATTGGGAGATATCTTGCTAGTGACGAAACCTAGTTTTACATAGGTCCTACTGAGCTCGGTATTGCTGATGTTTACTGAACGTTTGTCTTAATCCTCGATGGAGAACCACCTATTATAAGTTGTAACAGCTGCAGTCGAGAGAGCCATTCGTGCTAGAAGAACACAAGTAAAGCGACACACTGTAAGAAGCCAATCGTATATGGTTTCATCAACATGGTCCCCGTGACTGCATGCAGTACTCCACCGGTTGCAGCCAGCGTGAGAGAGCGTGAGAAAGTAGCCACCTACCTCGAGTCTTTATTGGTCACCTTCACCACGCTGGAACACGGTCTAATACTTGGCGATCATCGTGATTCATAGGCAGGGTCTCGCTGAAACAGGTGCTCGAAGGCAGGCGTGGACCGATCTCAGGCGGGGACGGGAGATAGCGGGAGAAGCGCGCGCGAGGTGACGGCGGCAGCGCCCCTACTTAGCGAGCAGAACCAGCCGAGTTTGGCGATAAATGTACGCTGTTGGCGTCCTCTAGCGGACTGCTGCCTTATCAGGGGTTTGCGAACGTACACGTCAAGATTTGTTGCCGATTGCAAATACTAACTAGTGCTACTTTTAACGCTTTCGGCACTGCTGCCAAGGAAATGACGTCACCCCGCACGATGACGTCGCTGATAAATCACGATCACGTGATGCGCGCGTTTACGTATTTGTGTACGGCCGTTTTTTCTTCATTTTATAGGCTTTGAAACTGTTAATATTTTGATATCCAAAATGTTGGTAAATGTCTTAGTTTGATTAAGGGGTGACCATGGAAGTGGAAGACGGGCACAAACCGGATTTAATAGTTCCAATGTCGATCGATGACGACGCGCAGCACTGGGCGTCAGCGTTGTCCTGTAGCATCTGTCTGGAGTTCTTCGAGAACCCGTTCGTGCTGATGTGTGGGCACTCCTTCTGCACGCGGTGAGTCCAAACAAAACTCGCTCTCAGCAGTTGCAGAGCTCTGTGAGAACTCTACAATTACTTCGTGAGTCTAGGCTAAATCACTTAAACACTTCTTTAAAAGACTCGGCTCACACAACCTGCAGCCACCGCCAGCAACACCTTAAGAAACTTGACAAAGTGCATTTTAAACTATTTTAATCTACCAAAGTGTTAATATGATTTTTAATATTTGGTGCACAGGCCGCTACACCATAACGCAACTGTACATGCATCTCAGGGCTAATTACGCTCGTAAGAGCCCAGGCCTTTAAAAGGAAGAAGAAGAAGAAGACGACAAAGAAGAAGAAGACGACGAAGAAGAAGAAAAAGAAGAAAAAGAAGAAAAAGAAGAAGAAGAAGAAGGACATGCGACCTGTAGGCCTGACGGTAGCCTATCACTTGCGTTGGCACACATATATGCACCCACGCACACTCATGCCCACTCGCACGCACACGCACGCACGCACACGCACGAACACGCACACAACTATTGGAACCCTGTTGATTCCCTTCGTCAGCGTTATATACAGTATACAGAGTGATCTGCTGGTATCACATGACCAATAGTAGCCAACTTGTTCAAGGAAACCTTTCAGAGACAAAGAAAAAGACTAAACCACCCACGTGGTGCAGATTAGGAAACCATAAACGCATCAGACATTCCTCTATATACGTCCGCAACCTATAAGAGAAACAAACCACTACCGTCCGCAATCAACATAAACTATATTCTCTTCGTGGAACTGCTGCCACGTGACGACCACCAACTTGGTCACATGACAGTGGTTAGCAGTTCATGCGCTGATGGAGAAACCAGTTTTAATCCAGGTTGGATAATTAACCAACTCAAAATAATTCAAAATAAAATCGACGGTGTGTAAGCGGCGAGGTGCCACAAAAGCAGCACAACACCGTCGAGTGAGTAGTAACAGTGACTGGCTCGACTTACAGGTGCACGCGTCGTCTGGCCGAGCAGGCATGTCGCGACAACCGGTGTCTGCCTCGGTCTCGGGTCTCCTTCCAATGTCCCCACTGTCGCCGCAGTGTGCACGTGTTGTCGTTTACGAGGGCCGGCGGCATCCGTAACATCAGCCTGCGGAAGGCCGTCGAGGGCTGGCTGCGGAGTGAGGTGCGACAGAGTCGACTCACCTTCAAGGTGAGGCGATGTCTGGACACACAACGTGAACCCGGAAATAACGTACCGCATCAAACCGCGTCACCATTTCTCACACAAATATTCATGTACATGCAAACATAAAATGATCCTATGCAGGAAACGCTGCATTTGTTTTAATAATAACCCAATCGAATATATTTTATGTTGTCATTAATCTAAAATGTATATTCTACTTTGTGTATAAGTATTTTACACATAGACATAAAATAATAAAAAGGCGTCTTGTCCCATAGGTGGAGCAAGACGCCCATCTGGGTGGGGCAAGACGCCTTTCCCAACCCGTCGAATAATCACAAGTATGCGAGTTAGTGTGGATGGGTGGGTGGGTGGTATGTGAGTGGATGGGTGAGTGGTAAGGGCGTTGATGGGTGGGTGGTATGGGGGTGGGTGGGATGTGTTTGGGTGGGTGGGTGGGTGTGAATGCTGCGTGTGTATGTATCTGCTTATTTAACTATGTAGTAGACATGTAAGCCGATTGAATAAATACCAAATGCATTTTAACAGGCATGCAATAAGAAGAACGAACGAACAATCTACACAAATGTTAAGTAACAGCTAATATAGCTTTCGATATTTCGGTAGGATCTATTGTTCCCAACAGCTGAAGCAGTGTCAACTACGCAGACTCTTCATTGTCACTAGTTGCAGCAGTTCTCGCAAATAAAATTGGCATTTCCCACAGTGCACTCTCTATGTGCCCACTCCGCTTAGATCGCTCCGGAATCTCTTTGCTGGTACAGTTATTGTCATCTGTTTCTTCTTAGGCATCGGTCGTTTCCCCTTCGGTTTCCCGCCTCCTTTACCCTGCCGCTTAGATATTTCACCCTTCTTGGTAAGTGCGTTTTTGTACGGCGACGACGATATCCAGGCTGCTGATTCCTGTTTTCTCGACTTGCTGCGTGCCGTTGATATTTTCGGCTATGGAGAAATGTTCCTAACCAGTTGGCGAATGACCGTCGTAGCCGGTGTCGAGGCGACAGATCCACCAATGGGCAGAGTGGCAACCGTTTCGCCCGGTGGCATGTCAGCAGATGCATGATCATCAGATGAAGGACCAGCACTTGGAGGCTCATCGGATGAAGGGCCGGCAGTTGGATGGCCATCAAATGAAAGGCCGGCTGTTGGGGGGGGGGGCCTTCAGGTGAAGGGCCGGTAGTTGCAGGGCCATCAGATGAAGGACCGGCAGTTGGAGCACCATCAGACGAAGGGCCAGCAGTGGCCAGGTGGGCAGAGGGTTCTTCAAGCGGCGTCGGCTCCTCTGTCACGAGTGCTGCAGCAAAATCGTCGTCAGTGAAGACATCTGAATCGTAAGGCCAAAGACCACATGCCCTGAATCCAGTGATTGACTTATCAAGTGTGGCGGATTTGTTGAACGCACCAGCCATGTCGTAAAACGACATTCGCCGACCTGGATTTGTGACCATCCAGCTGTCTACTGCATTGTTGTAAGCGGTCTTCAATAATTTGAAGAACGTTGTGTCGAGCGGTTGCATCCTATGAGTGCAATGAGGTGGCAGAACTAGCAGATGTATGCCATTGGACCTCGCGTAGTTAACCGCAGCCAGTGTTTTATGGCTGTGGTTAACTATAATTAATGATTATGATTTGTTGGTTTTCTACACACGCATTGGTCGACGCAGCGAAATATTCAAGCCATTTGACGAACAAGTCTGCATCAATCCAGCCATTCGGACTGCAGTGGCCTACAGATTCAGGTGGTGCCCCGTTCATTAAAGTTTCCACCATCCTCTTTCGTGGAAAAATAAACATTGGTGGCAGGTAACGACCTGCTGCATTGATGACACACACGACTGTCACTGTAGCGCCACGTTCCCCACTGGTGACCTTTGCAACGTGTCTTGCTCCTTTGGTCGCAACGATTTTTGCTGGTCTTTGGACGTTTGTGATACCAGTCTCATCCATATTCCACAATCGACTTGGCGTGTACTGCGCCGTCTCCAAAACCGAGCGGTAAATTTCGAAGAACGCATTTACCCGTGGCTTGTTAAAGCCAAGAGCGCGAGCAATGTTGGTAGCCTGCGTTTTCTTTATGGCGAGATCGGGGTGGCGTGCAAAAAATCAACTCAACCAGACCTGGGACCGAGTTTCAAAGTTCCAGGGGAGGTCACTGCGTTGTCTTTATGCCTCCACAAGTTACGAGCTGGTATCCCAAACTGCTTGCTTGCTCTTATCAAAGGAATGCCCTCCCTAACTGCACGAAGAGCTTCGTCGAGCTGACCGTCACCATACTTTCCCCTCTCCGTCTTTCTTTTGTATGACCGAACCATTGCCCTGCATTTAACTTATAAATGCGATATCATATTTGCTTAGTATATGGTGTGGCAAGACGCCCATTGTAGGCGTCTTACCCCATTCAAAAAGAGCGTCTTGCCCCCAGACACGTGCGACAGTAAAATAGCTGTATGTAGTATGCTGTTTAATTATCGCTCATTTAACTGTTACCAAATGTTAGTCTATATATTTATCGTAAGAAAATCTTATTTGTATGGTTATTTATGATAACCACTGAGTTTTACAACGAAACAGGAAATAACCTTTTTTACTATTTTAAACCTACAAATCAACAGTCACATTTTGTACTCACGATTGTGAAAGTCTTGTTTTTTATGTTTCTGTTCATCCGCTGTGTGGCAGCACGGATTTACACAAACCATAGTGCCAATCTGAACCGTTGTTACGTAGATAGGACGGGTGGGCGTCTCGCCTCGTATAGGCGCCTTACCCCACCCTACCTCACGTACCGACATAGAAAAGTGTATACGTAGTAGCATTACGTGCATGCATATAATGTATGTACTGACGGAGTAGGGCCTAATAAGAATATATAAAATGGATAGGTTTTGTTAAAGTGCTGAAGTAAAATCTTTAACAGTTACAAACAAACACGCTGTTTTAAAATGGATAATTCGAACGAATACTACAACAAACATTGTTCTGCCGAGAGTACGCCATCGGAGTGCAGACGACCACAGTGTCCTGGACCTCCGCATCGACCCAAACGACGCCGGGTATAATCAAAGTGGCCGACAGGCTGACTGTCCTCCATTATCGCTCATCCGACCTGCGTTTGCGGACGCCGGTGTGTGTCCTGGATGACGTCACAGACGACACCGCTGCGAACAGACCGGAGAACGCCGATGAGGTGATCAAGGATATTGGATATGCGGATTATCCGTGTTACTGTGAGACGAGGGATATCGGGCAGCAGACAGACGCGAGTCCCACATTGCCAGTGTCCACCCAGACGAGACGATGCTACAACCGTCCTCAACGAACTCGTTGACCTCTATGTCGTCGCAGTCGACACAGACTAGCCAGGATGATTTGGACACGCGGACATCCAGCGGCACGCAGACCTGCCTACCAACCTGCACGACAACAACTCAAACTGAACCAATGACACAGGACAACGTCACAACTTATTGGTCAGAAAAAGACTCGTCGTATCTGTCGGGAAACACAGCTACATCATGTGTGTCAGACGATACAGCCACGACATATTTAAGCGGGGTTTGGCAGGAAGTGGGAGACGGCAGACTCGTCCCAACAACAGACGGGAGGTGGGCCGAGACCTCTGCACCACACCCCTCATATACACCAGACAATACCGCTACGGTACCATACTACACAGCTACGGCAGCTCTGTCAGCAGACAACATAACTACGGAATCTATATCAGATAGCACAGCTACGGCTTCTCTTTCAGATAACACAGCTACGACTTCCCTGTCACACAACACAGCTACGACTTTTATGTCAGACAACACAGCTACGACTTCTCTGTCACACAACACAGCTACGACTTCTCAGTCACACAACACAGCTACGACTTCTCTGTCACAGTCAAACAACACAGCTACGACTTCTCTGTCACACAACACAGCTACGACTTCTTTGTCACACAACACAGCTACGACTTCTATGTCACACAATACAGCTATGACGTCTTCTCTGTCAGACAACACAGCTACGGCTTCTCCGTCAGACAACACAGCTACGACTTCTCTGTCAGACAACACTGCTACAACTTCACTGTCACACAACACAGCTACGACTTCTCTCTCAGACAACTCAGCTACGACTTCTCTATCAGACAAAACAGCTACGACTTCTCTCTCAGACAATATAACTATGACTTCTATGTCACACAGCACAGCTACGACTTCTCTGTCACACAACACAGCTTCGACTTATCTTTCACACAACACAGCTACGACTTCTCTCTCTGACAATTCAGCTACGACTTCTCTATCAGACAAAACAGCTACAATTTCTCTGTTACACAACACAGCTACGACTTCTTTGTCACACAACACAGCTTCGACTTCTCTGTCACACAATACAGCTACGACTTCTCTGTCAGACAACACACAAATGCCTGGTGTGCCGGTGAGCACGGTCACGACCTATTATCCTTCCGCCGAGAGATCCACTTCGCGGCTGCTGGGATACATCAACCACCTGTCGCAATCCAACAAAGAGAATTTGGCAGGGACTGCGACACAATCGAACACGGAGACGTTTATTGACGCCTGCGATACGCCAACACGTGAGATATACAACGTCAACTTAGTAAATCCATTCGGACGAAGTGCGAGTTCTCCGCTTGCCGCCACTGGTGGTTCTTGCACGGTCCAACCGAATGTTAGTGAGATTGATTCTGACGTCACTGTGGAAGATTCCGATCAATCAAACAATTTATATTACTTTTCGTCTCAGTCGGCGTTGATTTCTGCGATTGAAAAAGCAGGGACCGGTGCACGCCACAGAGTGACTGGCGAAGACACAATCACCCGTTGTGTCAACGAGGTTGTGCCTGAGCCGGAAGTGACGTCACATGAACCTAATGACGCAGGGGCGAGTTCGACGGCGGTGGGTGTCGACTCGGAGCAACCAAGGAGAAGGTCTCGTCGGGTGCGGCGTCGTACTCGCTCAAGTGCGACGACACATGAAGTATGGAGGACATCGCCGTATATTGTTCTAGCGACGAGGAGACGACTTTGCTGACTCCCTATAACCATCCGTATGCATTGGCAGAATCCACAGCACGAATACCTTTCACAACAAACATACCTTCTACGTCAAGTGTTCCTTCCACGTCAAGCGTTCCTTCCACGTCATGCGTTCCTTCCACGTCATGCGTTCCTTCCACGTCACGCATACCTTCCACGTCACGCGTACTTTTCATGTTAAGCGTACCTTCCACGTCAAGCGTACTTTCTACGTCAAGCGTTTCTTCTACGTCAAGCGTTCCTTCCACGTCATGCATACCTTCCACGTCAAGGGTTCCTTCCACGTCAAGCGTACCTTCCACGTTATGCATACCTTCCACGTTAAGCGTTCCTTCCACGTCAAGCGTTCCTTCCACGTCAAGCATACCGTCCACGTCAAGCGTTCCTTCCACGTCAGGCGTTCCTTCCACGTCACGCGTACGTTCCACGTCACGCGTACTTTCCATGTCAAGCGTACCTTCCACGTCAAGCGTTTCGTCTACGTCAAGCGATCCTTCCACGTCAAGCGTACCTTCCACGTCAAGCGTTCCTTCTACGTCAAGCGCACTTCCCACGTTAAGCGTTTCTTCTATGTCAAGCGTACCGTCCACATCAAGTGTACTTTCCACGTCAAGTGTTTCGTCTACGGCAAGCGTTCCTTCAACGTTAATCGTACCTTCCACAACATACGTACCTCCAACCTCAAAAGTACCTTCTGCAGCAGAGGTACCTCCGACATCAGACGCACGTTCCACATCAAACGTACCTTCCACATCAAACGTACCTTCCATATCAGGTGTACTTTCAACATCAAGCGCGTTTACCACAACAGACGTATCTTCCATACCAGGTGTACCTCACACATTCAGTCAACCTTCTGCTAGAGACGTGCCTTCCACGACTTGGAAGCCTGAGGTCGACCCGCCGAGCGGCCCGTCTACCTTCAGCGGCCGTGCCTTCAGCGAGTGGCGGGCGGGCAACACCCGCGTCAGTCAGTCCCTGCTTCTCGCCGCGCCTCGCAGACGACATTCGAACTCGTCGTCCGACCTAGATCAGTCGCAGCGTTGTCCCCCCAGTCCTCCGGAGGTCGCTGGTGGTCATTCTATCGAACTCACATCTTCAAAAACCGTAAATGTGAATAGTCCCGACGCGCTGTGGTCCGAATGTTCATCACGTGACAGCGTTGCGTCAAACCACGTGACACGGACGCCATTGAAGGCTGACAACGACGTCCAGAGACTTCGCCCCGGGACATGGCCGCGGCGTCCCCGGAGTATCCCCTGGACCTTGGCCCTGGCTCCCAAGAGACTAGCACTGGCTTGTGGCGTTGACGACGTTACCAAGCTACTCGCTACTTCGCTAGTGTTGGTGTCCGACCCAGCTAACCCTCAGCCATTCTAGCGTCGCGTCCTGCCAAACGTGACGAAGACGAACGTGTTCGTCTCTCTTCATTAACCGTTTGCTTAATTAATGACACATCAATTATAAATTAATAAACACATCACGAAACAATGTTTGATGTGAATAGCTGTCATTCCTATGCATGTGAATTGAATAATACAACATCTACATCACATAACCTATCTAACTAATATGATACATTTTTGAAGAAATCAATCAATAATTATTGTTATGTAGGGAATCTATTCTCTCACCAGGAAATGTTATGTACTAACACTGTTCTGTCCTCGGAAAATATGTTCTACTGTTTTCTTTTTTAACCTATTAAACACGAAGTAACCTCCTTTCGGAAACTTGTGGAAAGTTGCACTGGTGCATCCACCATCGTTACTCACCAACAGCGTGTAATGGCTACTTGGAGGGCAGTTGACTGGGTAATCGTCGGAAACCTAACCCTAGCTAACCATAACTATGTTTACTACTGATCCTAACCCCAACCATAACTGTCCCCAACCCTATACAGTGTATAATAATAACCTTAACTGTAATTAATAATGAGAATGATGTTAATAATTTAGTCCTATCGTCTGATTGGTTCCATCGATTACGCACTCGACCGTAGTCAGTGGTTATGCCCATGTATTCGTCACAGTGGCGCCATGTGGCGGACTGTGAACAAAACAAAACAAATATTGTTGTGTCATGTGTCACCATCTGGGGAATACTTTGACTTTGAATGCATAGAGCTGGTTAGCCTCGATTATCCAGGCGCCGTGAGGTGGCAGCATGGCCCCTCACTACGGCCTGGAATATTATGTTCCTGCCAATGTTACCGGTAGGGGGGCTTTACCCCAGATTCGGGTAGAGGCGATGATTGGCTCTCAGGCCAACTATGAAATAACAAATTAAATAAGGATACACTTTTATTAGTATAGTATAACACATACTCAACATTAAACTTATATTGAAACATGTCACACAAAAATAAACCGACATTAACCTTTTTTCGTAGTTTAGTGCCTTTTAATCACATGCATGTTTACCAGGTGGCAGCTCTCGTGGTTGTCAACAAGTGTGCAGTTAAAACGCGACTCTGAGCCAGACTATGTTCCTGGCGAAGTCACGCAGCCAGGCGAGAGTCGGTTAAATGAGACTAAAAGCTGGTCTGCAGAGTATCCTCCATATGGCGCCACTATTGTAGCAGCACGAACTTTCCTAGCCTACGGAGCGCCTCTGGGGAAGGATTCCGGAACCAGTTTAACACAGCGCGTAAACGGTGGCGCCATATAACGGAGTCTATTTTAATCGAATCAAATTTGGTATACGTTGTCTACAGCCTGGATATGCATTGTCCATATAATCTTAAACTCAAGTTTTCCGAAAGTATGGCGGCACAACTGTTTCGTTTGGTTCACTCGTGAAATATCTAGGTAACTATTATCCAGAGTGCCAACTATTGAATACATTTACTGGTGTATATGACTGTATTACACTAAACGATGTTGAATTCCAACCAGTTGCCGTAGGCTTGTGGAAAGGCCGACGGTATAATCTCAAACACCTTACCCTCACCCATGGAACAAGAAAAACGGCACTAGTTAGCATCATTACATTATTTTAATCTTTTAAAATCGTTCACACAGAGGAGAGTGGCTAACAACTTAATTACCCCAGGCAGGAGAACGGCCTTCTAAAAAAGTGTTGTATTGTTGTAATACATTTGGTAGGTCAAAGATCAATGGTCCAAGGAGACGAATCAACATAGAAAGTGACAATGGATCTCGGCGCCTCGGACGGGATGCCCTTACAATGCACCAACGTTAGTCTATTAAAGGGAATAAAAACATATATTGCTTGAATTCAAGTTATATTACATCCTGCTATCTATGTCCACGTCCACCAAGCCAACAAAATAAAACAATTCAATGAATTAGAAATTCCACATTTTATGCTGTGCATCCGGACATTTTCAAATATTCATATTTTTGGCGCGCTTTTCGGGATGCCGAGATGTGACGTCACTTATGACTCAAACTCGCATCAGACCGACCCTTTCCAAGCATTCAGAGCATGTTTACCAGTATAGCTTTTGGGTCGAAACGAGCGTCAGAATGAGTTATTGTGCAATATTCCGACGTAATACAAACACTAGTCATCATAGAGCAACAAGCAGTTATCTTACGGTTCCACATGAATCAAATTTTATTCAAAACAACGAATGCGAATGGGCCTACAAGTCGACCAGGTTTCGCCTAGCTTAGGCGTTGGTTTCTTGCCGTTTGTTTTGCAATCGGGCGACGACGGTTCAATCCTGACAGCATGCAAACTATTGATTTTCTTTACACTTTTTTGTTTATGTTTTCACGAAGTAATATAAACCAAATCATTTAGTATACTATGATGCACTGTTTGTAAATATTTTTATATTTTTGTAGTAATTATTTATTCGCCACAAAAGTGAAAATATGGTCATTATATATAACGATGTTTCTCAATTTTATTTATCCAAACAAATATAATGTAATGGATATATAATTTATTAATTGTAAATATATTGTACGGTAATATATTGTAATTATATATGTGAAAACATAGTGTGATCTGTCTGGATAAATTAAATTGAGAAACATCGTTATATATAATGAGCATATTTTCATTTTTGTGGCGAATAAATAATTACTACAAAAATATAAACAAATATTTACAAACAGTGCATCATAGTATACTAAATGATTTGGTTTATATTACTTCGTGAAAACATAAATAAAAAAAGTGTAAACTAAATCAATAGTTTGCATGCTGTCAGGATTGAACCGGCGTCGCCCGATTGCAAAATAAATGGCAAGAAACCAACGCGTCTACCAACTGAGCTAGAGGCACCAACAAAAATTCACTGACTTATTTAAGTTGTTATGATAAATTGTACAACTCCTGCTTCATATATCGATATTCTAGTGATATTATGAGATTATACACGTTACTTTCTGTAATTGGATACCATATATGTTTGCTATGTATGTTTATTGGTGTATAGTATCTCCCGTTGGTTGCATTCGATATAATTATTCTGAAAACGAGCTAAACTCGACGAAGCCTAGTCGACTTGTAGGCCCATTCGCATTCGTTGTTTTGAATAAAATTCGATACATGTGGAACCGTAAGATAACCGCTTGTTCCTCTATGATGACTAGTGTTTGTATTACGTCGGAATATTGCACAATAACTCATTCTGACGCTCGTTTCGACCCAAAAGCTATCCTTGTAAACATGCTCTGAATGCATGGAAAGGGTCGGCCTGATGCGAGTGTGTGTCATAAGTGACGTCACGATACCACGTGATTGCCTAGCTCATTAAAATTTTATTTTCCGCGGGAATCGCTTCACAGACGGGCTTAAAATCGAATTTATGCTACAAATGTATTTTACCATATTTGTTTAATGTTGTCAAATGTTATATACAATGTTAAACTTTGTGTACACATGGAAAAAGGATTTTAGCTAATGCCTTATTTTTATTTCCTTTAATATATAGATTTCTTTTAGTAGGTCTACTAGTTATTACATGAGTGACCCCCACAGAGACAGCTTCTCCTTCTTACGAAGAAATATAGTTCCCCACTCGTGTGTCCGTCGAGAACACGGGCCCTGGATGCCCGGAGCGTCGCGCGGCCTTCACAGCACACTTCACAGCCCGCAGAACGCTCCAGGATGAAACGTCTGCCAGATTTCCGGGGGTTATTGTATCGGAATACGGCGCGAGAACATGGCCAGATTAGAGCGATAACCGCTTTCTCGTTCGCCCGTTTGCTGATACAATTGTGTCCATGTTCGAAGACGCCCCTTTTAGAAATACCGCCGCTGGTCGCTAACGAATCGATCGCGTGTGGCCACCTGGCCGACCCCACGGTACCATAGGGCTCTCATAGATTTATTTTGCATCAACAACTAGGTACTACTTGAGAGTTAAATTCTGAGATCGTTAATCTTTTAAATAGAAATGAATCAACATGCCCCATACACTACATGTCACTTTCCTCGACGCCATCTAAACGTTTTTCACATAGTACGCATTAAAGAAATTAAGCGGCGCAAACTACGCACGCTTATATCCGCGCACCACACATTGATTAATCCGCTGGCCGAACATGGCTACCGGTAATTTTGCAAAAGCATAATTTTTTCGAATAATATTGAATAACAACGTAACATATATGATAGCAGGTATGCTCAACTGAGTAAAGATTTGTCAAGCTTTCTTTAAAAAAAAAAACGTTTTAAATGGCAGTTTAACTGAGAATGGAACTTAAACAGGGGTACGACGATACTGTAACACGATACTCTAACACGACTGGGCTACAAAGGAATACAACGATAAGCAATCGCTTTCAATAAAATACTATAAAGACATTTTGAAAACAATTAACGACGAAAGAATTGCTATCCAGCTCACGCGAACCACTCATGATTTCCGACGACAAAGAACTCTATCGTGATCATCCCCACCTTCAAGCCTGAACCTAGCCACCTGGCGGCTTACTGTTTGCGCCAACTGTTGTGTAGAGTGGTGCCATCTGCCTGTTTTTTCTCTCAAAACGATATGTAGCTCAAATCCTAGTCTTGCTTAGCCGACCTATGCTCGCCGTCGTGAACTCGCCGAGAAGAGATTCTGCCCACGGGTTGACTGTTATCGCCGTCAGATTGAGCATGAGTCAGCAAGATTGTCATTATAAGCAACACACATATGACAAGTGGACAAGGACGTCATTGGCTTATCGACTGTCCAAAACGTGTTCCATCCAAATCTCTCTTTACACAGTTCTCCCATCGCAGTCTAGGTCGTTCTTGCCTCACTTTCTCTTCCACTCTCCGGGCATCTGCTTTCTTTGCCAACTGTTCTATTCATCTTGGCGAGTTCCCGAAGGCGAGGGAGAGTCGAACTAGCGAGATGTCTGACATTCTTGTATGTATGACGTATCCATGTGTGTAGCCCGCCCTTCGTCGATACTTACCATTGTTTGTAGTAGACATAATCACGCTTCTGGCCTTTACACCAGTGCTTCTCGATGTCCTTGGCGTGCCGCGGAATTACGAGAGAGAGCGTCACATTTGTAGGAATGCATTAGTAAATACAGTGATGGTTCTGTACAAACCAAAGCGACACCTTTCGATAAGATCTCCATTTGGCATCGGTATGAACTTCAGTCACTTCAAGTGGATGCTGCACCAGAACGTAATAATCAAAATCCCCCCTTGACAACCTGACAGAAATTTCCGACGTGGTGCAAGGCGTTAGGTACAGTGATGATAGATTAATAGCGAAACAAAGAAAATGCACAAGCCAACGCTGAAACACTTATTGTACCAGTCTAACCCCCAAGAAAGAAATATTAAAGTGTGTAAGAATGTGGTCATCCACGTTCACAAAGAAGATGTTTGTTTCTCTTTCAAACTACACCCTATAAGTTGTTTACAAAATTAAGCAAAACGTAAAGTAAAAAGTGGATGAATCAGCGGATGATTAGCTCTAATCATCTTTATGCCTATGTGAGAGTGATATATTCTGATGAATCACTCATGGTCATTTATTGGATTATTTTTTTACTAATGTAAGGCCTATATTATATGTTATGTACATGCGCGTTTTAGAGAATAAACTGAAGACATTATTACAACACGGTATAATAACAGATACGAAAAACACATCTTATGGTATTGGAACCCGCAAACGCAACATCAACTTGTAGAAACCTCTACACCACCTAATGCTACTGCTGGAGCAGTTACTTTGTCAATGTTATCGAAGTTTAAAGTTGGTTCGGATGCTTCGTGCACGCCAAAGGTGATAAACGTGCTAAGTTAGCTTTATATTAACAATGCCTTGATGCCTCTAAGTGCAGGTGCAATGAGAGGTGCCACAACGTGTCGAGGGCAAGCTCTCTTTACCCTCATGTACTCATACGTGTGTTATCGTGCGTGTGTGTGTGCATGCGTGCGTGTTTGTGGTGTGCGTGGTTGTGTGTGTGTGTGTGTGTGTGTGTGTGTGTGTGTGTGTGTGTGTGTGTGTGTGTGTGTGTGTGTGTGTGTGTGTGTGTGAGTGTGTGTGTGTGTGTGTGTGAGTGTGTGTGTGTGTGTGTGTGTGTGTGTGTGTGTGTGTGTGTGTGTGTGTGTGTGTGTGTGTGTGTGTGTGTGTGTGTGTGTGTGTGTGTGTGTGTGTGTGTGTGTGTGTGTGTGTGTGTGTGTGTGTGTGTGTGTGTGTGTGTGTGTGTGTGTGTGTGTGTGTGTGTGTGTGTGTGTGTGTGTGTGTGTGTGTGTGTGTGTGTGTGTGTGTGTGTGTGTGTGTGTGTGTGTGTGTGTGTGTGTGTGTGTGTGTGTGTGTGTGCTTGTGTGAGTGTGTACATGTGTACGTCTGTGAGTGTTCGTGTGTGAATATATGCTTTTGTGTGTAATAAATATTTAATATATATATATTCCATATTGATTACACACACAAGCATACTGTCATTTATAAACTCCAACTATGTCGACATAATCATTACAACATGATTGATTTAATAATTATTATTAAAATAATATATATATATATATATATAAAACATTGTTTTATTATTAAATCAATCATGTTGTAATGATTATGTCGACGACATAGTTGGAGTTTGTGAATGAAAGTATTCTTTAGAAATAAAACAATTTTGGGGGCTAAGTTGAACAAAATCAGGAAATGTTGATCTTCTCAGCCTTTACAATAAACAATTAAAAGTTATGTGTAGTATAAAAGATAAGGACGTTTTTTATGCATAGAGCTAGGCCTAAAAGGGGGCGGGGCGAGCCGTTGCCTCGTCTATATACTACTGTTATGGCCTAAATTTCATTTCAAATTAATGTTGTGGAAAAACCAAACTGCTTAGTATCCTCTACGATATGCTAGTTCTGTGTTACTTTTTGTATGTAGTATTCACTTATTTAATACCTCCCCAGTAATTAATTCAAGCGACTCTCAAAATTGGAATCTTCATGTGAACGTGCAATAGGATTGTGCACGGGTATCTGTGTTGATGTCACCGACGTTCCTTGTTCTCGAAACCATGTCAGAAACAATTTCAGCGGGTTGACGGCTAATAACTGTCGGCCCGGAGTTTGGCATTTGCCAGTTACAAATTGTAATATCAACAAATGTATGCATTTTTAATAAGCCGGCTACGGATACCATTATTGTAGACAATTCACACATTTCATGTTTGAATTTGAAAGAATCGGAATTGCAGTGGGCTAAACTAGTACACAAACAATATCTTAGATAAAACATTACCTAAATATTGGTGTTGTTCAACTATTGAACACATTAAACACTATATTTGTCTAACACCTCAGGTTTATGTTATGTTAATATCATATACAAGTAATGCATTCAGGCCATTTACATATATAACACAAAGCTAAAATATAGAAGTATAATTTCAAATATATGATTCATTTCGATACCTCATCCACGTTTAACTTGATTGTGTAAGGATTGGTCGAAACTGACAACGTACTTCACTTTCAATACGATGTATCTCTTTCAAATCTGAAATAAGCTTATCGTCGTAGCCTGTTATCGTTTTTACGTGTTTCTCTTTTTCTACGTGTCACAAAATGTGCGAAACACAAAAACGGACCCAGACCGCGTTTGTGACAAGGTTGAGTGCTATGTACATTGTCGTTCTTGTTTCTTCTTATCTTCAAACTCGTTTTTCTTTTTGCAAAGTTCCATAATAAATTCTCAGTCGTGAGCGCCGCCAAGTGTTGTTGGTAAACTGTGTTCGGCATTGCGTGCGTAGATTCGTCACGACAGAACCGACATCCCAGCTCGTGCGTAAGCTGCGACATTGATATCGAACGAGGCGTGATTGTGCCCTGTGCTAGTCGAGTTTCGTCGGTTATCGTTATAGATCAAAACAGGGGCGTCACCAGTTTTATTAAGGCGGTTTCGAATTGTCGAGTGCGCGCGTCGTTGGTATAAGTTGTATTAAAAACGATCACTTCGTGTTACTCTTTATATCTTTATGCGTTGTTTTCTATAGCAAGGGACATTAACTTGGTGTTTCGTGGGATTTATGTGCAAGCTCTTGACACGTGCCGAAAATGATATTTACAATTATTAGTATCACATAATTTTAGTTGCCTTCACGATTAAATGATTTGGCGAGTATACATTATTTTGTTTACGCTCAAACGTACACACATACGCAGACGCACGAGTGTGTGTGGGGGTGAGTGAGTGATTGAGTGATTGAGTGATTGAGTGAGTGAGTGAGTGAGTGAGTGAGTGAGTGAGTGAGTGAGTGAGTGAGTGAGTGAGTGAGTGAGTGAGTGAGTGAGTGAGTGAGTGAGTGAGTGAGTGAGTGAGTGAGTGAGTGAGTGAGTGAGTGAGTGAGTGAGTGAGTGAGTGAGTGAGTGAGTGAGTGAGTGAGTGAGTGAGTGAGTGAGTGAGTGAGTGAGTGAGTGAGTGAGTGAGTGAGTGAGTGAGTGAGTGAGTGAGTGAGTGAGTGAGTGAGTGAGTGAGTGAGTGAGTGAGTGAGTGAGTGAGTGAGTGAGTGAGTGAGTGAGTGAGTGAGTGAGTGAGTGAGTGAGTGAGTGAGTGAGTGAGTGAGTGAGTGAGTGAGTGAGTGAGTGAGTGAGTGAGTGAGTGAGTGAGTGAGTGAGTGAGTGAGTGAGTGAGTGAGTGAGTGAGTGAGTGAGTGAGTGAGTGAGTGAGTGAGTGGGTGAGTGGGTGAGTGGGTGAGTGGGTGAGTGGGTGAGTGGGTGAGTGGGTGAGTGGGTGAGTGGGTGAGTGGGTGAGTGGGTGAGTGCATGCGTGAGTGCATGCGTGAGTGCATGCGTGAGTGCATGCGTGAGTGCATGCGTGAGTGCGTGCTGACATGCGTGCGGGTGTGCGTGCGTCAGTCTCTTCGTCGTTTCATCGATAGGCGTGGGATTATCAGCGCGCGTGTGTACGTATGGGGGGCTGGGCGGAGGTGTACGTTATTACGGATCTAGTGTTACGGCGTCCACAGGCATAACCGTTATTACTGATGCAGTCGGACGAGTTTGAATTGTCATTATTTGTGTGGCGGCGTGCGGGTTACGCCGGCCGGGTTGGTCGGAGTACGCCGGCATTCGATCCGCTTGTGTGTGAACACCGCCCCCAGACACGCCGGCGCCGCACCGTCTCACACAGTCGACGCTCCCAAAGCCACCTCGCTGCCTGCATTCACCCGACCACTGACAACTGTTGACATTACGCCCCCAAGTTTTTATGAGGACCAGACTTATCAGTCGGCGTGATCAGCGCGCGGCCAAGCCCCCCGGTTCGCGCTGTGCTACAGTACGGCCGGTGTAACCCGACCCGTCACCAGACGACGTTCTGCAATGCTTTTCTCTAATCACTGCGTGTCAGGTTTCATAATTTTTATAACTGCCTGTCAAATGTTGTATTATCGATGACTGATTGTCGGGCCGACGGCGGCGTTCTTTCTCTCGTTCGCAGCAACTGACGACACTAATATTGCGCGACGCATTCCTGGCAGCTCGTTCTCGTTGTCGCTTTGACGAGCACCTGCCGACAGGGCGCGCTGCGAGCACGGCGCCTTGCGTGTGTCTCCGTGTCACCGTTTAAGGATAAGAAAAAAGGTTGTATATATCGCCAGAACATTGTTATCGTTTAGGGTTCACGTAAACACCCCATTAGCTGTTCTAGCCCGCGCTCGATGAACGTGGCCATTGATATCTCCAGACATCGTTATCAGCCCATACCAGCTAGAGACTTTCCGAAAATTACAAATTGCGATATATGTCTTATCTCAAACCTGTGCGTTTAAACATAATTTTCCTGATGTTAGGTTTTAACCAGTCTATTATTATTCGATGTCAGACAGTTTTTTAGTAAAAGCATGAACATCTGCTCCGCGGGATAATAATTAACTGTTTTGCCATTTAAGCAACCAAAACATGCCTTTTAGTCCATTAGAGTGAGCGCATTATATTAGCTTATTTTAAAAAGCCACATTTAGCGATATGTACTTGACAGTAATTATACGTTCTGACACATGTAGGCCGATGAAGAGATGCGTTCGGCGCTCCACCTAGTGGACATTTAACGAATTAAGCATAGACCTACAAGCAGCTTGTCCGCTAGAATGGTCAAATCGTTCGCGAAATAAACACTAAGTAAGTGTTCGTCTCTACGACCCGCTCATCGACACAGGTTCGTTGTTATAGGCCTACGAGTATGACTAAACGCACACACTAACTTTGCGATTAACTTATTAAACGGAAGAAGGACCGGGGCAGTTTAGGACCAGAAATATACACTTAACGGCAACATAATGACGCGCTTGAATTGCGACATCATTGAACAAACGAGAGGAAGAAATCGTTGCTGCCGATACATAGACAGAGTGCATTAATCTAAATAATGCTCAATATAGTAATAATTATTATTTATTAGAAAAAACACATACTACAACACACATGCTTTGGAGTTACACACTATTAAACAAACATGTGTACGAATAAATTATAACCCTTCTCTGTGTAAACATGTCATATTTACAATATGGTAGTTGACCTACGTCATATGTGTTTATTATAGAAGTGGATGTGGTTGATGTCTAAAGTCATACATACCCCCTACTGTTAGGCCTAAATATATGTCAATCTAAAAAACAAGTGCGTATTAATGTATGCTCTACTGAATATCAGTCCTACGGGTGTCTATATTAGCCATTACATATATTAGTCCACAGATTTTACTCAAAAATCGTTTTATAGAATAGTTACCTGTTCCCGAAACTGACGCGGGTGTGACATTGTAAATTGACGTTCGTGGTATATGAATCGAGGGCCCAATTATGACGGCATGGAAAATGGACTTCCTCTAAAAGATTAATATTTAATGTGTTGAGTGAGTTAGAAGTTGTTCAACAAAAAGCATTTTATAAAACATGAGTAAACCTTACTGATATAAATCAACAGGGGCCATGTCGACATATTTTACGGTTATTAACATTGTTTGAAAATGTTCTTGTCACAAGCTTTGCTTTTCAGAACAGTACATTTTAGTTATATACATCAGCGAATTGTGTATATTTTAAAATCATCAAACTGATAAACAGTTTCATTTTTACAAAGGAGTCCATATACCACACCGTGGTAAATGGACCACCGAACCATTGACCATGAGGATTAATTTACAATCTCACACGGGCAATAGAAAAACATATTTCATACCTTGTCGTACGCGCGCGAATTAGTTTTAAAGTAGCGTCTACGGCTCTGTATTTACAACAGTTGTCTTCACTGTTTAAATTGGTGAATTCCTCCTCATTTCGATGTGCCCGTTCGTCTTATTCCTCGCCATTTTGCGAAAACTGAAAGCAGCTAAACATGTTATTTCGTTGATGGTCCAATCATCAACACAGTATTATTTTCGTGCAAAACATTTTCCAGCTCTTAATACTGTAAGTCTGTAACATAAGACTAAATGAATACTTTTGCAAGTTACCCGATCTTACTATCAAAGTCAGTTCGTTCGACGTTTTTCAGGTACAAACGCATGCACTCTTTTATTAAGCCGACTGCATAAGTACGTAGGCTTATATTGTGGTGCAACATATTGAGCCGTACCTTTTAAAATGCCACACATGTCTCTAAGAGGCTTATGCAATTGTTTAGATATAAATAGTTTAGTGTTTTCTGCCGACGCATCTGCTATTACATACAACAGCTGATGTCTGGTAGGAAATTCGTTCCAATGATTTCTTTCTGCAGATAATAAAGACACATGCATACGATGGGGCAGGGTGTTGTAGAGTTTAGAGCATCGCACCGTCAATCGAGATATTCTGGGTTCGAATCCTCTTGTGCCATTTCGAACTTTGGGCAAGTTCGTTCACTCCACGTTGCTCCATGAATGAGTACCTGACAATAGACAGTGGTGGATATTGATGTCGAATATATATAGTATTCGCAGAATAATTGCAGCGAGACTATGCGCTTCCCAGATAAGTCTTCGATTGAACAGATTTGCCAGGGAATTAAGTGTAAGGCGCTTTGCTCTGTCAGTCCTACGTATTGAACATCGCGCTAATAAGAATGTACCCTTACTTTGTACTGGAATCCACATCCCACTAACTCGTCTTATATAATATGTTATACTCACGCGTAAGTGTCCCTGTTAGGGTTAGGTGAACATAACTTGAATTTCTCGTATTATTTCTTTTGTTGAAAACTTGAAAATGATATGTACCGCAGATTTGATACTGCCGATATTCCTGTTGGTTTTAACGCTCTTCTGTGGTCGAGTTTCAGAAGACGTTTTCCGAAGACGTTGGCCCAATGAATGTCTTCGTATTGTATATGACTCGCAAACATATATTGTTTTCTTCAATACGTCCAGTCATAATACATCGTTCAGTTTATACAATGCATTCCATAATCGAACTAAATTATTATCGGTATTCTTTCTCGAATATCAAAGTAAAACATAATTATTTTCACATTCATTTAAAACCTGCATTTTGTAAAACAAAAATGGTAGCGTTATAAATTGTATAAGTTATTAATCCGACGTAAATATTAAAGGAAAGGCTGAGCTTAACAAACTAAGTTAAAGCTATAGATATTACATTCAATAAAGAACATTTGAATGGCCACGTTTCCCTTTCGTGTCAACATAACACCACGGAGCTTTCACACCAACAAGTCTACGCAAAGAGTGTAAACAGTTGCTTTACCCTCTTTAGTCTACGTTATATTGCTACATATTGAGATGACGTCACTGTTGTAACATTGATTGCGGCAGCAGATAGAGCACTACCAAACGACGTATTACAACAGATTTAGATAAAATTCAGTAAGTGCACCGCCTAGCGACAACGACACGTACCGACTTGATGCCATTAAATCACGTCCGCTTGGTGGCGCGATGACCCGCGGTTGACGGCCGTTTAGACGCCATTGTTTCACCAAACGCTTCCTCCTTCGTAGACTAAATCGGAGCGCGCAGACGCGCATTACTGGCCGTCGTCGAATCAATATTAGCTATTATGGTAATTAGATAACAATGGCGATTTGATTGGGGCATCCGTCGTTTACATATTAATGCGGTTTTCGTTCGATTCGCCACCTCGACTCTTATCGCGCGCTGCCATCCTCGCGTTTCGATTAAACCGTGGAGAAATCGGTGCGAAGCCCATGAATCACTGGCCGAGCGCCTCGCTAACCCGCCCGAGACTCAGCCGGGCCTCGCGCTCCGAGGCCCGGACAACGGCGTTTAAGTCCGCGCGGATTTTCCTCGTCCGATCGGCGGCGCCGATATGCGGACAGTAATTGCGATTCAACAATAATTCACAAATTCTGCACGGACACAGCACTCACGCGCACGCATGCACACGCACACAAGTATGTTCGTGCGCACACATATTCGCAATGACAAAGAGTCGAGATGACACGAACGCATGAATACGCTGCGCACTCGCATGTACGTTTTGAATCAAAATAATTGTGCTCTTATGATTCTTCTATCGGGCCCGGATATCATAGGTTCTGTGGCTCGGGTAGTTTGTTGATAGGTATTTATCAATATTCATGTTTCTGAAAGAGATCGAGTTTGACGAATTGATCGTTTTACTTTACTATACATTATTAATCGGAAGCCGCACGATGTGTGTGCCGAACGCTGAACTAGGCCTTCGTGTTTGATGTAGGCCCTGCACATATAGATCAGTGATCTAACGCAGCATGAGTGCTGATTAGTCGACGACTTAGTATTCCGGCAAAATAAATTTGGATGCGCGTGCGTGAGTATGTTAAATGTATGCACCACGACTGCACTTTAAATCACAATATATTGCAGATATGACAACAATGCTATAGCACGGGTTTGTGGACAGATCCGTGGATGCGGTCGTGTTTATGTATGATTTGTGCATCGATGTGTACACATCGACCGAACATGGTTAGTATACAAATGCGCTACCATAGACGACAACAACTGTTGATTCCACGCTGTAAATCTTCTGGTACATTCCAGACTCTGGGATGGTCTTAGCGGAGTGGATATGTAGGATATATTAATACAGTGTATGTTTAGACATTTGTATCACACTTATGTTTATATAGTCTTTAGCATTTAGCATGCAGTACGTTGAGGGAATGTGAACGCTCGTATATCAGAAGCGAAGTTCTGTGCAACGGTCGACATTCGAGTTGGATCCAGGCTTGCATACATGCATCAATAAAGTGACCGCCGCTCCACGCTCGGATTATTGGACTTTTATATCTTAAAAAAGATCCGCAATATTTTCATGCTACGCGCATGAATTCGGACTAACCACATCTTAAGCATCGAGTTGCGCATTAATAAGTATGCATGCATGCATATACACACGTAGACAACGTAATTGTGACAACGAAGGCATACATACAGTGGACGGGGAATCAGTATTATAGTTGTCGGTTCATCTGACGGATCTGTTTGTACGTCACGCTTGAATGACGCGCAGTTGTCCAGTCGGACTTATTACAATAACACATTCCAATAAACGTTATTCTATTGTCACGGTAAACGGATAAGATTGATTTGATTAATTTAGCTACAGAAATAGAATAGTACACGATTCTTTGTGTCCCCGTCCCTCCTGCAGTAGTTCTGTCCGTGTTTTCCCTCAGGCCAATAATCTGATACAAAAACCATTTGAATCGTTCTTTGATATCAAAGGCAACTGAACGCCAAACAGTGTGAAAGTTCGGTGTGGATTGGATAAATGTATTTATCGACAGGCAAGAGTAGATGTACACTTCGATACGCTGAATGTTTACATGTGGAATATATTTGTGTATTTTGCGATTGGAAATGTAATAACGTATTTGTATAGAAATTCGGTTTCAAAATATCCGATAAAATCTACATGTATACATTTGCATGTGCATTTAATATTTCAATTTTTTTTAGTGGACGCCACAAACAATCAATGCATTTGTTTATATATATATATATATATTATATTACATATTATACATACATACATACATACATACATACATACATACATTTTGGAACGTACATATTCGATAGAACGTATGTTCTACACACCTAAGTTAAATATATTTAACTTAGCGTTACGGCATTTCGACGCGTGCAGGTATTGTGCAGCGGTGTGTGTTCGTTGCATGTTTAACACTTCAAATGTACATAATACTTATAAAGCGACTTTAAAAGTATTTAATAAACGCGAGGTTCATGCACGAGTTTATTTGCGCGGGTATATATGGATACTTAGAAATGCGCCTATATGACTTGTGACTGTCTATTTGTGCAGTCACGCGTGGCGAGTGCGAGAAAGTGCGTGCGTGCGTGCATTGTCTTACTTATAAAGCCTTATCTTATCTACGGAAGCGCACTATCCGATCGCCGCCAGGCCGGTGGTCCGATGTGTGGACACGGCAATAAAATTAACGCCGATCTGAGACAGCTATTGAATATCATATCGCATTGATTCGTCCTTGTGTGATAGCGTTATCATGGCTGATAACCTAACAAAACCCGCGTGGCTGATCGAGGGAGAAGGCGATGTCTGCGATCGATAGCTCGCCGCAGTTGGAGTCTTGGTCACAGACAGAAACAAAGGTTGCTCCTCCCACTTCCGTCGGGGCCTTGTTGCTCTGATAAGCGGTTTTTGCGTCTTCCTGCAAGTTCAATTGTTATTTGACGGTTCGACACAGTGTATCGGATGCACATTTCTCGCATCTATCAATAAACTCAAATGACAGCGAATAAATTGGTTGTCTCGATCGAACTCAGCGTAACGGGGGACGCGTTGGAAGCAGATAGTGCATATGACTCAATCTGCGACAACGTCAATACGGTCTTAGTTGTCGTCAGATAACAAGTTCTAATCAACAAACTATAATTATAATTCAATACTGAAATGTTCGATGATCCTTCCTGTTGAAATCAGATTTTTCGCAGTGATTTTGCGATATTACACAAGTGCAGAATGAAATGAGAACATCAAACATCCAGTGCGCGAGTAAATATAGCTCTATTGGCGAGTCACGCGGCAGACTGTACGACAACACATACTCTCAACTATACAACGGACTATACAACAACAACAACAACATCAACAACAACAACAACATCATCATCAATAACAACAACAACAACAATAGCGGCGACGACAACAACGACAACAACAACAAGTGAAGTTCTCTACATCCAAGCACCATGTAAATCACTAAATTCGTTCCATAACATTTTGCCAGTTGTTTATACAGATGCAGAAAACAACAACAACAGCACTCACTGTGCATCTCATGATAGTAATAAACATCTCACAGTATGACTCATTGAAGACGTACGGCCTAATGGTCATAATCTTAACAACCGTGCAAGTATTTTATATGATCCGAAAATGTTTTTGGTTAATTCCCAAGATTATTCATAAGAAATATGAAAGTATACAATAAATATGTAACTAAATGCAACCAAACTGACAAGGGGGAATTCTGATATATTCACACATGAAAGCAGTGGAAATCTTTAATTTTTATTAAACCTTATATACTTATGTTCTTATGCGTTGTTAACAATGATCGCAGTGTGATCTTTTATCACAAACGTTGACCCGTTCTTCTAAGCTGATGTATAATTTTAAAAATATTAATGCAACTGAATAATATTCGGTTGTTTAACGGTAGCAGTGTCGGTACGTTCTCAAACAAAATAAAAAAAGATGGAAACCATATAAAACCCCCCTTTAACAATTGCCGTCTGCATCCTCATCATACAGATGAAACAAACCTAATTTGTAGCGGTTGACTTTACAAGGCACATCGTAGGATTAAGTTCCCGATTTCTGCATGCCACAAAGCACGCGTCTCTGCCAATTCCGCAATCAAAGAACAATTCAGAAAGCATAATATTATTCCAGGAATATTAAAAATATCCCACTGCAAAGATAACATCAGAAGCTATTCAATTGGTTGTCGCTTATCTTTCCACGAACAACGGGCCTTTCTTTATTCCCATATGTGCGTCTGTCTCCCGCGCAGGCTTCGGCGTCCGCGTTCACTCAACTTGGCTTAATTACATTTCGAGAGAGAGTTAATGCGAACGCGCCGCTTTCCCGCCTTCTCGTCTGTCGTCTGCTATCTACGACCACCTTCTCCTCTTGCAGGCGACTCGAACACAAACACCTACTCCGTTGTTTTATTAAAACAATCACCCGTATAAGATTCAAAATCCCGCAAACTCTCGCAAATGAATGGCACTGAACCAGTTTGATTCGAGTGTGTTGAAATATAAAGTAGGCCCTATAACAGCGGTGCTGTGAAAGAGGAAACCGGCAATGCTGCGGCCGCGGTGCGTTATGGGAAACTGTAATGTTCTTATCCTTATTTATTTATAACTTTGTATTTGGTTATACTGTTGTTATCTTTAATTAGCAATTAGACGTCTTAAAAGACATATGAAACAAAAGTAATCAATTTACTGTTCTTATTCACATATTCGAGTAAGGATTATGTCGTGGTATGCAACGAAATGTGATTTACTTAAGTGTCATCTCGTTCTGTGTGGTGTCTACCTCAACATGTCCTTCGAGCTTTCAGCGGGCTTGTGTGCATTCCAGAAGATGGTTTACTGCTGTCCTTAGTCTAATAACGATCAAAACAAAACAACGCCTCAACGGCTATTAATAACCCCGAAGTGACCCCCATGACAGACCTGGAGCGGAAGTACTCAGTACTTGTGTACTCACGTACTGTATACTTTACTCATACTCGTAATTGATCACGTGCTCGTGTTCGTGCGTGCGTTCTTGCACAAAGGGTGCATCTGCCCAGGTCCTTCGGGCCATACTCTCCACATACGTATTTGTTATGTATTGATAATCCTTCTGTCGGCATTCTGTTTTGTTCTTCTCAATATTTTCGCAAGGAACAAAGCATACTTAAAGTGTTTTACATCATACGCGCATTATATAACATAAATTAATGTGCAAACGTAGTTTAGCTCTCGTTTAACGTGTTAACATACTAATACGTCTAGGGGGAAATGCATTTATTTTTTACCCAGTCGCCAACATACATTTTGTTGTCTGTACACGTGGGTGTATGCTTCAATATTAATGTCGTTTTTAACAATACTATGTAACTATATTACATGTAATATACATTTGCGTCGTTACCTAATAATAAAACTTTCATTACCGCACTTCTATACGTTTATACTACTAACATTAACTATAACAATATATATCATTATTACATATAATACATATAATCAATTATACTGTATCCAGTTGCCATATAAAGTTAAAACAGTATTAATAGTAGTCAATAGGATGTGTTGTATAAAGCTGATCATTTGCCATTGTTTGGCGTGCTAAGCTGGCAGGCGAGATTCCAATTACGGCGTGTCACGAGGAGTCCGCCTCCTGACTTCCGCCAAACGTCGCCCAGATATGGCGAGTTTCCGGAAGCGGGATATCGTTTCCCGGCTACGGCGTCGGGAGGGGACTGGAATGTGAGGACACGCCCGCTGCATCAACCCGGGAGGCGATGAAACATGCGCGCCACCTTGTGCCCTACACCGACGATGCGACTGACAAATGTTGGCTGAATGAATATGGTGGATATTTCGAGGTAATCGAATAATGAGTAGGTACATTTAAAGGTTCGAATCTGCCTTTTCAATGATAAAATAGTGTAACATAATACAAATATTTTCTAATTCAATGTACCTCATTTTCTAAATATAATTTGACCAGTATCTGTCTTGAATGTGTTACCACCGAATGTTAACGTTGTATGAGTTTACAATACAAATGACACGCTGCATCTGTAACACTTACAATTTGATATCAAAGCGCAAGTCCATGACTTTGTTTGCTAATTACATTTCGTTTAAAAGTGAAGATATCTAACAATATTTGAAAAGTGTGCCGACCAAGGCAATAAGATCCGGCGAACCTAAGATTCAGATGGAAAGGTGACGAGGAAATCATTGGCTTATCGGGTGTAGGGCCTTATCGGATAACTGTTTATTGTATTTTAAACGTACGGTTAGCATTAACATCGTCAGTAGATAATTTGATCAATTAATCAATCGCCATGCGTGAGAATGCCGTCTTTCTCGTATCCAGCATAGAATGTTCGTTTATTGATACTAATTATGTCCTCTGGCCAAGTATCTAGTTTATCAAGTTTGAGGAAAATACTCCTATCAATATCTTCGTAACCATTAAATATTTATAAAATCATATGTTTGGAATCCACAAACTCTATTATGATTGTGGTGATATTTAAGACAGAGCGATACTGCAAGCGATAGGAGAAGACGAGCCACTAGACGTCGCTGCCAGTGCTGCATGAAGCGGCAATAAATGTCAGTCGGCCCAACCCCGTCATTTATCACCGACTCTGGGAAGGTTGCCCTGGTCACTGACCCGACACACGTTTACAACAGCGCTATGACATTAATCTGCTCAAGTCGATCATATCTCAGTCAGAATTGCTCCTGCAGCTTGGGAAATTCATCACGTGATCTGGGGGATGTGGCGTCAAAATGACGTCATGCCGGTGAAATGACGCGACGGTTTGGTAGAGTCGACACCAGCAATGATGAATGTTTAATACCGGTGAGATAATGTTGACATTACTCTGTCGAGCACCCGTGGTAACTAATTTGTCAATGCCTTCAGCCACCTTTAACATTCTCCCGAAATGCTGTGCGAGATATTAGTTATACATCATGTTGCTATTTTCTGGAAACCACACCATATTTGCTTAGTCAAACAGTGTTAAAAAAGTCAACACCACTTCGAACTCAGTTGCATGCAAATTTATAAGAGCGCTATATTTCTTGATGGACACGATTATAATCTTTATAACTACGTGCAAAACGTGACGCGGGTATCTATAAACAATTTATTGACGTTAACACCCAATCCGCTATCTTTGAGTTTTGTGATTGCCACCCACAAGAACGTCGTGTTAACTTAATTCTCTTTTGTCGTCCCGTCTTTTCTGTCGTCCCATCTCTTCCGTCTTCCTACCGGTTCCGTCTTCCCATCTCGTCCGTCGTTCCATCTCTTCCGTGTTCCCATCTCTTCTGTCGTCCCATCTCTTTTGTCGTCCCATCTCTTCCGTCTTCCCATCTCTTCTGTCTTCCCATCTCTCCTGTCTTCACATCTCTTCCGTCATTCCATCCCTTATGTCGTCCCATATCTTCTGTCGTCCCATCTCATCCGACTTCTCTTCCTTCGTTCACCTCTTCTGTTCCATTTCACTCTCTATGTTCTCTTTACTCCTCCATAACCGAAGCACCCATGCTGATGGCACACCCGTCTCTTGAGCTGCTTCGTTCTCTTTGTATCTACAATACTATCGTCATGGCTTAAGCTGGATGCCGGACAATTACAGATACGAGAGAACCGGACGTCGATATATGCGTGTACGTGTATGTGCACGTGTATGTCATATGTGCGGGTGTATGTCATATGTGCGGGTGTATGTGGGGGAGACGGGAAGTAACGTGACACGTCCACGAACTCCGATTTTAATTATGCTCATTTACCTGAATTACGCCGGGTCGTCGTGACGCCATGCTGGTATGTTAATACTGACATTTACAGGGCGCCAGGCTAAATATGATTGGCCTAATTATCGTGAACTACACTCGCAGTGATCTGCGTTGCCTCGACCCGGAGGGAGACCCAGTGTCGACGGCGGCTGCACACGGCAGTCCGTCAGTTCTGACGGCCGAGAGCAGGCCCCTGTCCGTCAGTTCTGATGGCTGACAATGAGCCCCAGTCCGCTCCGCCGGCTCTGACGG